>CM023457.1:29659022-29952810 GCA_013339765.2 Haemaphysalis longicornis
TTTCGTGTTCTGATCCCAGCGTAGAATATACATCGTGCTTATTTCGTAGAATGTTCGTGAAATTACGGCCCATTGGCTTGTCCAGAGTAGTGATCAATGTCTGATGTATAAAGCGTAACTGGCGGGGTCAGGTATGAGTGCTTCGCTAGATTATGTAAGCACACAAAACCGATTTACATCGTAGTGTATAGCCGTAGCAGTCCACCTGAAGAAACACTGCTTACGGAGAAATTGTTACTCAATTCCAGGGCAGTGAATTTACCATCAACTCCACGCATATGCCGGTTCGCGACGCCGGCCTGCGACCCACGCCTCGCACTCGTATACCAACCGAATGTATCGCAAGTAAGATCGCCGTCCGAGCATTTACACTCTCGTAATACCACCACATGTGCGAAGAGTTGACTGCTCAATAAATATGTATTTACAACGCCTACAAACGCAAACCTCAGTAGTAACGTGTCGCAAAAGCAGCGGCGTCAGTGGTGAGGGGCCGGAACCTCCGCGGACTACTTCCGAAACGGGCCGCTAGGGAGATTTCAGTGGCGCCCATACAGCCCAGCGCTCGAGGCGTATAACCTTCTTGCGCACGTATTACTCAGTTTGCACCGCACATATTTAAAGTCAAGAACTTCCCTTGTTGTGGGTCGTCGGCCTCCCAGATGAATTGCATGCGTCGGGACTCGCTCCACTCATCTTTCAGATCTGTGGATATCCGTCCCATCATCAGGCTACTGAAGCCCATCTGCAAGGAGACAGCCGAGGTCACGGCCAAAGTAACCACCAGCCGCCGTGCAAGAGTGACGAAGCCTGCGCTAACCAAAACCAAGGGTCGGGCGATGAGCCGGCGTACGGGAACCAAAATATTCGCAATCAATCGCACAGTGTGGTGCCATTCTGCGCGTGAGCTGTCAAGGTTCCGTGAGATGATTTCTCGCAATGCTGCCCGAACCTTGTAAGCCCGGACCCAGAGGCCTTGGCGGCAACCGTGTTCCGCCACGCGAGTTAAAATTAACTCCGTGTTTAACAGTTGCTCCGCTATATAGCGCCATATTTTCGCTACATAGCGAAACTTGGTTTTTTCCAACATACAGCGACAGACACGCGATGCAAGGTAGTAATAAGTTTACAGAGAGAGAGAGAGAGAGAGAGAGAGAGAGAGAACAATCTTTAATGAGTCTGGCGATGTCAGCCGAGCTAAACCGCCTGGCTTGCTACGCCAGATGAATGCTGTGACAATGATGATTGTAATGACGAAGGAACACATAATTTGAACTACAGTGAGCACGGATATATCAACTCCAAAGGGATTGCGAATTAGTTCGATATATGAAAAATTCGATATAAAAATATGGGCTCTGCGACCAGCACCTGTGGCGGACGACCACTTACCGATCGGCGCATTCAAGAATGACAACTAATTCCGCACTACCGACGCAACAGGATGCTTTATTTGCGTGAAAAAAATAGCTGATCTTGGCCTGCTTCTTCGTCCTGTACATGGAATTAAAGACGCTGGTCTCGATATTCTCGAGGCTATCCAGGTGTCAGAGCCCAGTTCCTCCCATGTCCCCGCAACTACGTAGAATCAATCTGACCGCAGCCGCCAGTTCACCGGCGGAGTACGATCGTGTAGCCGCATCCTCGTCCGGACGATCTTCGCCACTCGAGCTATCAGCCTGGGTTCCTGCAACCGCAGCTACGATATCCTCGTCACCGACGCTCGCAACAGCCTAAACATTATTTGTCAGCGTTCACGAAGTCGCCAGCAGACAGTCCGGCTGGAACAGCAGCCGGGAAAAGGGACGACAGCTCGCGAAACGTGTCGTCCATGCCCTATTCGTCGTCGGCGTCGCCGTCTTCGCAAGCTTCCGAATGTTCGGCCGTCACGAAGCCTGCCTTCCGGAAGCAGTTGGCCACGCTCTGCTTTACTCTGTTCCAGGCACTCGTCATCATGTGTATGGCCCCCAGCTGGTCAACTTTAAGCTCGGTGCCCACGCGGAGGTTCATCAAAAGCCTATCGAGGAGTCGCCTCCTGTACCCAACCTTGAACGACTTAGTCGAGTGGTCGAGCGGCTGCAGCCTGGCTGTTGTGTTCGGAGGCAGAAACTTGAGCTCGATGTTGTCGAGCCCGCAGGTGGTTTGGTTGGCCGAGCAGTTATCCATGAGAAAGCAAGCGTGACGCTCCGACGCCCCGGCTTCTGGCCCTGTTGGGTTTCGGCGAAGGCACCAAGCGACCGCGGAAATCGGGGGTGCAGCGACCGCCGAAGAGCACCTTTCAGCTTTGGCGGTGTGCGATATACCAAATGGGAAAAATACCGTTCGATATAAACGTACGAATTCCTATACTTTTACACAGAATTTTCGAGGGATAATTCATGAGTTCGATATAGACAATAATTCGATATACCCGTGTTCGATATATCCGTGTTCGACTGTATTTACAAAGTCTGATCAAGGCTTGTGGCTTTTAGATAGGCCAGTAAAGCTTTTGTGGCACGAAAGGCACATTTGGAAGAATTCCAGGGACCTAATACGTCCCTCAGTTCTAGTCCTACGGAGAACGGCCGGCCCAGAGACACTGCAAGGCACACTCTTTGCGTACTAAATCGCGCACAGTCACAAATGAGGTGTTGCAGATCTTCACGGACACCACACTGTGGGCACAGAGGCGAGGTGGACTGATTGATTTTGTAGCAGTAGTATCGCGTGTAGTAGGCGACGTTCAACCGCATGCGGTGGAGTACTGCTTCATCATGCTTCGATATTCCAGGTAGGCATGCTAAAGTTACAGTGCGGGTCGATAGAGTGGAGGGGCACGTAATGATGGGATGCGTCTGTCCAAATCGAACGCTGCATGCTCCATGTCACACTGGATGCAAGTGCTGAAGCATCTTTCCGAGAAATGGAAATATTACCGGTACTTGTGGTCCACGTTTGTTATGCGCTATGAATGCAGCAGCGTCCGCCTCCACATTTCCAGTTATTCCGCCATGGGCAGGAACCCACTGTGTGTTATTTGATGACGCGCCTGCAGAGATTGAAGATGCAAAGCATGTACATCAAGCACAAGCTGATATTTGGGGAAAGACGCCAAACATTGCAGTGCAGCCCGAGAGTCCGTGAAGATGGCCCACACGCGTGCAGGCTGCTCGATGATATAAGCCAAGGCCAGCCGCAGAGCTGCGAGTTCGGTAGCCGTAGATGAGCTTTTGTTTTGGCTTAGAATGGCACTGAGGGTGGTGCGAGATGAAGGTATCCACACCGCGACAGTGGATGATGTGACACCGATCCATCATGACACCGATCCATCATGTGTGTGTACTCAGATGTGTGTGACGTATGTGTAGTGGATATATTCAAGAGCAAAAAACCGCAGAGCGGCAGGCGTATGTGTGTGATATATTCAAGAGCAAAAAACCGCAGAGCGGCAGGCGGAATATGCTCCTTGCTTGTAATTCCGGGCACTGTGGTCACTATTTTTATCGGCGTTGGGAACATCCAGGGCGGATGCAGAGGAAGAGCTGGCGGCTGGTAATGATGAGGCAGGAAGTCACGCACTTCAGGGACCGAACTTGGCGCTAAAGGGTGATCACATTGCCTTGCCACAATCCGCAGTCGCACGCGAAGAAGCTCCTGCGCGCCGAGAGCCAAGGGTGACAGGCGTCGGCACCCTCCGTCAGTGTTCCCACAGTCGAGGTAGTTCTCGGGACACCAATGCAGGTCCTCAATATCTGTGCTTGCATGGACTCTAGAGCCTTTATCGTTCCTTTAAAGAGAGGGGCCAATACAGGTATGCTGTAACGTACCAAACCGACGCAGAGCGTTTCGTTTAGTATAGCCGAAGGAGAGAGTTAACAGAGCAACCGCCGGAGTTACTGGAGAGCATACGGAATATGCGGGCGATTGATGAGAGCTTCTCCTTGAGATGGCGGACATGAGGTGACCAGGTGAGCGACCTGTCGAATGTCACCCCCAGAAACCTATGGTTGGAAACGTATGGGATGGGTCATTGCCTCCAACAGCCTCCAACAATGAGCCCGTAGTGCGTGAGGTCCCGCTTCGTAAAAGCCAACGCTGCACATTTGCTTGCCGCCGAAATTTCCAATCCTCGTGCTGCCAAGAACGCTGCAATGGAGTCGATTGCTCGCTGCAGTCTCGATCGACCGTAGCACACGCCTGTTACAGCCAGAGCTCCATATGCAGATATCGTCCGCGTACAGGGAGATTTCGACCGACTGCGGCAAGCATTTCTCCAGGCCTATAATGGAGATGTTGAACAGCGTGGGGCTTATCACCCCGCCCTGAGGAACACCTCGGGTCACTCTGTATAGTGCTGAGTCACCGCTGTCTGTTGACATGTAGACGTACCTATCGGAAGGTAGTCTGATAAGTCTGATAAATATGCATACATCCGGCCTCCGATACCTGAAGATTTCATAGCCGAGCGAATAGCTTCATGCGCTACGCAGTCATAGGCTGATTTGATGTCCAGGAACACGGCAATGGTGATGTTTCGCCTATATTTGGCTTGTTTGATTCTGGTTCCAAGCGAGATGGCATTATTGATGCTGCTACAACCCTTGCGGAAGCCAGAAATCTGTGACGGGTATACATTTCTGTCTGTCAGATCCCAGTCCAAGCGATAAAGCACCATCTTCTCCATCAGCTTGCCTACACAGCTCAGGAGGGCTATGGGACGGTAGGAGTCGATGGCAGTTGGAATTTTCCCTGGCTTGAGAACAGGCGCAATGCGAGCGTGTTTCCATTTTGGCTCTAGACGGCCAGTCTCCCACGAGCGATTAAAAATGTTTAGGAGGAACATTTTCCCCTTTTCGCCTAAATGTAACAGGGTTGTATAAGTAACTCCGCCCGGACCTGGGCACGTGGATTTTTTGATGGAGGTCAGTGCCGCAAGCAGTTCTGCCATTGACAATGGTAATTCCATTGAAGACGACAACTCTGGGAAATCCTCACTCGGGGGCGAAGTTTACACTTGACGGTTTAAACTTACGGGGGATGCCTGGACCTTTCTAAGAAGGTGAAGGCGAAAGCCAAGTTGAACCTCCTGTTGATTTGGCGTTCAGTTGGCCTTGTGAAAAACTTCTAATAAAGCAATTTCGGTACAACGTGAGTTTACCCAATTACTTTCGCCACCTCTCCAGCACGCCCCAGCGTAATTCGCTTGTTTACACGATATACTGAACGCCTCGTCGTTTTACGAATAAACGATCAGTCTCTGTGCCCCCACCGCGATATTCCGTTCCGAGATAGGCACAAACCGGACACTTCTGGTGCGGTGGAAAACGTTAAGGGGCCCTGAACACTTTCGATAAACGCTTTCACTCTTTCCTTCGCGTCTGGAAGCACTGCGAAAGCTACAGTTATCACCAGCACGGAGTGGCAATGCGTGATTTGCTCGTCGCACCAGATACGCCTTCCGTTTCTGCTTTGTTTTTGTGGATTTACTTTTAAAGGGACCCTGCAACAGTTGCCATTGACTACTAGGAATGTATTTTGGGGTAAAGTCTATTGTCTCAGCAATCTCCTCCCGCAAGAATTATGAAAATCCTTCAATATCACCGAAACTAGGCGCGATGAAAAATCTCGCGTAATCGTTCCCTCTCAACTCGACCGCGGACAACGCGACGAAAGCTGCGCGCTCTCTCCTGGAGAGGGGGGCGGCTGACAGCGTTCTCTTCGGCTGCCTTCGATATGTCGCAGGCCGGGGAGTTTTCTCCTATTCTCCGCAACGTGGAGGCGCCTATTCTCGGTCTGGTGCCACAAAAAAGCAGGCATAGGTGCCTGCTCGCAAGCAAGTGCTCGGGCTGGTCAGGCGTTTTTGAAGCAATGAACATTTGTAGTCGAATGGTCCCGTTGAAAGGGTAGTATTGAGCTCGCCACTCAAACTCCGCGCGCACTCAAAACACAAAAGAAACGGCAAAACTGTGCCTAGAGGTTCAGACATAGAAGAGGTTCGTACACAGCGATGACGACGGCGGAAATGGGAGAAATTAGCCGCGAAGTTGACCAGTGACAGCCGATCAGACAGCCATGGCCTCAGTGACGTCGCTTAGGCCATGCCAGGGGTGCATAATGAGAACTGAAGAGAGCGCGGTTGGTTTTTCCGCGTCTTTCACAGCGATTTGCGCGCTCACCGCTTCACGTGCACGTGTAATATTTGGCTCAGGTATTCCTGGCAGGTTAATCTAAACGTCGCGCAGGTTTACTTGCACTGCTCAAAGAGTGTCGCAGGGTCCCTTTAAAGTTGCTATCGAAAAGCGTTCATTGCTGCAACTGAAGGAAAACCGGCCAACAGCCGCAACATGGACTCCGTGACGTAATTCGGGCTGTCCAAGAACCTCAAGACCGGGAAAGAGAAAAATACTTTTGAGCGAGTTTCCAAGTTATCTGATCGGCATAGAACAGTAATTTTTGGCTTAGTTACTTTGCAACCCCCTAATCTATTACTGGGTGAGTTGGTTGACTACGTTCTGCAAGCATTCAAGATTTCAAAAAAAGTTGAAAAAAGTGTTGCAGGGTCCCTTTTATTACGCGTGTAAATATGCCGCGCCACACTCCTGAAACAACCTAAAAGATACCAAATCACACTAATTTATAAAAAAAAGAACGCACAGAACGGAGTCAAGGGAACACTTTACAATAATAAAAGTCTGCAGAAATACAGAGAATGGTCTACTAAAGCGTAGCATTCTGATGCCGTTTGTACAGATAGTGTGTTCTTCACAGCCAAATTTCTTGGTTACTTTAAAGTCTGCCCCACTAATTACCTCCATTTACGCTATTATAATGATTACACGTGTTACTTCCGCAAAATCTGCATATTTGTGTAAATGAAGGGCATTCGTTGCGCGGTTCGTTAATTCGCAATTTTTATTTTTTATTTTTTGGGTTTTTCAAAATTCTTTTTGACCAATTACCTTTATTTACGATATTAAAACGATGCAAGGAGGAATTTTTCGCGAAATTTGCATTCATTATTGTGGAAATGCAGGCCATTACACTGTTCGCCATTTTCGCTATTTGTTATATATATTTTTATTTTTTTGGCTTTTCAAAATTCTGTCTGACCAATTATCTCCATTTACGCTATTTATTTGTTTATTGATTTATTTCACTTACTCTCGATTGCCAAAGCATTGTAGGGAGGAGTGGTTTACAGAGTACACAAAAAAGGACAAATGGGGCAAAATACATGAAATCTTTTATAAACTTCCTAACTTTACTTGGTTGCGACATAAAGAACGTAATTGAGAATAATTAGTAAGGTCAAATATATGCACATCAAAAAGGCAGAAAGAAAACTATATGCACGTTGCAAAGGGAAAAAGGAAACGGAAGGGGGCACATATTGCACATCTCGAAGAGAAGCATTGACACAACGAAGCCTACAAAATAAAGATATAAATGCAGATGCAGGGGAAGCGGTGCGCTAAAACCAGAATAACGAATGAAGGTGGAACTTCCGAAAAATCTGCATTATTGTCGAAATGCAGGGCGTTACACGGTTCTGGCTGTGGGGGTACTCGGAAGAGAATGCTACGCATTGAAAATTCACGGGCCTTGGGGAGGAAAAATTAGCACCGCTGGGGCTCGAACCTGAGACGTTCGTTCCAGAACCGACGGTTCTACTCCTAGGCTACTGAGGCTTTTTTTTTGTTTTCCACAAGGTATTTATTGCGCTACATGTCGATGTAGGAAATGATGCTCACAACACATATTTACAACTATGTACACCTACAAATGAGTTGATTACAGATGAAAAACAGAAGTAAACACAATGAACAAATATGTGCACTTGGTTTAAAACGGGGGCAACAGTAAACAAGTAATAATCAGGGGATACAAGTCAGGGCGAGAATCATTTTGGTCACAGACGTCTTTAAGATTAATGATCATTTGGCAGAAGTGTGATCTGGACGAAACTATAGGCTCAGCGTGCCTATCCAGCATTCGCGTTTAGAACTGCGGATTTCTTTTAGCAGTTGCATGAAGGAGTAGAAGGAGCGTTGCAAGCTAAGCAGCAGATGACGCTGAGTTCGCGCAGGAAATGCCGGGCTTGCACTCTCGAGGGAACGGAATCCGTCTACCCTGGCGAAGAGCGCTGCCTGGGTGGCCGTGTGTCCGAACGGATCGGCTTGCCAGGCCACGCTGGGCGTCCCGCACTGTGGGCCGAACGTGTCGTTCAGGACGCGAAGGCCCAGCGTCATTTGGTCGATGATGGCCGTGTAATGCGTCACGGCTTCGTCGTTCTGCGTCCAGCCACCGCCCACAAACTGGAGCTGCCCTGCAGTGTCGACATTGCTACTGCGTGAATAAGCTGAAGATTGGAATAGTATCAACCATTCAAGTGGTAAAGCAAATAAAAATTCGCGAGCCATTCTATTCTCAGAAGGCGGATGACGAGCGAAGAGTTTTAGCACACCGGTGAGAGGTGGAAGAAAATTGCGTGGAAGGTATGAGCAAATTTTTGTTTCTCTTGAGCCTTGAAGGCGGCGATCTTTAAGAAAAAGGCATTCATACACGTTTATTTCGACCCTGCTCATCTTAAAAATGGGGCCTATTTAAAACTAGTTCACGTGGAAGTACATATCGAAGTGATGAGGCGTATTGCTGGTGAGCGCGACCACGGGCGGCGCTGCGAAGTGCGCCTCCGTGACGTCGGCTTAGGGATTCTTGCCCTTGTCGTCTGCTTCACTCCGGCTCGCTCTCCCTGCTGTTTCTTTGTGCTCGGTTGACGTCTGATGCTTGTCCGCACCACATTTTGCGTGTGCGTAACTTTTTATCATAAGAATATACTTAAAATGGCCTACACTAGCTCAAGGCGTGATTTAACGTATAGTTTTCGATACCGAAGAAACATTGCCGGCGTCGCCCCATTCTTTGCGAAGCCGGTCGTGTGCGCAACGCGAAGAGTCGGTGCTAGGCGTCGGCTTCTGTTGTGAGCAATGTTTCGAACAAAGGGAACAACCAGCTGCTAGTATCCAACAACAACGAAAATACAAGACCAAAACAAATTCCAGGCCTTCACGGCTGTCGGCTTTGGCAGAAGGCATTACGATTCCCGGTAATCGCATGTAAGGTAAATCAGTTTTTTGCAACCTTGACGAACGCCCGAAAGTATTGCATCACATCGCTTTACGTTGCCGTGGCTTGAAGTGTGCCGCCATGCACTATGGGCCACAAAAACTGTAGGCTGAGTTCCAAATAACCCATTGTGTGTATAGGCGCGTGCTGGTTTTATACTGGCTTCCAACCAGTATGGAGGTTTATTGAGCAAAACGAGCCCCGTCTACGGTAAAAATACAGTAACACTATGTTTGTTCAGAGCTGGAGGGATATTTGGTTACATTTCCCACAGCCATATCTTCTCAATATTCAGATATGCGTTACAGGAAAGCTGCAATCAAGAGGAGTAAGAGGAAGAGGAGAAAAAAGAGGAGAAAATCGAGATGATTAGTGGGCCGGGTCGTCAGTCCAGAACAAGAGAGTAAGATCAATTTTGTTCTTTACGCCTGCAAATAAAAGCTGGAGAACAATAAAAACTGCTTGGAAATATTCATCGGTTTCGTGTCTTGTTATATTGCACGTATACTAGTTATTGCGTTCGTTAGCGACTATATCAAGCCTTCAACACCGTAATCATGTCGTAACTGCTCGGGTTGAGAGTCAGTTCGTTATTATAACGATGGTTACGATAGAAATTCGGAGCACCAAAGCCGCTTTCGAGTACTCTGCACAACGTTGTCTGAGGCGCGATCGCGGTGGCTTAGCACGAACCTTCTCTTTGTATTTCGATGTCAATAAACAACTCACGCTGCAAATATACACCTTCTTGCACGCAGTCATAAGGAGCCAATCTGTGAAGAAGGGAATGTATGCCATACAGCCTGAAGAAAATATCCACACGATCTTTGTGAGCCTTCCAAACAACCCCAAACCTACTAATAAGACGTTCGTGACGGTGCAGAAAAATGAATGCATCGGGCACAGAAAAAAAAACAAAAACATTCATCTGGTACAAGTCAACGAAAGAATAGAAGACAGCCGCTTTATTTGCTGCTGTGCGATGTGCGAATAGGGGCCCGGTGCTTGGTGCGTAGTTTACAGACAGTTGAGTCTCCATAAGAGCATCTCAAAAATACTGTAGGAAGCGTACGCATTTTGAACACTTATCGAAAAGCTTTGAGCGTTGAACCTCGCGAATAAGCTAGAAAAGACGAGCTACACCCGATCTTCTGACCGATACCCTGAAGAAAGTTGTTCTCTCTCTCGTGTGCTGCAAACTTGTGGGGGACACAGCTTGAAATTATTGAGATGTGTCAGAAGCCGGTAAAAATTACTCAATTACTAGAAATATGCTTTTCAATGCACTGCAGCATCAAAGCGGAGGATTTCTAGCGCAGGCACTGCTGCCTCCACACAAGCGGAGTGTAGCAGACGACAAGCGGCGCGAGTCCCTAAGCCGACGTCAGAGCCAGGGGGCGCCACTCAAACATCTCCCCGCCAATAATCTTGAGAGAGGCGTCTGTTATTAACAAATCTACTCAAGATAGTAGATAGTAAATAGTAGCTGCAGAGCTGGTCTAATGCTCCTTGGGTACGTTGTAAAAGGTCCCGCTTTCATGCGAAAAGTCGCACATATGGGCGCCGGGACGCTGCCATAATTTCGTTGTCGTCGAGTTGTCATACGGGTTGCCATACAGTGACGCCGTGGAATGGGGGCAAGCACACGCGAACATAGCAAGAATACCTGAAGACCCAAGGTTCGCAACAAAAGCTGTCTATTTTTCAGCACGGAGATCCGAATCTCTGCTTAGATGTTTGTCTAATCAATCGCTTGCCCTTTTTACGTTCTTTTCGCGTCGAGCCGTCCATTCCCCACTGCTTTGTAGGGGAGAGATGACCGCACTGCTTGTGCGCTAGCTTGACAATTATATTTGTTTTTGCTTACGGTAATTTCAGAGTACTAAAAATGAATGTATTGAATGCAACTTTTCTAAACTTCACTCCGTCACACGTTGGCACAGTCACCGCGGAAGTCGCAACTCATTGACAGTGATCATGTCCTCTACGCGCGCAATCCAAATTACGCAAGTGCAACTGCCGACAGAGAAAGGCTCACCTGAGCGGACAAGTTGTCTCACTTTTTCCTTCGTCTCGTGCGACTGCTCATTCCACCAGCGGGAGAAGAAGACGTTCTCGGCAGACACGTAGCGCCAGTTCGGATTCTTGCCCAAGGTTCCAAGCGTAGTGTTGTAGATGTTTTGCACGTCTGCGAAGCAGTGCCCTTTCTCTTTGGGGGGTGTTCAGACACAGTTTCGCAAACGTAGTTTGTGGTGCGAGCGCGTCCGACGCATCGCCAGAGGTAATTACACCATTAAACCTCAGGTAGTTTGCTATTACAAGTTAGAATGTTTAATTTAGAGTGTTCAGTGCTCAGAATTAATTTAAGGCACTGTAGGTTCTTCATATGTTTTAATTTGTTTTGGTGAGAGAGGCTACCCGAGGTGTATTTCTGATAAAAAAAAACATTGCTTCCTATCCTTAAGCATTTATCTTTTTCCTGAAATGTGTTTAACAGTTACTTCGCGGTAAACAAAGTTAACGTGAGCAAACCATGCGACAGTTCCCAGAATTATTTGCGTATGTAAACTCTGTGTTATAGTTTTTGCTGTTATGCGAGAAATGCTTTATGCAGTGCACCAGTTTTCGGGGACTCAAACCGGCTTGAAGAAAGCGACGGAAAAAAATTGCTGTAGTTCTGAGAATCGTCAAATATGCACGTGATTCATACGCCGCTTGTCTTCATTGGAAATTTTTATAGCTAGACGTAGCTATCAGTCCCCAAATAGGTTGGGCTATTTTATTTACTTATTTTCACAATTTCTTCTTCCCAATTAGGTACATTTACATTCATGTAGCAATTAACCGCCTCAACATTGCTAAATATGCATTTCTTGTGCAAATTCGAGGCGTTTTTTAAGGTTTGTCTGTTTTCACAATTTTTTGTTCGGGCTCTTTTTATTTTTGTACTTCTTTTGTAAGTTAGCTGTATAACACGCACATTTTTGATTTCGTAACTTCACTGTTACGTTTTTAAATATTTTTTTCATTTTTTCAGTTTCCGCAAATTTTTTGTAACTTCACTGTCACATTTCTATTTTTTCTATGTTTTGCATTTCTCGGTTTCCCGAAATTTTGTTCCAGCATTTACATCTGTAAATATGTGAACACCATGAATTATGTATTTTTGTCCAAACACAGGGCGTTTGGACACGGTTGCTCCGTTCTTTCCTGAGCTTATATAATTTTTTTCTTCGTCTTTTAGGGTAGGTGTATAATATTCACATTTTTTATTTCGCAAATTGACTTTTGTAATTCTTAAAATTTTGTTTTTACCATTTTTTTGTTTTCTTTTTTCTAAGTTCAGTTCGGACAATTATGTCCAGTTACGCTATTAAAGCGATTCGAAGCGTTACTTCCGCCAAATCTGCATTATCGTGAAAATGCAGGGCGTTACACGGTCCTGGCTGTGAGGGTACTTGACAAGGAATGCTGCGCATTTAAAATCGCCGCCAGAATTTTTGTCGCCGTTTCCCAATGTGTGCATCCCATGTATAAAACAATGAAGATGCAGAAAGACCTTCGGTGTTTATCTCTCAAGGCAAATTATTTTTTATCTTTGGAGAACTATCAGTGATTTCTCAAGCACCCGAAGATAAGGATCCTTTGGTCCTTACAGGAAAGAAATCCTGTAGTGCGAGCAATGGAAGCTCGTTCTGCGCGTAGTACCAAGGTTGCCTTCACCACTGTGACGACCCTTTGTGTGGTGGTGCACCCTTTACAGGCTAGGTAGTAGAAGGAGACGCGAAACCCATGCTACATCCGAGATTTTAGGGCGAAAGCCTTACGTGCCCTATTCTGGAATAAACCGACGTTTTTGTAGCGTAAGCTGCACTGGCCGAGGTTGAGCAGTTTCGCGTGGACCCCGAAGGGCCGTGCTGCGAAAGCGCGAGGAATTCAATTGAATTGGATTGGATCTGGATCTGGATTGGATTGGATTAGATTAAATTGGATTGCATTGGATTGGATTGGAAATACAATCCAATTGGAGTACGTGTGTGTAGAGAATTGGGTTTGCACATTCGCCGGTCTGCGCATTCCAGAGGAGTGACGTCATAGCCGCGGAAGACGCACTGGCGCCGGCGCGTGCCCAGCTGAGCGCCTCCGTTGCACAGTAGCCAAGTCTGACGCTGCGCCGGAGCCGCTTGATGGCCGTTTCGCGTGGCTCCTGGAGAGCCATGCTGCACATACGCGAGGAGAAGTGACTGGACTGGACTGGATTGGATTGGATTGATGAACCTTAGCTCACGGCACGCATATCCTGGCATAGCCCAGCTAAGCCACTGCTAAATTTTTTTGTTATAGTTGTTTTTAGGTACAAAAAATGACCGCCCCTGCAAAAAGTAAAAGAAAGCCTGGCGATTATCGACTACACCATGTTTGCGTTTTTTAATTTCCTTTGCTTTTGCTTGTCATTTTTCGGCGCGAATTACTTCGACAGTAGCTCCGGCAGCGCTTCACGCAGCGGGTTTTGCAGAATCGAAGCTCTCCGCGGCTGGCGCGCGCCTGTTCCACTCACTTGCCGCCATGGAGTGTGAATATGTTTTGAATGGCGTGCTAATAACTCACACACACACCGGGTTGCTCGTTTTCCAACGCATCGCGCTGTAGAAGAATCTCGCGCCACCCATTTTGGTACAATTCGTGTTGACAACGACGGTCACTCTTCGCGTTCGATAAGGGACATAAAGCTTTCGCCTTAAAATCATATTTTACTACGTATGGAATTTAAACCCGGCTCTCCGGACAAGCAGTCGGGTGCGTTACCACAGCGCTATTTCTGCAGGTGCCTAGGGCTGGACCGGAGGTTAGTCCACTGCTGCGGCGTAAAACGTGACCGTGATGGCACCGGAGCAGAACACCGTTACTTTAGCCCCGTAGAACTCTAGTATCTTTGGAAGATGGGGGTGTCTTATTTTTCGGCTTGTTGAATTAATTCCCACCAAAAGAACGAAGAAATAAAAGTGAAGAAAGAAACGCAAGAATGATGTAGCAGTAAAAAACCATCTCGAAGTAATTCTCGCCAAAAGGCGAAGGAACGAAATTGACGACAGATGAGCAAATACAGTGGGGAAGCAAATAAATCCTTATAAATATTACGGGCTTCCGTTTTTGAACTACGTAAATTGACTTAAGTGCTCCGTGGAATTTCGAAGTCTGTCCCGGACTGCCTCAACACGAAATTTACTGTCTGTCTGTCTGTCTGTCTGTCTGTCTGTCTGTCTGTCTGTCTGTCTGTCTGTCTGTCTGTCTGTCTGTCTGTCTGTCTGTCTGTCTGGTCCATCCGTCCGTCCATCCCTCTATTTAGCCTCCCGGACAAAAGAGAAGATAATTCTGAAACGAGAGTTTTATCTATAGGCAAACCCTCTCAAAACCAGCAAATCTGGGACCGCACTTGATATTTGTCAACATTATCGGGCAAAAAGAAAGCATTAGGCATATTTGAGCAAAACACCAATGCATCACTCATACTATAGGCAGTGTTCTTTTAATTGAAATTAGATGAGCGCCTGATATTTGCGAAATCAAATTAAAATTTCGCGTTGAAAGCAATATTTTGACCAGAATATACAAAAAAGAGCTCGTGAGCGCTAGCCTAGACCTCGTGACGGAATTCCAACAGTCCAACAGTAACGAAAGGTTTCGAATGATGGCGTGCGAACAGTGGAACACGGCTTGAGCAAACTTCCACCGTGTTTATTGAGAAAGCAGAAATACTGGAGGGGAACAGCTTGAGAAGGAGCGGGGACAGAACAGAGGCGCTTGCGTGGCAGGGGCGGCATACGGCCATCATCTTTCGACGACATTTCCAGCGACGTCAGCAGATACGCGGCCAATATTTTAAAGACGATAGTCATTCTTGGGCTACTTAAATCCAGAAATTTTGGTCTGTATGTCTGTCTGTCCCTTTGTCTGTGACTCGATTCAGCCACCCGGCCAAGGTGAAACGAAGTCTGCGCAATAGTCTTACATACTGACAGCCAAATCTAAACGTCTAAGTCCGGTGTCAATGTTCATACTTGTCAACATTGTTGAACAAGAACAAGGCATTACGCAAATATAAGACAGAAAATTAATACACAATGGATGTTTACAGTGTTTCTTTACAAAAGAATTCATAAATGCTTGACTTTCGCGAAATGAAATACTACATCCACTGCACAAAAAAGAAATTCACACTGTCGCCTGCCGTCGCCCGTGCCACTACAGCTTCTGGTGGCATTTTTAGAAATCAAGCTGCAACAGTTACGAAAGGGTCCACTAGATAGGTTCCACGTTCTGCTCGAAACGCATGCGGACTAGGGCAAAGCGGATCTATAAACGTTGAAGTAGGGTGCCTCGATTCACGCGGGTCTCCGCCGTATGGCAGCGCTGGCATCAAGGCACCCGGCCTGGAGCGGTGGAACGCGGTGAATTTAAATTGACCTTAGCAAACCTTTAGCGTGTTTACCGCGGGAGGAGCGTGACGCAAGAGAGAGATAGAGAGAGAGAGAGAGAGAGAGAGAGAGAGAGAGAGAGAGAGAGAGAGAGAGAGAGAGAGAGAGAGAGAGAGAGAGAGAGAGAGAGAGAGAGAGAGAGAGAGAGAGAAATATTTTTATTTCTCTAGCAGAGAAACAACATGAGATGTGTGCGGGAGCGCGAAGGGAGGCATTTACTTTGTAAATGTCGACAAAGACCATCGTATTTTGTCGACATTTGCAACGAAACGAGCAGATACGCGGCCATTTTTTTTGAGCGGCCCCTCACAATGAAGCAAAATGCGGCTGGCATGCATGACTCACACGTATTGTAGAGATCATCCACTGATTCCAACCACCCAGCGTCGTTGTGACTATGGCTCAGGACGTGCACGTTGATGTAGCCTGGCTTGTGCGCGGGACATGCCTGTTGAAACGAAAGTAGGAGTTCTCAGTTGACAGCGGTACACTGCGGCGTTCAACGTTTTCAAAGACGGAGAAGCTCAACTAGGTGCCTGAGTGAAACACCTGGTGAGAAACCGAACAAAAATTGATTTGAAGGGTGTGTAAAATTGTCGCCCCTCCCAATTTATGGCGTAAACGCTGATGGTCATTTTTAATGCTGAGAGTCTTCAACCGAAAGGAGCGCGCTTCCGCCAGAGGCACAAACCTTTTAAATGATCTTTGCCCTTTTACAATAATCTCTGAGGTTATACTACGTACAAACGCATATTCTTTGTACAGTAGAATCTCGATAAACGGAACTCGCTTAAACGGAATTGCCGCTTAAACGGAACAGTTGCCTGTGAGTTGGTTGGTTTTGTATTCAGATAACGTAAAAATTCTCGGTAATCGGAACTAAACTTTCCGCGCCACCGTGTAAACCGGAACCAGAAATAGCACTTCTTGTGAAACCCACTGGCATGAGAATCAGCTTTTTACGGTTCGGCTGTTTGGTTTTTGTTTTTTCTTCCTGCATATTTTTTTTAGCCTAAGCCTCGTCTCGTTAGTGATCAGCCGTGTCAGCACAGCGAATGCAACATCGCAGTTCTTGTTTCAGTCGCTCGGTCTCGATTCAAGACGCCGAGGTTACAGGGCTCAGGTCCTGCCGCCTCATTCGTATCATCGTGGTGCTATTTGCGCTTTATTACCGTGTGGCCGTCTTCTAAATTCGGTGACTCGTAAGCACTCGCGAAGTTGAGGCCTCTGGCCTCCATGAAGATGGAGTTCCAAGGACTCAAACAAAAATCATTGATGCATTGTGCGGTGCACAGTGACTCATTGTTGCCAATCAACTGTGTGAATGCTGCGGCAAAACATGCTTGTAGTTTTCTGCTTTCTGAAAAACCGTCAGCTACATTCACCTTCTAGTGCTCAGAGTTTCATGAAATGGTATTAAGAGCGTGTACGGACATAAATTTTCACTTTCACACATCTATCCTCAGTAAACGAAACTCCTGTTAAACGGAACTAATTTTTTCGGTCCCTTGAAGTTCCGTTTATCGAGAGTCTATTGTACTCAAGTATTTATGCTTGTGTGCATATGTGTTTCGTGTGTTGTGATGTGTTCGTGCTGAGATGTTGATTCAGCCAGGGCTTTGGATGAATCAATATCTCCGATATGTGCATGGAACTCCGATATGCAACAATCTCGTGGTATGAAGTAAACTCTGAAAAGCAGCTTCAGAAGTTCACCAAAAATAAGCTCCGGATGCACACGGCTTTAATTATAAGGCATTGCGCGTGCTGCAGAGAACGAGGGGGTGGATTCGGTGCCATCCTCGAAAGTGGTTTTGTAGCGTAAGCTGCACTGGCCGAGGTTGAGCGGTTTCGCGTGTGCCGTGAAGGGCCGTTCTGCGCAAGCGCGAGAAGCATTGGATTGGTTTGGATCGGATCGGATCGGATCGGATTGGCTTGGATTGGATTGGCTTGGATTGGATTGCATTTGATTTGGATTGGTTGGATTAAATTGGATTGTGTTGGATTGAAATCCAATCTAATTGGAGTACGGGCGGTGAACCTTAGCTCACACTACGTATATCCTGGCATTGCCGAGCTAAGCCACTGCTATTTTTTTTAAGTAAGCGAAAACCGGAGACAGCCTTGTGTGAGGATTTCGGCGCACATTAAAAAATTCTGCGTGGTCTAAATTATTTCGTAGTCTGCGACCGTTACGCGTCTCGTCGCGGAGGTGCAGGTTCAACGTGTAAAAGCTCGAAATTTAAACGCTGTGTGCCGCCGTCCGACGGTGCCAAGCCGTCCACTAAAGCGCCGTCGACCGGCATTTCACAAAAAAAGAAAAAAAAGAAAATAGAAACTGGGAGGGGCGTCCGGCACGGTTTTTCTCTCCTTTACGCAACCTAAACTAAACTAACCCAACATAACAAACACAACGCAGTTATTTAAAACTCGGGAAATTAACCTAGGTCATCAAAAGTATAATTCAAACTAAAGATTTAAAAATAAAACAGCCTACAGCTGGACTGAAATCAGCGCCATTGGTATCAGGACGCTAAAACAGCCTCTACAAAATACTGCAAAATGATTTACATTCTTTTTGTTTATAACTAACACCTTTGCATCTTATCAAAAAACGAAGAAAAGCACCTTTTTGAAAGGGTGTAATTAACGATTAAGCGCCCTTTCAAAGGGTGAATTCTTGTGTTTTTTGCTAGTGTGTAAAGGTGTTGTAAATAGCAAAACAGCCTTAAAAGGTTTTTTCCTTGTTTTTTGCTATGGTTTAAGGGTGTACGTAGACAGCAAAAAACACCCTTAAGGATGTAAATCATTTTACAGCCTAGTCTAATACCCTGGCTACTAGGGTTGGAATGTCATTTGAACCAAACGTCATTTGACTCAAACGGGGTGCTTCGAATGTCATTCAGAATCCGCCGTGCTACACTACAATTTCGATGGCATTTGAAAGCTTTCACAATTGCTCGCCGTGCTGTAGTGACGCTGTTGTCGCTCCGTTTCGGTTTCGTACAATAATACAACAATCAAATTTAGGAGCAGTCTAAGGCAGTAAAATGATATCAAATTAGAAGAGACACCAGTTTTGACTCCAATGTGGCGGCTGTTTGAGTAGTTTTTTTTTTTTTTTTTTGCAACTGACCTACTAGTTTCCAGAGTATGAAAATTAAATATGTTGATTTCATATTTTAAGTAAATAAACGGTGAACAAAGTTCCACGAACAAAAACATTTTGTTTGTTTTACGTACGGAAGTATTATATTTTTTATGCCGATCGAAGTCGCTGCGTGCGAGAGTGCTAGAAATGGCATTTGAAGTCGCAAATGTCTCTCTCGGTGCTCATTTGGCTTGAATGTCATTTGAGCTGAATGGCATTTCAAAACCTATGGTGTAGCAGCACAACTTGGCATTTGAGTCAAATGACATTTGGTTGAAATGACATTCAGACGATAGTGTAGCAGGGGTATCGAAATTCGAATGTCGTTGGAGGGCATTCCGGTCGGGGCTGCAGCGGTGAGCGCGAGCGGCGTCAAACGGTACTCGTTGACACTGCGAAATTTGGAATTTCATTACTCACTTTCACTTCGCATGGGTTGGCTGAGTGGGCGAGACAACCTCGTCGCGACACCGTGGACAACAGCAGAACCAGGGTCACCAGCATTACCAGTGAGGGCCGCAGCACGGCCAACCCCTGTGCGTACATGCCAACGCGTTCGACTGCGGAAAGACGGCCCCGGAGTCCATGGCGACGCTCATCCGACGCTTTGCGATTGGTGACATCACGCAATCGACACTCGCTTTCACAAAGGGAGACGTGGAAGAAGACGAGATTTTTCCATTGTGCGGTCAGTATACGGCTCGGTCTTGCACAGAGGTTGGGTTGCACAGGCGTACTCTGAATTCCTACCTTTCCTTGCGGCGATCTAGTTTCCGAAGAGCGCTTGTTGCGGGAACGATAAAAAAAAACGAGGCCGAGGTAATAAAGACAGAATAGAAGCCAAGTTCATTAAACAGACTGCTTTGTTTCGATAGCAGCAGTACCAATTTTATCGCAAACTTTATACAGATTAGCGAGATATTATGCAAAACATACAAAGCAGTGGCGACTCCACAGCCACTTCTGGGCGATTTCTTCAAGAATGACGTCACAGAATCTTGTTTGTCCTATTGGCGGCCGACGATCTAAGCCAGCGCTAAGAAAAACGGCTGAGCGATCGTAGTGGGGCCTCTAGTTCAGTTTGAACGTCTCACTTGAATGCTAGCGGGCAGTTAAACACACTTAGGACTATGTTTTTAGGGCTGTCTTGTATTGCGCCACTGCTGTCCTTAAAGCGCACTGTAGCGGGAAATTTGAAAGTTTTTACTACTTTTTGCGTTTTGCTTCTTAAAAAGACGATCTTTCGGTGCTAGTTGCCAAAGAATACAGTTAAACCAGGAAATAGCGAAGTTGACAAAAATTGGAAGTTTTTCGTTACATACAGATTTCGAGTAAGAATTGCGGAAAGGAAGCAGAAACGTAACCAAAATGTTCAGTGAAGGTGAACTCACCTTTCAAGGATTATATTTCGCAGTGAAAAACTCCGTGCTTTGCGCCAGCTGCTCTCGCACGAGCTTTAGGCACTACACGGCACCCCAAAGAATTCAGGTCATTTGCTCCTCGTAATCAAAAGAGTAACTTAAGTATCACTGTTTCAAGAACCAAACTTATGCTGAAGGCGTGTCTTTTCGCGAAGTTGATGGTCTTTTTCGCACTCAAAATTGTTGAAAGGGTGCTAGCTGGGATACTGTACCGGGCCGCGACGCTCTTTTTTCTTGCCGGCGGAGACGGCCTTTAAAATTGCGGACTTCTTTTTGAAAAGACCGAACTATTCCTTTTCTAGCAACAGAACTCATCACCGACGAAACGGAGACGAATGTGGAGACGCGCGACTACACGCCTCCAGGCAGGCCTATTACGTAACCGACGCCGCACTCACACGTGGAAACGCACGATAGTTTTCGGTCCGGCGAAATTCCCTAAATTAGGGCATTTCTGCAGCCGATTTTTCAGAAAAAGTGCAAAAAACAATGACTCATCAGCGCAGAGAATTTGTTACATCAAAGGTTAACCGTCGCAACGCCTTCGTTACATAGAGGTCATCAACTCATGAGTTTAAGTGGAGGTGGCAATGGGGAATGGGAAAACTTTGTTAGATCCAGGACGTCGTTACATAGATGTTCGTTACATCCAGGTTTCCACCGTAGTTCTTTCAGATTAAACAAAGTTGTGGTTTGTTTTCATGGTGCCTTTATAGGAGCCATGCAGACAAAATACAAGTTTGTTTTATTCGAAGGATTTCGTGTTTTATAGTGCCCTCAGCGCTTGTACGGATGCAAACGATGTTTTATCACAAACAAATTAATCAATTTAAGTTAAAATTTTGATTTTCCCGCTAAATCGTGTGTTTTCAGGGTCTGCAATGACATCACGAACCTACCGCTCTGCAGCCGATTGGGAAGCCTTGTTTACCGTTAGTGAACCTAGATGGCGCCGACCATACCGTGGACAAGCCGTTTTCTGCCTTTGGTTTGTTTTTGACCGTATATTAAACCTGGCTTGTTTTTGTTCAGGTAGAAAATAATCGTTTCGTGAAAAATAGTGCTCGCTCGACAAATATGGTCACGTAAGACACCGTTGCTTGCGTCAATCGGCCAGTGTCGTCTGAGACTACCCCAAAGCGCCGCAGTCCTGTGCAGCTAAACCAAGCATAGTGCGCGCAGTACCAACAACAGTACGTATCGGTACTTCTGTGTTTACGTGTGCTTTCGTAACTTCCATTATTTGTCCCACCATTCTGACTTCTTTAAAAAGAATGTGCCCTAAAATTTAGAGCAAAGTAGCTCGTTCGGCAAGCTTATAAGCTCTGCCTAATTTGCGTTTGCTTTTGCCGGCCTCCGCCAATCGCAGAGCTGGCTGGTATGACATCATAGGTTCTGTGGCGGGAAATGAGCGAAGTGGGTCGCATGACCATTCCATTTTTTCCTGATTATGTAGCTTATCTGAACGAAGTTTACGATAAAAGTGGTGTCAGTGTGTCAGTAAAACGAGACAGTCTTTGAATGAACCCAACTTGTGTTTGGTCTGCATGGCTCCTTTAAAGGTTGGTGAAATAATTCAGTTTCTGAGCACAAATCGGTCCCAGAACCACAGTGGCTTTACTAAAGCAAAAATGTGATATCACTGTGAATGATCGCCCAGAGATCACCATACATAGAGATTCCCTCATGTGAATATGGAGGCGCGCTAGCTCGTGTCTAATCGGTTGTTCACTTCTACCTGACCATGGAGCTAATGCCGTTTAACTCCGGCGGTCTAGTGGGGATAACATAACCCACTGAGTGTCCACCACCACGAATACAGTAGCAATAACAATTACGTGGTTAATAACGCCCTGAAGGATGGTGTATGCCTCAGTTTTTAAAGGGGTGAATGGCTACGCCGATCAAAGCCAAAATAAATGAACTTCACGAGAACTTTCCACCAGGGCTGGAATCCTTCCTTCCGGATGAATGTATTTAAACGTGTTATGAGACCAACTGAAGATCAACCAGGCGATGGACGCCCAGTTGAGGTCCTTACTGCGGACGCCGTATAAAATGATATCATCATCAATTAGCTCATTATTTATGCCCATAGATTGACGGTGCCTTCTGCGTATCAACTGAAATACTGCAGAATATCCTGTAGGAATGATTCCTGACGAAAAAAAAATAAAAAGCCGACGATTAGAATTTTCTGCAATGCGAAATATGAGCTGTTCAACGCATTCTTTATTGCCACAATCTATGGCTCTAAACCACCCCGGAACCAATGCAATTACAACGAATATCGTAACGAGTTCGTTTATTTAAACAAACCATGTCTTGGGAGGAGAGGTAAAAGGCAGATCAACCCCGATAGTTGCCGAGAAACACCATCTGACATGGCCTAATGAACCAATAAATGAATGCGCCCTCCCGGACGCGTGTTTCCAAGCGTTTCCCTGTATACAGCGACCCCACGTGACATGTTTGATATTATTGCGCGCGCTTTTCTGTTTCACTCCCGCTGAAAGGAGCCTGCCGTTCGGCTTCTGTGGATTCGAGGTAGAGTTCTGGGTGCTGGCGCTGACGGCTTGGGTTCGCGCCGCAGTGGGTCTCCTTTCTTTCTTTTTCTTGTAAACTCAATTTTACGCATTGTTTTTAATGATAATGGTGATTTGGTATGTTTTAGGTCGCTTTAGGTTTGGGGCGCAGCCTAAGACTACGTTAATTTAACGTTCTGCATCGCTCGAAGACACGTCACGTGGGGTGGCTGTACAGCGGAGCGTTTCGAAATACGCCTCCCGGACAACTGATTCTACTGGGCACACGCGCTTACATACCCCCGACTCTTCCTTTGCGGTGCTGGCTCTCCTCGTAACCATTACGACTCCGTTGATGAAGCAGTCGGCTGTCGGCCCTTCGATAGCACGATGGGTGTACCAATAACTGCACTCTCCACATCGACCCTCCTTTTCATTCCCCCGCCATTTTGCACTCTTCCGCATTCCTCCCCACGCCACCGGGAAACCTCTTCCTTCCCTATGCAATTCGCAAGAATTTCCTCTCCGGGTTATCGCCTGGACGAAACATGGGCCCACCACTACACCCCTGAGCCGAAGCAGCAGTCGAAGCAGCAGACAGCGCCATGTGAAAGAGCTAAATAATCAGCGAAACGCAGTTTTTCGGCTGGAAAGGTGAACGCTGCTGTATTTTTACAGCTTAGCTCTTGAAGGCTAACCCCCTCCCCCTCTTTTTTTCCCCCTAGCGCAGACAGAAAAAAAAAACCGCTCCCGTTCTCCTCACTTTGGCGTAGCCTCTCTCCACTTGGCCGCCTGTTCGCTGCAGGCGCTTCATAGTTTCACAGCGAAGCTGTTTAGCAAATCGTAATTTTTCGTGTGTGCAGTTAAAAATACCGAGAAAATGCCGAGCGCGCGTACGTGTGTGCGTGCCTCGCGACGACCGCCCAGCGTCCCCTGCGCACGTTTGTCATGCCCAGCATACCCACTTAGGGAGCGTTCGCCGTAATCGTGGCAACACTTGCTCTGAACGAGAAACACTGGTCATAGCGAATGCTTCCACAAGGTGGTGTCCGATGATTATCACTTTAAAAAAATGACAGAAGCTTACACTTATAGCAGCAGTGATAGAGTACGCGTTGTTGCGGCAGCGAAGAAGAAGCAAATCGGCTGAAGTCGTGGACTTAAAGCTTCGTGATGGTCGTAAAGGTTGCACACTGCTTCGCTAGTTTCAAGTCTTATGCGTTAGTATGAGCTTCCTGCATTTTTATACAAGACGGCGCATATTACCCTTGGAAATTTGTCTTTCCAGTAATGCGTTTCGGTTTAGAATTTATTAATTAATTAATTTATTCATTTATTAGAATACCCTTAGGGCCCGTAGGACGTTACAGAGGGGGTGGGCAACAGCATTTCGTAGCACACAAAGAAAAAAACAAAGAAAAGAAACAAGTGTCACAAGCACGAAGAACGCAAACAACAGAAATCAATTAAAAAAGAATGGATATGTTGTAAACAAACACGCAAGCAAAAGATAAGGATAGATAAAGAACACTGCATATAGTTGCAAAAATTGCTGAGCAATTGCAGTCTTGAACAACAAAGGGTCCGTTATGGTTACAACGGAACAGGGAAGGTGGTTCCAATCGGCACATGTTCTCGGAAAAAGGCCGCTGAAAAGAATTATGCGCGGCAAAACAAGAATGGAAGCGGTATGGCGGTGATTAATGCGTGATGGGCGGTATGATGGTTGTGAAATGAGGTCTCGCCTCATTGATAAGTTGGGAAAAAATATCACATGAAAAAAAAAAAAAGAAAGAAGTCACGCCATTTTCGTCCGGACAGTTAAATCGGGTAGGCCAGGGTTAGATTTTATTTGGGATACGCTAGCAATACGGGTAGAATTAGAACAAATAAATCGACCTGAGCGGTTATGAATGGATTCTGACGCGTTGATTAGATTGTGCTGCGCGGAATCCCATATAGTGGCCGCGTACTCTAGCTTTGGTCGAAGTAGTGATCGGTATAGTAGAATTTTGAGGAACAGCGAAGCGCGAGAAAAGTGGCGGCGCAAGTAGCCCAGCGTTACATTAGCATTATTTGAGATGTAGGTAACACGTGCGTGCCAAGGTAGGCTTTTGATAGTGTAAACGCCGAGGTAGTTTAGTGAAGAGACATGCTGAAGCGTGAATGCTATAGGTAAGAGCAGGAGGAATAGACCGCCCGGGGATCGCCATGCACTTAGATTTGTTAGAGTTGAGAGTCACAAGCCATTTGTTGCCCCAGGTTGAGACACCAGGTTGAGGCTGACTTGAAGAATATCGCTGGACGCAGGGTCCCTGTAAGCTGGCTTCTTGAAATTGTGCGTGGCACGGTGAAGCCTGCTCACAATTTCGCTGAATGCTTCCTCGACGTGACGGCACTGTTTGAGAGGGAGCGTGAGGCCGAATAATAACCCACAAAAACATCTGCTGTTCATCAACGTTCGCGGTGTTGAATAGTACTAAATTTTTTTAGGTGCGAAGCCCCTTAGGGGCTCGGGCTGTCGGCGTCTCCTGTCGTCACCGTCGTCGCCGTCGTCTCATGTAGTCACGGTACTAAAACACCGCGACAATCGTTTAAGCCTCGCGCTAGAACGTAACGCGTACTAAAGAAACACCGGGGCACTCGTTTACGCCTCGCGCTATGACGTTTCGGGCTTCAATTACACGATACTTTTGCAGCAAAGCTCTATACCTCTACCCCCAATGGTTTCATCTCCGTAGGCGAAAACGCCAAGGCGCCAAGAATACACTTATGCAATGCTTGCTTCGCCCCTCCCCAGGTTTCACGTTAGTGGAGATGGCCCAGGATTTTTTTATTGGAGGGTGGGGGGAGTGGGGACTGGAACAGATGAAAAATTAAACCCAGTTCCACTCTGTGTGAAATGTACCGCTACACTGGAGCTGTGGGTTACTCCGTGTAGCGTGGGCTTCTTCTTGGGCGTAATCTTACAGTTGCTTTAGCGGCTAATTGTCATACAATTTGTTTCCGGATAGTTCCGGAAAAGCAACTGTTACAACTATTTCCTGTAACCATACCGCCTCCGTTTGATGGCCACGTATTGACGGCAGGCAGTAATTCGGTGACTTTTACCGCTTCACTCTGAACGAACGAGTAACGACAAGTAAATGACACTCGGCCTAATGGTATAGTCGTCCTAGGGGCTAACTGTCTTATTTTTTCGGGATACTTTAGAAAAAAAATTAATTCGAAGAATCCGGGACGCTCGCGCCGAGTCTGTACACAAAGCAGCCGCGTCGGCGGATGCCTCGAAAGCGCGTCATCCCTATTTCATCTTTGCCGCGCTTTCGAGGCGCTTGTTTCAAAGAAGTGACGAGTTGTGCCGCGCCTCCGCAGATGGCGCCAGGTCCGCGACCAGAGAAGACGCAGTGAAACATTCCCCTCGCGATGGGCACGATCAAATGCAGAGCATTTCCGGGGGCGCACGACGTTAAGTAGTTTGCGTTACGTTAATGTTGTTGCACTTGTGGCAATGCGACGAGAGAGCGCTGTCAGCAGTAATTTGAATGAGTCAAGGATAGAAGGCGCGCCTAGCCTCCCATTCTGTGTCGGCTGTGGCGCTAGAGCACCATGTACATTGCGTTCCGCCCGCAGGTCGAGGGATCGAAACCGGGCGCCGGATAGTATTTTTTTTTATATAGTAGGGACAAACGGTGCGGACTACGGACGTCAACGCGGGTGACATCGTGAGCTGAAATGCTCTGCATTTAAAAAACACACAAGAGGTAGAGCCGTTTTCGGTAAACATACTCCCTCCACAGGTGGTCATGCTTCACTGTGCAACAGACAATGTGGAAAAGCCAGCTTACAAAAAACCAAGCTTACACCGATTTTAAAGTCGGCGTCACCTCTAAACACAAAGTGCGATGCGTGGAAAGGCATATTTTAGGGGCAGTAAAAGTCGTTTTATATATAATAAAAATGAAGGAAGGTCACACTAACGCGTAAAATTTGAAGGTAGAGGAAGTGTACGCAACCTCCGCGACCATCACGGCTGCTTAAGTCTACAATTGCAGCCGATTTCCTTCTTCTTCGCTGCCGCCACGACCTTTACTGCATCATTTTTGCTGTGCGCGTAAGCTTCTTTCGTTTTTTTTTCTTAACTGATAATTATTGGACATCACCTTGAAGGAGCGTACGCTATGACGTGTCTTTCTCGTTCTGAGCAAGTGTTGCCACGATTACTGCGAAAGTTGGAGTTTTTTTTTTTGGCCAATCTTGGCCAATCTTCGTTGTAACCGTTTCTCATGTAGTAACGGTACTAAAACACCGGAAAAATCGCTTACGCTTCGCGCTATATCGTAACGCGTACTAAAAAATCCTTGGTACACTCATTTACGCCTCGCTCTACAGAGCTTCGTACTTCAAGGACAAGAGACTTTTACAGCAAAGCTGTATACCTCTACCCCCGATGGTTTCACCTCCGCTTGCAAAAACGCCAAAGCGCCAAGGACACATTTATACACTGCAGGGCAGACCTCGTCAGCATCATTAAACTGCATTCTCTCTCTCTGCATCGTTCACTCCTCCCCAGGTTTCACGTTAGTGGAGATGGCACAGGGGTTCTTTTTTTTTTGTTTGAGGGGGGGGGGGGGTAGGCACGTGGAGGGAGAATTTTAACATTGGAAGCTGGGTTGGCCAATTGTGTATTCCTCAGTGAAGATTCCGTTGTGAACGGGACTGTAGAACAACGGGGCAAACATTGCAAGATGATGTCTGGTTCTTTCACCGTCCGGGGTGGCGCGCCATAATTCACATTCAAACTTTCTGCCACTCGTTTCTCACTTGCGTCGAGATCTGTAGTCATTTAAAAATGTATATTCACACACGAAATAGAGACCAGGTGGTTTGCTTTTGTTGGCAGCTGCCTTTATTGCGGAAGCCATACCCTTTCCGCCACCACGCAGAAGGCGCAGATTTTAAAATACAGAAAAAGTGGTGCAAGTCATTCAATAATCTTTCTATTTAAGTGCATTGACTATGTCCACATAAAAACGGCTGGGAAGAAGGACGATATACCATTAACACAACGAACTCTGGCAAAAACAAATACATAAGAAAAAAACGAAACTCCCGGTTCGGCATCGATCGTTATCTCGGAGATTGGAAAAGAGGAATCTGCTGCCCGAAGACTGTTTCGTTCATACGAACAAATGTGCCACCACTGTTCTCTGCTTCCACACCCCGCGCGGCTACACGCCATCCACCGCACAATATACTACCCCCTGTGCAGGCACTGCGGCAGCCCAGCTACACTCTACCATGTGGTCTGGGCATGCCAGTCAAACCTGGACCTTGATCCAATCCCTAATGCAACTCACGAGCAGTGGGAGAGTGAGCTTGCTACATCAGGCCTGAGTAAGCAGCTTTAAGCAGCTTGTCTTTAAAGTGTTTTTTCGCATTGCCTAAACTTATATAATAATTCTGCTCTTGTTACTGCTAAGAAATCACTGCTTTCATTATGTAATATTCCCTAAATCTGTTTTGTCATAGGAGGTCCCCCTGACAGTTTCTTTTAAACTTTGGGACCTCCTTCTGTTGCACGTTTATTGTATTCAACAATACTGTATTTATTATTTTGAATAAACTTGAACTTGAACTTGAACTTGAACTTGAACTTTGGCTCGCTGAAAGGGCGAACAAGGCGTGCCGCACCAACGCAGTCCAGGACGAGGGATCCTGCCCAGTAACCAATTCGACCTCCTGGTTAAGTACAACTTTGCTACTCCTCCTTCTCCTTGAGCCTACGGAAATTTCCATCGATGTAGCATCTCTGGAGACCTGTGATAAGTTCACTGGTCACGACACAAATGTACCGCGAGCCTTCTACGAAGGTGAAGCGGGCGTTTCGTAAATCTCGGCCACAAGGCTCGCGATCTGTCCCGGCGACAGAGACACGATCTTGTCGCCGGTCGCCAGCTTGCTCGTGATAGTGGGCGCAGCCAGGCGCTGTTCGGCCTGTCGGTGCCAGCCCTTCTGCGGTTGGGTCTCCCAGCGATGCCTGGTGGGTCCCGGAAGGAACTGGTTGGCAGCCAGGGTGACCGGCCTCACGTTTCTCAGGCGGAATCCCCTCAGGAGCCTCTGCACGTGAAATCCCCGCGTGAGGGAGAAGTTGAGAAAGTTGTGTGCTTGCTGCTGATAAGCTTTTGTTAGAATTATTCGCAGTCAACTTGAATGGCCGAAAGAGCTCCAAATGCAACGTGAAAAAACAGCGCGTGTCAAAAGAGCACTGCATTTTGCACGCCCAGAATGTTGAAGGGACAGACAGCTGGTTTTTGTGGAGCACGTTCTCTCTACACCCAATAAAAGGGCATCCCTTGAAATACCTTGGACGGTTTCCCGGATAGGGCCCTAGAACTTCTAAAAGGGGAATTTCAGCCCTATCAGCTTCAAAACTAATACTGGAAACCATGGGGGCTAACTGTGCGGCCACACTCTTAAACTATACGTGAGCTGAAACAAAAACGTGTTTACAAAGTTTTTCCCAGCTAAAACCATAATAAAATGCACCCTTTTCTACGCCTTTATTCGGTTTTTGAATCACGCCTTGTAACCACTGGAGTTGTTTGCGTACCTACGGAAGTGACTCGTTAAGACACTGCATGGAGCCACCTTTCTGATTTTATAAAGTTTAGCGGCAAACTAAAATTATTTCCGCCAGATTATTTAAAAAATTCTTGTGGTTGCGCCGACTGTATACTAAACGCTGGCTTTCATATGAGCTAGAGGCCATAAGTTCCACAAGAACCGGTTGTCTGCCCCTTTTAAATAGTTAAAATGTAGTGAATTGCCCGTTTAGGCACCTCACATCAGCGAGCTGTTTGTAGCTGTTCCATTTTGGCGCTGTGCTGCGATGACACGTAAGGTTATGTCGGTGCTGTTTCGTCATTCGTGTTTTGACAACGGCCCTGCTGGCGGATATCGATGAGAATGGGATGATTACCCGAGGAAAACATTTATGGCTGCACGCGCTAAAATTACATCTTGAAAACAATGTATAGAATTTTATCTTGTTTCCGTTTTGCGCTCCTCCAGTGAAGTTTCGCTGTTTCACCGTGCGTCACAGGAGCAGAGTGGGGAAGCCCGTCGCTGCTAGCGGAAAACTCTGGTGCAGGTTTTCGAACTTCAAAAAACGCTCCGAAAAGACGGGCCTGCCATACCCTACTACGTAACTCCTCCTCTGCTTTCCGCTGCAGTCCGCACGCTCTTCACTTCCCCTCTCGCTCTTTTCGTGAGGAATTGAATGAACGTTGGTTCTGTGGAATTCAATTTTCCCGCCTTTATTCTGCTCGCGCGCCGTGTGTCGGGACAACGCGCACGCACTTTTTAACAGAGAATTTCATAACTCCGATGTCACCCGCTGCTCCGTTCCGCTAAAAGAAAATACAATCCGTACCGCCTTTATTCTGCTGGCGCGCCGTCTGTCGGGACAACGCGAGCACGTTTTTTAAAATTTTTTTTTCATGTTCTGCCTGGAACAGCATGAGCACGAGCTCCGTTTTTATGTGTGTTTGCCTTTATCTCGCCTATCTGTGCCATTTTATCGCATTGTTTTTTTATTATTGTCGACCGTAAAAACCGATCCCCGCCCATTTTTAATAATAACAAAAAAACACGTTGCCACGCTCAGTTATGTACGTATGCTTCGCTTTAAATATGCCTAACCTTTTCTTTTCGCCGAACAATGTGCATATGTATTCTGCATGCAACCAGCTTGAGTAGTTTAGAAAGCTCTTGCCGATATAGACTTCTTGTTTAAGAATTATTCCAACTCTGCGGCCCAATCGAGAGGACAGGAAGGCAAACAGACCGACGATAAGTTTAAAGGCCAACTGCACTCAAATTTCACCTCGAACAAATTTATTTTTTAATGTGTAGTAAGTTCCACCAAATCAGCTGGGACACCAGTGGTTCCCCAGTGAAACGCCTCGTTAATCAGTCAGAAGCGTTTAAAAAAGCTCCGCCGCAGACCACACTGCACCTGGCGGCGGGATCGCGTAAACAGCCATGACGCGCCTGTGATCCTCCAGCCGACGGAAGCTTCTTCCTCTGGCCAGCCACGCAGCTGGCGAACCGGTTGAGCTCTGCTGCGAACGCTTCACCCATTTGCTGCCCGTGCGCGCGTTGAGCTTGCGCGCAGGCTTGCTCTCGAGCTGCTGACCGTCCGGCCGCTTGCTGGAAGGCTGCAACGTCATTTTAACGGCCGCGCTCTCCTCGATTTCGGTTTCAAAATGGCCGATTTTTGCTGACCGCTTGCGGCGTCCACGCGCGTATTTAAGCGGTTGTATTTCGCATCTTGCTTTCTTTTTCAGCAGACTACACGGAAATGCTGTTTTTTAAGAAGTAGAAATATTGAGTGCAGTTCGCCTTAAAGTCTCCCAAGTGGAGGCATGGGGCATCTGTCGTGATGACGTTCTACCTTTAACTGCACGCGGCGAACCGATGCCATATTTGTGGAACTCTTGTGGTGGCAATGTTTGATCTTGTTTACCTGGACACCTCGTGGTGCGGTTAGATGGTTATCGTTGCAGTGACAAAAAATTTAGGTTTATTCGGATAGCATTCAACCACCTTGTGACGCCACGAACGACATACTTCTGCCATTGACGCTGCAAGTGAAGAGCGCTGAAACTTACGGTGACGTTAACCTGGACAACACGCTGTTCAATAGCCAGGTGTTCCAACCGCACAAGGACTTCGCTTTGGGACAGTTGCTCCAGAGTCAGGAGGTGCACCGTCCTGGGTAAGGCTGACTGTAACCAGGAGAACTGCAAGAACGGGGCCGTTGTTGATTCAGAACTTTTGGGGTATTGCGTTTTAGTTTCCAAATATCCGGCTAAAGTTTATGCTTCCTGCTGTCGGTGCCTATTACAAAACACAATGACTGTACGATACAAAGCTAAACCAACGTGGTCTGCGCATGTTGCGTCGTTATGAATAGTATTTGCGACGAACAGAAAATTTAGCTTCGTCTACCGAGCCAGGGAAAGAAGGCGGAGGAGGAGGAATAAGCGTTTAATGGAGCAGTCAATGTTGTTGCGTTCACAGCCTGTTGCTGCTGTTCCTGGGCGGGGCGTGGTGCCGCCCGCGTCGGCGGCTGCGGCGCAGCCGTAGTGTGGGCTTCTCTGCGCGGCATGGATAACCGGAAGTGTCGCAATCACGGCGGCGCGTGGAAAAGGGTCGCGCAACTCTTAGCTCCCTGCGAGAGCTATATACAGGAACTCTAGTTCAGGAAGCCCTGGGCCTTGGCGGCCTGTCTCGCCCGGTCTACCTGAAGTTGTTGGTGATGCGGGTTGGAGCTGGTCAACCGACCTTCCCACTGCTCAAATGAGGGATTTGGATTTGGGGCAAGGGACGGTGTGTGGCGGCACTCCCATACCATGTGGTAAAGAGTGCATGGCTCTATGCAGAACTTACAAGTATATGTGTATAATGTCGGATGTATTGAGTGCAGTAATATACCATGTGGAAATGTGTTAGTCTGGAGCTGTCTGTCGATGATCGCATCTTCCCAAGACATGTGTCGTTGAGATGTGGAGACGGAAAGATTCTTCATACCAAGCGGTAGTGGGTCAGGATGCACTGTACCTTCTGGAGACTGTTTCTCGTGTTGGGCTCATCGAAGGACTGGCTGATATCCCAGAAGGAGGCGCCCAGAGTGTATGAGCTCGGGCTACGGCATGAGCCGCCTCATTCCCTTCCAGGAATGAATGAGCCGGTGTCCATAAGGTGAAAATTTCGGGTAAATCAGGTTGGGTCGATAAAATTTTTGCTGCTGTTGATGAAATGTGTCCAACTTGGAAGTTTCGAGACGCTGTCTGGGAGTCTGATATGACGGTGATATGTTCTTTGCCAGTGGTAGCTGCAAGGGCAATGGCTGCTTCTTTGGCGATGTCGATGTCGTTGGTAGGTATAGAAGCAGAACCTAGTTCCAGTTCCTGATTATTGACTATGCTGATGGTGTGGGCTGATCGATTGGTTTATAGTGATGCGTCTGCGTAATGACGGAATTAACACTTCGCGACAGGAAACGACTGTTTTGGGTTAGGAAGCAAACATCGGCCAAAGACATTCGAGCTCAGGATTAAGAGGCTTAAGATTGGTTGGGCTGGAAATGCACGCGGAGAAGTGCCAACTGGTGTACCACTGGTGTACAACTGGTGTACCACTGGTGAGCACTGGTGTACCATTGGTGTGACAACTGGAGTGGCTACCGATGGACGAGACTACAGGTATAGAAGAAGACCGATAACTCGATGGAGGGATTTGATAACGAAACTTGATGTAAATGAATGGATGCCGACATCGGCTAGTTAGGAGTATATGTAGGCATGCAGAAAAGGGGATTTTTTATGGTCGAGAGAAGCAGTGGCAGTTATCAGTGACGCTCTATACGTTAATGAGTTTGAAAGCGACATTACCACCTGATCTTTTTATACTAAAAAAATTACCGTCCTTTCCTAAAGAAAATTTAGAGAAGCGCGAAAGCTGGAAGCGCGTTCAATCTATCGTCAAACCTTCAAAGACCCAAAGCGCAAACGAAGAACGAACCCATGCGACGATTTCTCGCGCCGTATGTAACGCAGCAACGCAACTACGAACGATCTAAACGTATACCGATACGTGGTTTACGAGATAAAGGCATATTAAAGTACTTGTTCTTCATGATCGATGCGTGTATTATGCTGCCTGTAACCGTCCCTTTTCGAGATTTTAAAGTGACCGTTCTGACACAATGGAAGTCCATTTTCACGCATGCGCCGTGTATCCAGAGATGTTATCAGAGCTTTTCCGTCGACCAACCGGTCTATGGGAAAATGCATTAATATTTTGACAGGACGCCATCGGTTCCACTGAGAAAGTTTTCGTTTTAACAGAGGCTTTCTTTGCCAAATATAGAACAAATAACGAATGCTTCCATTTGTATTGTTTTTGCCTCCTACGAGGCGACTTCCGCACCTGATCGCCGTGTCTCGGTGTAAACTCTGGCGCCGCGAACGCCACCAGCGGCCGGTAGACGAGTTGCAGCGAGTAGGGACGAAGGAAGTTGCGCGTTTCGGCTGCCGATCCCAGGAACACGTGGTGGGTGCCCCTGGCCACAGCGCGGTGAAGCAGGGGCAGAGCTTCGGGATACGCGAGACTCTCGGCGTTCCCCAGGTTGTCGTTGGTCGTGTGCCAGCGGTGGACCTGCGTGCGGGGAATGCGCAACAGCCGACCGAAGTCTGTCAGGCTTGTTACAACGCCGAGTGGAAGCAAGAATGCGAACAGCATCGAAGATGGACAGGGGAATACAGTAAAAGCTCGTTAATTCGAACTTCCGGTTTATTCGAACTGACGCCCTGGTCCCGGCACAGCCCTGTATATTTCAATAGGGAAAAACTCCCGATAATTCGAACGCGTTGGAATCCAGAGCGGCTAATTCGAACTGGGATCCCCTGGCTTCCATCGCTCCTCGCATAAGAAGTCAGCCCAGGGGGATTACAATGTGTTGCAAATCCAAACCAAACCAAATTTACCAGAGATGCATGCAAAGCAGTGTTGAGGCTGGATGTCGCGGCACATTATTTCTCAGCAGATGACAATTTCGATGCTGCGGTGGAGCTGCTACGCAAGTTCCACTCGATTCTCATGGAGTCGTGACAGAAAAAACGCAAGCAAATCACCTATTACTTGCACATTATTTGCACATTACCGATTACTTTTAATGTTTATAACCTCAAGCCTGCCTCGCTGTTCGACCTCGATGAACAATATTTACGAACTCCGCTGCCACAAACGTGTAGTAGCGCCTCATTCGCGATAACGAGTCCAGAGGTGGCGTCTTTGTGTTCTGTCCGCGCAGTGTGGCGCGATGTCCATTCATTCTAGCGCCCTCCCGCTAATTCAAACTCCGCTTAATACGAACACTTTTATGGTCCCCTTCGAGGTCGAATGAGCGAGGTTTTACTGCACAACAGTCTGGCTCGTTGTCAATGCGAAAGCATTAAACGGTACATTGAGCGAGAAAGTCGGCGTAAGCGTCGGAAGCTGCGAAATGGCTCGTAGTCGACGTGTTTGCAAAGAGTTGCGTAGAGCGAGGCGATCCATAGCGCGAGCAGGGGACGAAATGTTCCCGCCAACGCCAGTTCACGGCGTATGAAGCAAGGCAGCGGGAGGATGTAGCCAAGGAAGCGAACAGACAGGCAGTGAAGTCCACCATCGTCGTCAACTCGCCCACTGCAGTACAGCAGAAACGAGCAGCGGTGCAGCACAGATCGAAGCCATTTCGAGGAGCGTAAGGCGAAACTGGATCGCCAAGCCAAGCGTATCAAGCGGCGAGAGGACGAAGACCTACGATAACACGAGGGAGAGGCGAGGCTTCTGAAGCCTTCAACTAAACATTTATGCTTTCGATCGAACCAAATGAAGTGCTTAGATGTCCTCGGAGTTTGAGTCTTTGGATAGCACGTTGTATTTTATGGGATGTTACGCACTGCTCTTGTCCTTTTGATTTCAGGTTTTGAGGTATTAACAATATGTTGCTTGGAACATCGGAGCGAAATATTTGGGATGTTTACAACAAGTGCCACCACAATTTTTTCGCCTTGGCAGCGTGGCGCTCACGCTTTGGCAGCACGTTATTGCAGCGCAGATAACAAGCAGACATGGTTGTAAACACTGCCAGAACCAGACCGTGGAACAAGCAGGGCAGCAACTAAGAAAATGACGACGCCGATTAGTGGTGGTACGTAACCAATTGATGATGAGCATTATGCTGAACTTAATGAAGATCGATGATGACAATTACTGAAGATGATGATGAAAACAATATTATAAATTGAGAATGGACGCGCCACCGTTAATCATCATTCGCCTTCTTTTTTTCCGGACTTAGTCGTGCCGTAGTCGCGGTCATTGGTCGATCCCTTCTGTTACTCTGGAGCTATTAATAGAAAACGGCTCATTTGTCTAAACTGACTGTATTTCTGATAATACGAGTGTGAGGCTCCGGGGTCGGGTTTTTTTTTTGTCTTACCATGAGCTCTACATGTCCCGTCTTCAGGCTGCTGCCCCCTTGCGGTCGGTCTGGCAAAACCGCCATCGTTAGGTCCTGTCTGGCATCCTGCAGGCGATATAATGGCAGTCTTTCGTTCCGCTACATCCGCATTCGATGCTTCTACGTCGCGTATCAGTGCGCCAACTTACCAACCTGCTTCAGTATAATAAACACCCATACGAGTTCTTGCAAACGCACGCTGATACAGCGCTTGCTTCAACCTTAACCATTTGCCTAGAAAATCAAAGGCTTGCAGTGGTACAGCTCTTTCTTGCACCATGAGCAAAAAACGGAAGCAAGCGGTAACTTTTATTACCATCGACAGCGATGCACTCTCCATTGAGTACACAAATTAGTTGAATTTCTTTCACTTTCTATAGTCCTCTTGTCGTACTATTTTAATCAGCATTGAGGGACTCCGGTTTAATAGATGAGTGTAACAAGTTTGGTTCCTTGAATCCCGTCGATGAAAGATTCGTGTTACTTGCTCCGAGACGACTCTCCCCGCCTCATCACAGAAGATAAGTTAAAATAACGTTTGTTTGCCCATTTAATTCATGTGGAGGGCTGAGGAAAAACGCTGCAGAAAGGAGTTTGACTGGCCCACCACCCCCCTAGGAGAACTTCGGGCAAACCAATCACTTGGGCGCAGAGCCTGGCCAATATTGGGGCAGTTTGCGTCATCTAGCGGATTATATAAAAATGATTTAATGCTACAAAAGTACTTGGCGAATTTGTATAAATGAAGTTAATTGAAGTATTGAGTAAACTTCAATAAATGATGTAGGGCACATGGCTGTCGAGATTATAGAACCTGTGAACACGTCTCTGACAAAAGCAATTTTAAATCAATCGACAAGCCTGCATTAGAAGGACGTGGCATAAAGATTCATGAAGCTTTGATGACGTCGGAATGAGTTTACAATTTTTAGGACGACAGCTGAAGCGAAAACTATCTAAGCAACGTGCTTAGAAAGGTTGTGCTACATTTTATTACGTTTAGTCCAAAGGACAAAACGGTATCTTCATAAACGAAACTTGCCTCAACATAAATCCATGAAGTCACAGGGTAGTAGTTGGATGGGATTGGCAGGTCTGGAGACTTCAAATTAATGCTGCGGAGAAAAGGGAAAATGTTTATTGCATCCTCAAAAAATGGCCACAGTACTAATACGAATGAGTAGCACCGGTATTAGATGTGAGCACAGAGGGAGACGGTCATACACGGATGGGTGTATCTAGTAATCATTAAATGAAACCAGTTGTTTGCATGCGTGCCAAATCCACTAGTTGCCACGGCACAAGAAAGAGCACGAGAGAGATAATGATGCGGGGTTTTTAAGAGCGAAGCATTTCTGCTGTACACCCCCGCAATTCTGGAGTATGTGGAAAGTATTAATATTTAGGAGTTTGATCATGAAGATACTTATTTTTATGACGAGTTCGTAGTCGTTAATGCTTCTTTTTACTCTCATAGTCAACCCTGTCGTACCAACTCAAATTTTATTTTTACCGAGGAGCTTATGCAGTGAATAGATTAGACGGAACTGCTCACAGCTTCGGGCTTCATTTTTCTGCATTGCGTTTCCAGTGCTTTGTTGTCTCGATCTTTCCATGACTCAAAACGGCCCGTCTTTGTGATGTCTCGGTCAACACTCACACTCTGTGCATGTTCCTCCAGCCATTGCCATCCGTGTAGAAGCCCTGGCTGTTCAGGTCAGTCTCGTAACGGCTAGCCACATCCAGTCCTTGTAACGGATGTTGGCTGCACACACGACAAAAGGGGTTCCTAGAGCGCGTGGTCAAACACGTCATTGCAAATTCACTAAGGAAGCTGTCGTGCCAAAGGCGGCGGGTCCTGCTTGTACTATCATCTCTCAACACTTTTCTTAGCGTGACGATATATGCTTTTGGTTGCAACTTACAGACTGCGCGCGCAACCTTGAAGCTCATACGTTATGTGCACAGCCATGTTCGTATCATTAAAAAGAACCCCGCAACACTCCTCGAACAGTGCAAATAAACCTGCGCGACGTACAGATTACACTGCAGGAATACCTGAGCCAAATATTAGACGTGCACGTGAAGCGGTGAGCGCGAAAATCGCTGTGAAAGACGAGGAAAAACCAATCGCGCTCTCTTCAATTCTCCTCATTATGGACCACTGGCACGGCCTAAACTACGTCAGTTAAGCCATGCCTATCCTGTTGGCTGTCGCTGGTCAACTTCACGGCTTATTTCTCGCATTTCCTGTGACGATCCGCCGTCGTCGGCGCTGTGTAACAACCTTTTGTGTGCCTCAACCTGTACGCATGGTTTTGGCGTTTCGTTTGTGTTTTGAGCGCGCGCGGTGTTCGAGTGAACTCAATACTTCCCTTTCAACCGGACCACATGAAAACGAGCATTTATTGCTGCAAAAACGCCCTACCCGCCTGAGCGCACGCTTGCGGGCAGGCAGCCGTGCCTGCTTTTTGTTGCACCAGACCGGAAATAGATCCCTCGACGTTGCGGGGAAAAGGATAAAACTCGCCGGCCTGTGATATATCGAAGGCCGCCGAAGAAAAGGCCTCGGGCCAACGCCACCTAGAGAAGGTGGCGTTGCTCGAGCCGCCCCCTCTGCGGGAGAGAGCGCGCAGCTTTCGTTGCGTTGTCGGCGGTCGAGTTGAGAGGGAACGATTATGCGCGATTTCTCATCGCCACTAGTTTCGTTGATAGTGAACGGACTTTCATAATTCTTGCGGGAGGAGATTGATGGGGCAAAAGACTTTAACCCCATAATACATTCCGAGTAGTCGGTGGTAAGTGCTGCAGGGTCCCTTTAACCAAGCACAGGGACATAGACGTGGAGTCTAGAATAAACTTGTGTGCAGGCACAAGCATTTTAATCATTTATAGACTTACTCTTCAATCCCGTAAGAGCATGATCAGAACAATTCTACTTGTGACGGCTTGCAAATGAGATAACTCGAGGAGACTGCAAAAGCAGCGCGAAGACGGTTTTAAAATACTGCGAAGCCAACTGGACAAATCGCAAGGCGATAGAGTCGGCGTGGTTATCATTTTAAAAATTGGCTGTAGTCCACGCAACCAATTATTGCTCCTGCAGTTCTAGAAACACGAACGTTATACGGTTGAAGAAAGTGTCCTATCACCGCTGCACCGGCATACATGACAATGTGATTCATGAGTCGTCAGACCGCTTCGGTCTCTTTTTCCGCTCATGCCTCATCTCACTTCTGACCCCAACTTATATTGTCTACTATTTAGCTAAACTAACATTGGTATGATTAACACAGAGTAGTATCGCCTTTGCTTTACATACTCGTCGGACAGCGCTAACAGCTTTATTTTACGCAAGTTGATTGTCGCCGACAGTACAACTTGGCGAAATGAGTGAAAACCAGTTGTTGTTTTGTTTGTGGGAGTTCATGCAAAGGAAAAGGACGCAAGCACCGCGCTCACAAAAACGGTGTGGGTCCGACGGTCCAAGTAAATTCGATGACATCAGAGTCCCGGTGCAGTGTCACAACTTGAGAAACGTAGTCGTTGAAGACTTGATGAAGCTCCTGGACCAATGGGCCCTATGGGTGGACAGTTGGACAAAACCACTTTTTTACGACCGGAACGAATGTATTTTTGTGAACGGGAAGCTTAAACTCGCCACGTTGCTTTTCTTGTGTAATATTGATAAAATTAGGCACGCGTTTACTGCCGAATACACCGCGCATGCTCTTTTTTTATGCACACTCAAATGTGTTCTTCGTCCTACGGTGTGTGCTACATCGATCGTGTTGCAACAGGAAAAACACACGAATGGTTTTAGAGCTATCGCTGTACTACGTCTTGTCTTGCAGAGCTAGTCATCGCGTCGCAGTGACCTCGAGCCGCCACAGCGCAAGTGTGGCAGGCAGTTGTGACGTCACGTCACGTCACGTGGTTATCTGTGGAGAGACGTCGCAGCTGTTGTAGCTCGGAGCCTCGCTGCTGCATTGCTAAGCGACAAGGCTAGGGGCAAGGCTAGCGACAAGTGTGCATGTCTGCTTCGCTGGCACTTTAAGGGATGTTCACACTGAAGCAAAAACCCATCCACTACCTCACCGCAACGCGTGCCACATGACTGGACGTCACTGCTTCGTGAATAAAAACCAGTGGCAAGAGGAAACTAGTCGTGTCTAAAACATTACATCTTATACACCGCTTCCCCATATTGAAAAGGGGGAGAAGAGGGAGGAGGATTAGGATGAGGAGGAGTAGGAGGCAAAAACTGTGGCTAATTCCTCTGTCACAGGAATCGGTAAAACACGAAAGGGAAATGTACAGCGAAGTCTGCAGCTGAGCATGATTTGCAGGACAGCGGCTGCCTTGTGGGTATGCTTGGCGAGCGATGTCCTGCTGGCGGGTCGCTTCGGCAAAGGTGTACTGGCGTCATTTCCGTGACGGATATGACATCAGTGAAATATTGGTGCGTCCCGACATAAAACACTTCCGCGTTAAAATATAAAACCAGAAAGTGAACAACCCTACGTATGACGTACTCTTTAGTACTAAAGGTTGCTTCCCCGCAAGAAGTTCCTGTGTGCAGGGGTGCACCCTTCACAGGCCGCTTGCTTCGCTGTACTGCCGTCAGTTCCGTGACGGATCTGACGTATGTGAAATCTTCGTGTACCCGGGAATAAAACACTGTCGTGTTAAAAACGTTTGAGCCGATAATAAACAAATGAAAAAGAAAACGTGGGCGGCGTCTTCTCATTTCATTGGCGAAAAGAAGCAAAGAAAAACTATAAAACGGTCTAAACAAGCGGCATGAGAATACTGTGCACTTGTAGAAAATTTCCTGAATTTCTGCCAATTTCTTATTTAAAGTTTCCATCGTCCGTTTCAGGGAAGTTTTATTTTTGTCTTCATTTATGGCTGACAAAAATAAAAATTTCCTGACAAAAATAATGGAGGAAGAAATAAAAAAAATTCGGTTGATAATCAGAAAATTTCCTGAATAAAAGCAGCCAGCATTCTGTGCTGCTTGTCTTCATTGAGAATTTTTAGCCACATTAAGCGGTGAATAGCCAAATTCCCGGGTTTACTCTATTGTTTTATAGTTTTATCTGTTTCTTTTCACCAATGATATGCATTTAAACTATCCGGGCTTGAAAACCATCCTGTAACGATCTAATTTGTTTTACAGAAACATGAGGATGTCCCGAATGGCTTAGTTTGTTTTTTCAGAAATATATAAATTCTTTACTGAATTAAAAAGTAAACAAGAAACACATAATTGTTTGTCTAGTTTTCACTAGATGGCGCAAGCTGTCAAGCAAGCGACAGTTTTATTTTGTTATTTCAGTACAGAAGTGACATATTCCCAAAATGAGTAAACTGGGCCGTTTGGAGCGTTTCCACGGATGTGCAAAACTATTCGCATTGGTCCCCGATGGTTTTTAAGCCCGTGGGTCATGAAGCGGTAAGTTCCTTAGGAATGTTATCACGTGAGTCCCCCTTAACTTCGCCAAATATGCATATTCGTGCACAAATGCAGCGCGTTACACAATTGGCTCATTTTCACGGTTCGTTTTACTAGTGTCTGCGTCGTTCTTTTCTGCCGTTTTATTTTCGTATTTATTTTGTGGAAAAGGTGCGTACGATGCGTATTTTCGATTTCGTCAGTTCCCTTAATTTCTTTTTCTATTTTCTTTATTTTACGCTATTACAGCGACTCATTGTGTCAACTCTGCCAATTATGCATTTTGAGCCAATCTAGGGCGTTATATTGTTGGGGTGGGGGGGGGGGGGGTACCCGGTAAAGAATGCTATGCATTACACGGCCACTGAATTTGAGTTCCGGAGCGTCGACGCAAACCAGACGCCGCGAGCAGCCTCAATGTTCACGCCGCGACAAATGAATATAGCGCTACGAACTGCACGACATTTTTGAGTTACATCTGCAAAAATCGTTTCTGGCGCTTCTGTGTTCGTTACGAGCCGCGAAAAATATTTCATCCTTATACCGTATTCGTTGCTCAGAGATGATCAAAAGTGCGTGCTTACCTTGACAACACGGTGGACGACCTTCTCACCCAAGTTTTCTGCTTCGCGGTACGCTCCGAACACGTAGTGGCCCGGAGGAGGGTACGGAGTCTCTTCGTTGTTCTTGTACGCGACGAACGTCTGCCTGAGGTGCACTGCGGGGGCGGACCCGGATCGGCCACGGGCGTGCTTTCCAGTGGTGACGCTGTCCGGCCGGCCACCCAACAGCAGTACGCGGGCCACGAGACCCGAGTTGGGGTCAATCTCGACACGATAGCGCTGTCGAACGAGACGGCCTTCGTGTGATCACACAGCCAAGGACAATATGCATAACTATTTCAGGAAGGAAGTTTATTGGAGTGAACTTGAGCTCCGCAAACAATGTGAAGGGGCAATGAAGACGAAACACAAGTTTGGGTCATTGGAAAGACCGCGTTGTCGCGATAATAGGGATACCAATTTTATTGCAAAATTCGAACAAGCGATGGAGATGTTGAGAAACACATATGAAGCAGTCGGGACACCACTGTAAAAAAAGGGACGGGCGAAGAGAGGGAGGCAGGAGGCCACCGTTCTGAGCTGCTGCTACTTCTTCTTTTACTTCTTAAACCTTTTTTTCTACATTCTCCCCCTCCTCCGGAAGGTGCAGGCCTGACTCCCACGGCCTCCTTTTCAGCGTCCTCCCCCCTAAGAAGATGCAGAGGCAATATCCACAACATACATCCTTTTCTACATCCTCTCTCGGGGAGACGCAGGACTGAACTGCACAAATCGTAGTGTCCAGACCCCTTTCTGCACCTAGGCATACTGATAATCCACGCCCGTTTCGGTCACAAAGTCCGTGCCATCGATAAGGTTGACCAAATATTCACAGCTGCTTTCTCGGCCGACTTTACCTTTGGGACTAACTTGTGCGAATGGAGGTGTTAGATCTTCTTGAACAGCTCGCTTTTCTGATGGAGGCCAAAAGCGAAACGCCGGTGTGTTCGAGATTTCGGTGCACGTATAAATCCCAGGGTGGTCAAAATTAAGCCGGAGCCCTCCAATACGGCATGCCTCGATCGCCTGTGTAGCGTCGGCGCGTTACAGAGGCGATGTACCCGCAATCAACCACAACCCACAATCAATCAATCAATCAATCAATCAATCAATCAAGTCAATCAATCAATCAATCAATCAATCATCAATCAATCAATCAATCAATCAATCAATCAATCAATCAATCAATCAATCAATCAATCAATCAATCAATCAATCAATTGAATAGAACAATTGCAAATTATATAAAAAATTGATTAGTAGTTTGAATAAAGCTAGGAGGACAGAGCAAAGATCACGGTGGCTAAACCTGTCTCAGAGGCCCTGGATGAAAGTAATGCCGGTACTGACATGTCAAACCCAAGGCTGCGCTGCGGCACTTCAAGGAGATGGTACCTGAGTTTGGTAAAACGTCGACAGGATAGTAGAAAATGGTCGACAGACTCCTCTTCGTTGCAGCAGCTCCACTGAGGTGTTAGAGCCGGACGAGACCTATGAAGGACCTGTTTACCTGTTTAGCTTGGGAAGTGACTGGGAAAAGCCGTTAGTATGACCTCGATCTTGCGCGAAGGGCACCAGTCGGACATCCGGGAAAACTTAAAGTGGCAGAAATCTCTCAGGGACAATAAAAATCCCGGCTCATCTTTACTGACGTGAACCCTAGCGAGGGGCGAAGAATGCAGTGTATAAGTGTATCCTTGGCGCCTTGGCGTTTTTGCCCACGGAGACAAAACATTGGGGAGTAGAGGTATACAGCTTTGCTGTAAGTCTCTTGAAGCACGAAGCGTTCTAAGCGCGAGGTGTTGGAATACGAGTATCCCGGCTGTGTTTTTAGTACGCGTTTTTGCCCACGGAGCTGAAACGTTCTAGCGCGAGGCGTTGGAAAACGATTGTCCCGGTGTTTTCGTACTGTGACTACATGATACTACGACGACATGAGACAACGACGATATGAGACGCCGACAGCCCGAAACTTCTAACGGGTTTCGCCCCTAAAACTGATTACTACTCTCCTTGTAGCTTTACCATCCTGCGATATCCAGCAGCAGTTCTGAGCTGCTGGTACTCTTCCTTTGCTACTTCATGTTCTTCTTCTACATACCGCCACCATGAAGGTGCAGGCCCGATTCCCACAACCTCCTTTTCAACGACTCCTGCCTCTCTTCTTTTCTCCCGTCTCTTTCTTTACAACCCCACTGACTTTGGGGTGAGCTGTACATTACATCACAGAATATCTCGGACGCTTGTCGGCGCCATCCGAAGCCACCGAAAAGGAACATGACTGTGTGACTGTGGTGGGGCGTCTAGCTCCATTTGGCCGTATCACTTGAGGGTTTAGCGTGCAGTTGACACTTTTTTACACTACACCCGACTATAGTGCGTCACTATATTTTCAATATCTTTTGCATTTTTGGTTAAAAAGACGTCTTTCGTAGCTGGGATACAGCTGAGTGAGCTACCATAAGCCAGAGTTCTTCAATATATACCAGTAGCGAAACTCCGCTCCAGAATCCGGACTGCACTTGCCCCCCTGCTCCGTTGAAGCAGACGGGCAAGTCTACTGGCGCGCCTCTAGGGGACAAAAACTGAACTTCGATGAAGTACTACTTCATCACATTTTTTGTAAAATACTGCTGGCTTTTTAAATTAGAAGACATTAATTACGTAAAATGTACCTGTGTTTTTTAACTTTTTTTAATGACTTACGGCAGCAGCCACAAGCACTTGAGTACTACTTCAATTTTCTGCCGGCAGACGACAGGCTAGTCAACTTGCCCCGTGCTTGCACCGTCGCAGGGGGACAACCGAAGACCGACTTTTGATACATGGGGCCTATGGGGAGTTTTGCAACTGGTATGTATCCAGTAACTTTGACATACGCTAGTTCTTTCAAACTACCACAGTCAAGCACAGTATAAGGAACGCCACTTATGTTTTAAGCTCGGTACCCATGACATGAGTTAAATTAGGTGGCATCAGTCTAGCACGATCAACTGCTTTAAAGGGACCCTGCAACACTTTGTTCAAATTTTTTTGAAATCTTGAATGCTTGCAGAACGTAGTCACCCAACACATTCAGTACTGTAGATTCGGGTGTCGCTAAGTACCTCAGCCAAAAATTACTGCTCTATGCCCATCAGATAACTTGTAAACTCGCTCAAAAAAGTTTTCTCTCTTTTCCGGTCTTAACGTTCTTCGGCGGCTCGAATTACGTCACTAAGGCCATGTAGCTGCTGTTAGTCGGGTTTTTGTCCAGTTGCAGCAATGAAGGTTTTTCGATAGCAGCGTTAAAAAAAAACCACAAAAACAAAGCAGAAATCGAAGGCGTATCTGGTGCGACGAGCTAATCACGCAGTGCCGCTCCGTCTCGACGATAACTATAGCTTTCGCAGTGGTTCGAAACGCGAAGGAAAGAGTGAAAGCGCTTATCGGAAGTTTTGCAGGGTCCCTTTAAAAGCAGGGAAATTCACGAGAATTTTCCGTAAGCGCGTTACGCGGGTAACTCCGCAAAACAAGTGCGGCAAACACGATACAACGCACTTCGGCACGCTTGCTCATGTCATTTCGTGTTACTCTAGGCGTGAATTGTACACGAACTGTAAGCCTGCCGCGACCGTCATTAGTGCAGCACCTTGTTTTCGATGAAGGTGGAGGGCCTCTCGAGCTCCAGGAAGCTGCCCGGTGGGGGTACAGTGGGCGTGAGGGCGTACGCAACCCGGTACGCGCTGTATCCGAGCGCGCTGACCTGGGCTCGGAACACCAGCGTCGCTGTGGAATTTGTCAGCACGCGACCAAACTGTTCGTTTCGAAGAGGAGGCACTGGCGTCACCTGCGTGGAACGAAATTGGGCCTTTTGGGCTCTTACGCATTTTGAGTGGGTTACAGCAAAAACAAGGCGCAAGTTTCGTGATAATACAGTAATGCCTCGTTAACTAGAACTCGCATGTCTCGAAAAAACTGGGATTGATTCCTCTGTCATAGGAATCGGTAAAACACGAAAGTGCAATGTGCAGCAAAATCTGCAGCTGAGCATGATTTGCGGGAAGGCGGCTGTCCTTGTGGGTGTGCCTGGCGAGCGATGTCCTGCTCGTGGGTCGCTTCGGCAAAAGTGTACTGGCGTCACTTCCGTGATGGATATGACGTCAGTGAAGTCTTAGTGTATCCCGGCATAAAACACTTTCGTGTTGAAATATAAAACCCGAAACGAGCAACCCAATAGTATAACGTACTCTTGGACTAAAAGGTGCTTCACCGCAAGAAGACCCTGTGTGCAGAGGTGCACCCTTTACAGGCCGCTTGCTTCGTTGTACTGGCGTCACTTCCGTGACGGATATGACGTCAGCGAAATCTTCGTGTATCCGGGAATAAAACAATGGCGTGTTAAAATCGGCTGTCTAAATTTCCGCGGCACCGAACCATTTCCTATACGTCCCATGTAGTTGTTGCCCTTTATTTTGAAGTATTTTTGGGCCAAACGGCGGATATCTCGAAATCTTAACTGAGAGTGGAACGAAAATTTCACCGCCGTGAACCGTTTCACAAGATTCGCGCGATGCTGCCGCGCCTAAGTCTCTCGATTTTTTTCTCGTTTAGCCGCGCCTACCACAAAGCCGATGTTTTCCCCGAACGTGAAGTCTGAGCCTAGAGGCATATCAACTTCGTCAAGCATCCCTGCCGGGGAACGTCTCTTGTATGTTATTTTTTTCTCTTTCAAACCTTTATGAGAAGCAAGATTGGAAGCTGCTGTTGAAGAGCTGGAAAGTAGTAGCGCCTTTTTTTGCAAAGAACTCGATATTTCATGGCAATTCGCGCAACTTTGCTTATCTCAAAAATCCGCTTATCTCGAAATATTTCCCGGTTTTTACTACTTCGAGTTAACGAGGTATTACTGTAAATTCACTTTAAAGGCAGCGCTCGCCCCGTATTGTCCACGTGTCTTTGTTCCCTTTCACACTGTAGCTATTTTAAGATGAACCACCAATTCGCTCAACAGTACACCCTGAAAACAAGGTGTTTTGAAACACTCCTGTCCTGTAATTAGGGACATTACGTAAAGACTACAGTAATCAAACTAGGAGCTGAACAAATGATTGAGCCTGCCTGACAATAGTGCAGCAATGTTCGGTGCCATAAGTCGTTGCCTTCTTCAATCAGGAGGCAATAGATATGGGGCTAGTTTTAGGGGGTGAGAAAACGTGAAGCGAGGTTGTTGTGCGCATGCGTTGTAGCTGAAAGTGCAGAAAGTCAGCCTGGGGAGCACCGATTATCATCCCCCGAAGACATGGGGGGGGGGGGTAAATAGAATTTATTATAACCCACATATCAGGGCGCAGCGACTAGTGATAACAGCGCTGCCCTAAGAACAGAAAATTATCCAATCAGTCTGAAGTAACCTGTATCATTATACACACTGCACAAATTTGGCGTGGTCAACAAGTCACTACAAATCAAGTCACACCAAACTACACCAGTGTCAGAAAAACAGCTCATAAACTAACTCAGCTCAGTACGGCACTGACGCTCTTTACTCCTGACCACTATAAAGCGCGTAGACCAACGCAAGAGGAAGGCTTCTTCCCCTAGAGCTGCCAACTCATGCTCCAAATGACTCATCAGAATCGACCGGACACGCCACAGCAGTGGGAACATTGCCCGTTGCGGCCGGGCTCGAAGACATGCAGCCACGATTTCTCACAGAACAAAAGCACCAGCGCACATCAAAATTTGACCAACACATCATTTGAACGAGTGTTCATTCGAAGTGTGAGTCCGAACATCCTGCTTAATACAGTCCAAAACGTTGCCGCTACACGACAGTGAAACAAAGCATGTTCTGATGTTTCAGTGTGGCCGCAGTGCGGACACCGTGCGGAACGCACACGCCGAATCTCGCCAGAACACGTCGGGAGAACTTCCCAGCCACGTAACCATCCGAAATCCCGAACATCAGCCGGAAGTGCCGCGGAAGTCAGCTGATGCCAACGGACACCGCGTGACCTTCCTATCTGTTGGTTGTCTAATTGGGTTATTTCCAATTTTTCGCACACTTCACTTGCCGTGCTTTCCCTAAAACTTAGGCTTGGCAAGGAAGACTGGAGATTTCGCAATGTTTTATAGGCTGCCGCCAGCTTCATTGTTATTGTTAACACTTTTGACGACTGTATACGCCAACTAATCAACGGAAACACCCACCGAACAAGATAGGCATCGCTATAAGTGGCGTCGTTTGCTTTGCAGTAATATTCGCTTCCTCAAATTCTCGATTTAACATAAACGGGAAGCTTGTCACTGGCGAAATTTTGTAGCGTCCTTTTTATATATCCCATCGTCATAGCAAGACCTATTTGACAGTAGCAACAAATCAAATGTGTGCGCTGTCGCAAACCCTAAGTGCGTGCACTGAGTCAAGCGTTAATCTAGGACGCTATAGCAAGCTGCCGCTCTGGGCATACACTGGCACCTCGTTCTCTGTTGTTAACCCTTCCGATGACTGTACTTTGAGAAAAACCATGCACCCCTCCGTGTAACGACGACGATGGTTGAACGCGAAGCCTTTTCGGGATGGATTCCTTGGTTGGACAACCCCACACGCAAGTACGGGACTACTCTGGAGGTACGCATCTCTTCTGCAGAATACCCACAGCAACTCTCGCGTGTGCACTACGTAGGCCTAACGTGTTGGTTTGGGGTGTACGGCGCGAATCGGTAGTTGCTGCTTGGAGTTCGCTACGACCCTTGTCGAAATGGATCAATCAGATAAACGCCGGCTTCGTAATGCGAGGGACCCAGCTTCGATTCCAGCCACGGGAAGCTTTTTGTTCTTTCACTTCACCAAAGATCACTCATCCCTCGCGGAAAACCTTCAGCTGGAACGTACGGAAACGAAGGACGGTCGGGAGAAACACGGACACAAGGCTGACTGACAACTGAAGTTTACTGAAGAAAAACACACATATATGCAGAGGAACATTGCACAACTTGGTGAAAATTTGGCACAATCAGCTCACTGGATACACCCGGAGCGCGTCCTTTTCTTTGTCAGTTAATGTGAAGGAAGCGGTGCTGACGCACGTGTCGCCATATTCTTGTCGATAGCAGGAGCCTCAACAATTTCTCGCGCCATCATCAAGACAACGCCATCCGGCCACCTTCCATTGCATTGCCGCGATTGTACATGCACCGCACGCTAGACGGAATTAACATTATCGGACGGAAATACAATCGCCTGGCACGAGACATTTTTGAGGCTCTGGCTATCGACAAGAAGGGCGACACGTGCGTCAGCACCGCTTCCGTCACATTAACCGACAAAGGAAAGGACGTGCACCGGGTGTGTCCAGTGGACTGACTGTGGCAAAGTTTCACCAAGTTGTGCAATGTTCCTCAGTATATATGTGTGTTTTTCTTCAGTAAACTTCAGTTGTTAGTCAGCCCTGTATCCGTGTTTCTCTCGACCGTCCTTCGTTTCCGTACGTTCTAGCTGAAGGTTTTCCGGCGATCATGAACCAACTCGCCCAATCCCTAGCAATACGATCATTCACCATCACGGTCAGAGAAAGTTGGCTTTCCTGCTGGGTGTACTTGGCGTACAACGGCATCAGGTGAGGACGATAAAGCGTTGCTATAATAAGGACGAGTGAAAACTCACTTGGTATTCCACAACCTTTGCTCCTGGTCCGCCTATGAAGAATTCAGAGCTTCTGAGCGGGTTCACGGGCAGCCGGAGGTACGGGCTGACGTCCACGCTCGACGGGTTGTACACGATCACTGTGAACTGTGGGTCGCAAAGAACAGAATTCACACATCCTCTGCAGCGGTCGAACCGCAAATTATAATTCGTGCAATGGTGGGGCGAGAGTTACTCAAACTTACTTCATCACTGAGAGTACAGTTAAAACTCGATCTAACGAAGTCACTGGGAACCGCGAGTTATTCCGTCAAATTGAGAACTTCGTAAAATTGGGACTGTCGTTTCACAAGCAGATGATTCCATAAAATGCGATGTCTAAAGCAAGGCGTATCCCAGCAGCTACCATTACATCGTAATTGCGGCGGCCACGGTTCTCACCTGCACAAAATTTAGTAACACGCTAAAAGTCCGCGATGAAAATAATAACAATAAAACGATAGAGGTTCCGAGTGAAAACCGGTACTGCTGAGTCTATCTCGTAGAGGTCCATAAAAACGAAACTAGGTGCCTCATTATTTCGGACGGGGCGTTCTGACGAAACACGTTCGAAATCGTTTTTTGTTATGTTTTTCGAAATACTTCGTTATATCGGGAATGGCGCTGAATCTCTACGTTAGTTCGACTTCATAAAAGCGTTAGAGCCGTGTAGGCACCGGCGGGGGAATCCCAATTTGTACGTTAGATTGAGAAATTCCTGAGACCGAACTTCGTTAGATTGAGTTTTGATTGGAATAACAGCCAAGCTAGGTTTTTCGCACGTTGCGAACGTCCATTTGAAGGTCATGAGTCTTCGTTATAAGCTGTCGGTACTATTCTTGCGTTGTCTGAGAAGATCAGTGCCTCAGACGCTTTGCATGAATGCCGTGCTAGCCGAGTATGAGAATTCTGTATTAAATAACCTAATGTCCGTGACCACTTGGAGGCTGTTCGCAATGACATCTTACAGTAACATTGAGACGTGAACTCTATACTTAATGTGCTCTCAGATGAAGTATGTTGTTCTGACTTAAGATTTTTCATTCGTTCATTCCAGTATGAACACTATTGCGCAATGAATTTAAGCATTGGCATTGTGAAGTGAGAGAAAAAAAACAGCGCGCAAGATAGGCAACGATGCATCAACTGACCGAGAGATTGTAAGTACTCGGAAGCATCCCCACTGAAGAACAAACTTAGTATCATTCCACAGTGGCTTTATATATCACTGTTTTAATTTGCTCCAACTCATTGTGGATCACTTATAAATTGTACGAGAAAGTGCTCATGCCGAACCGTAATCGATTTAATCTTAGATCTCATTTTAACCTTCCTTGCAACCTCAACCTCCTTGCGCCTGACACTCATAAAACATGGCTGGAGGGAAAACTTTCAAACTTTGTCACTAAACAGTTTTCGGCCTCCGAGGCACGTTTAAATAGCACGCAAGATAACCCCAACCTCACTTCCCACGATGAAGTTGATGTCCACTTGATATATAGCCCAACGTCACGAGTCAAAAGCTGCGGAGGCCACATGCTTTTGCAGCCAGGGGTCCTTATCAGTCAATGAGTTCCGCAGAAGGATATGTGGACACGCAATCCTAATTTGAACTTAGTCTTAAAGGGACCCTGCAACACTTTTTTCAACTTTTTTTTTTAAATCTTAAATGCTTGCAGAACGAAGTCACTCAACACACCCAGTACTTATATTAGCGGATCGAAAAGTACCTGAGCCAAAAATTACTGCTCTATGCTCATCAGATAGCTTGGAAACCCGCTCAAAAAGATTTTTTTGTCTTTCCCGGTCTTGACGTTCTTCGACGGCCTGAATAACGTCAATGAGGCCATGTAGCGGCTGTTGGCCATTTTTACTTCAGTTGCAGGAATGAACGCTTTTCGATAGCAACTTTAAAAACAGAAACAAAGCAGAAACGGAAGTCGTATCTGGTGCGAAGAGCCAATCCCGCAGTGCGGCTCCGTCCTGGCGATAACTAGCTTTCGCAGCGCTTCCAGGCGCGAAGGAAAGAGTGAAAGCGTTTACCGAAAGTGTTGCAGGGTCCTTTTAATCTCATTGCCTTGATTAGTAAGAGTAGCTTTCGGCTTCCGTTTTTGGGCACTTGTATTAACAATTGGAAAGCGAATGTTACGCGAGTAATAAATATGGCAGAAACTCTCATCCCCAGTCACCGAAAGTTGTGTCGATCATATCGGTTGAGGTTTTGCGTAGGTATTCTTCAGGGGCGTAGCCAGAAGTGGGGGGGGGGGGGGGGGGGGTGTCGGTGGCAGAACACCCCCCGAAACATTCCGAATACTGCTCCCCTTCTTCCCTTCTTTGAGCCTTTTTCATCCTTCGTATTTACACTATACATAGATATATTGAAACAAAGAACCTTAGATAAGAAGAATGCAGTGGCATTTGTTGACAAAAAAAAAGGAGACGGGGCGAGGGGGACGGTTGACTATCGTTGCGTCTGAATGCGGAACGAAATCAAGGAATCAACGTTTTAGTACTCACACACACAAAAGCATGGCGACCACTTTTGTTTATCGACTTCAACGAACAGACTTATCACTCGCTCGGCGGACGCGCTTTTCGAAGTACAAGGTAGGCAGTTCACAAACAATAAAAGGTGTGGTTGGAGGATTGTGGTATCTGTTAAGGCCTTATAATTTAAGTTTGTGCAAGTTTCTGCCGGCTGCGTGCGTCATATATGGTGATGCTTCGACGAAGCGCTTAGTCGCGGGCGCGGCTTACTCTATAAGACCCTCGCCGCGCTGCTCGCGGAGGTTACATGTAGCAGAAGATGAATGTGTGAGAGCGCTCACCTCAGTAAAAGACGACCCACCATTAAATCCTTTGTAGGGTAATGATCCGCAGGTTCAATTTTCTGTTATCCACCGTACTTCCTTCGTAGAATGCGGGGCAATTTCTGCCACAATGCTTAACCAGGGAAGTGATAAATATCCGAGGCATAAATTGGCAGCGGAACTGGCGTGCTGTCAGGTATGAGTGCTCCGCTAGATTATGTAAGAGCACAAAACTGATTTACGTCAAAGTGTACAGGCGTATCATGACCATTTGAGGAAACGCTGCTTTCGGAGACACTGTTAGTGCAATTCGGGGCAGTGGAATTACAATCAGCTCCATGCATACGCCAGCTTCCCGACGCTGGTCTGTGACCCACACCTGGTGCTCATACAGACCGAATGTGACCGCGTCAGAAACATTTACACTCTCGTAAATACACCACATTGGCGAATAGAGTCGCTGCACCACATAAATATGTATTTCGAACGCATGTACACGGTAAATCTCAGTCTTGAACGCGCCCCAAAAGCAGCTGCGATAGTGGGCGGGCGGGCGGGCGGAAACCTCCCGCGGCTGATTCGAAAAGGGCCGCTAGGGGGATTTCAATGCCGCCCCTACAGGCAGCGCTCGAGGCGTACACGCTTTGCACTGTAATCGTATACAGCTGCAGCGTGGTTAGGGCAACAAAATAGTCGGTGGCACCTCGCGCTGGCTCTCGCTGGCTGAGCATTGGCTCTGGTTGAGAAGGTGGCAGAACCGGAGCATGCGCGGCTGCTTCCCATGAGGGAAGTCCATTGCGGAGTCGCTGCTCGCAGGCTGGGCCGAAAGAGCTTCGTCCAGCACCTCCTGCGAGTGAAGGCATTGTTGTAAGCGGTTGTTGTACGTCCTAAAGAAAACAAGTTGTGATCGCGCGTTAGGAATGTTTTGTTTAATACAAAAGATGATGATGTCTTGTAGTTGATAAGTGGAGAGTAGGGGTGGTATCAGAAGCCTGGTTGTAAGTACCCATATCGCTATAATTAACAGCGAAGCTGTTTGGCAAATCGTAAATTTTTGTGTCCGCAGTTAAAAATACGAAGAGATTGCCGAGCGCGCGCATGTGAGCGCGGGCCTCGCGGAGACCACCCGGCAGTTAACAAAACCAAGAAAAGGCTTAGCGTTCATGTGTCCTGCCTTGTGGCGACAGCCAAGTGACCCCGGCGCATGTTTGTCAAGCCAAGCATACCCACTTAGAGAGATTGGCCAAGATTGACAAAAAACAATAAAAAAAAAAAAACTCCATCGTTCACCGTCATCGTGGCAACACTTGCTCGGAACGAGAAAGACACGTCATAGCGTACGCCCCTCCAAGGTAATGTCGAATGGCTATCACTTCCAAAAAATGAAAGATACTCGCACTATAACAACAGTGACGGGGTAAAAGTCGTTTCGGCAGCGCAGGAGAAGCAAATCGGCTGCAATCGTGGACTTAAACCTTAGTGATTGTCGTGAAGGTTGCGTACAGCTTCGTTACCTTCAAGTCTTGCGCGTTAGTGTGAGCTTCCCTAATTTTTTTACTCGTTTGAAGTAAGCATCAAGAAGGACTGTTGCAGCTGCCATATTAATGGCTAGAACTAATATCAATTTTTTTTGTCAGTCCACCCACAAGAAAACATAGTTCGCTCCACTCACTCACTCACTCACTCACTCACTCACTCACTCACTCACTCACTCACTCACTCACTCACTCACTCACTCACTCACTCACTCACTCACTCACTCACTCACTCACTCACTCACTCACTCACTCACTCACTCACTCACTCTATGCTGGTTGCAGCGTGATCTCTGCAGTGTGTTGGCATTGATGGTCAATTCAACGACATACTTAATAGTCCCCAAACTGTTCGTTCTTTCTTAGACGAATGACTAAATCAATTTATGACAGTTACGTCGCGTATAAGTTTTCGCCAATAGCCATGCCCCTTGGACCAAAGCCCGCTTGGGCACGACACTTCACATTGACCACAACAGAGTATCTACCGACTTGAAGACACGCTGAAAAAACTCTACAGAAGAGAGAAGGTTACAGCTAATGGGAGTCAAAATTACTATTTAATTTGTCAGCATGAATTCCCAAGCTTTGAATCCGAGCAAGGACAGAAACAAGGAAGACGGGACACCAGACAGCGCTGCCTTTTTCCGTCTAAAACACTTGCTTCGCCTCGTAGGGCACATAAACATGGTGATGATGATGAAGAAGAAGAAAGAGAAGAAGATGATGATGATGGTTAAAATGAAGTACTAACCACAGCCACTCATGCAATGTTAGGACAATTGATGAGAAACTAACGTCATTTCGTCAAGCGACAACGATAAATAGTTGAAAGGCTCAGCTTTTTCGTGAGGAATTCGTTTCGCTGTCGTTGGGGTTGTGGAGGTTAACAGAGGTTTGGTGACAGGACGGTCGCCATAAGTGAGGCCAAGAAAGCTTCGCTTTAAATCCTATGTGCTTCACCCATGTCGGAATGCGCAATCGGATAGACGTCGGCTTCAAAACGCGAGGGACCCAGGTTTGGTTCCGACCACGGTAGCGTGTTTTTTTTTCTTGAGGCGCTTGATGCGCCTTGGCATATTATCCGCGCAGTTTCGTGAAACCCATAGCGTAAAGTTGGCCTTTCTGTAGTGAGTTTCCGTCACGGGACGTTCGGCATCAGTGATGCATAAAATAGCTTCGCTTTAAAATATTCAAAGTGCGAAAAAAAGGATAACTCTGATTTCTTCGTTCTGAACCGTATGTGTAAAGCTGACCGTTGCGTATAGGAAACGGGGCTAGTAGGTACAGATTCATCTTCACAGTGCACAAATAATGGCACGAATGGGATGAAAACACTGGGCAAGCGCTGAAACAAAACTAAATTCTTTTATTGAAGACACACAAATATCAAGCCATCGAAGGAATAAAACAAAGATTAAAACGTGACATATGAAGCCATTAAAAGCAACTGCGCAGGCGCACGTTCTCATGTACCGCTCTCATCAAAATATGCAAATTCTGCATCTGAAAGCGGCAAAGACGGAGCGCTAACACACGAGTCAGACATTCTTAAACGCCTTTTTTTTAAACGCCTCCAGTGCTTCCCTCGCCTCTTGGTCACCGTACCGAAACAGTACTGTTGTATCATGACGGAAAGGCGTACAACCACAATCACTGTACGCCTTTCCGTCATCGTACAACAGTACTGTTCCGGTACGGTGACCAAGAGGCGAGGGAAGCAGTGGAGGCGTTAAAAAAAAAAAAAAAGGTGTTTAAGAATGTCTTGCTCGTGTGTTAGCGCTCCGTCTTTGCCGCTTTCAGATGCAGAATTTGCATATTTTGATGAGAGCGGTACATGAGAACGTGCGCCAGCGCAGTTGTTGGTTAAGAAGTGCTGGGCACAGCGTGGGTAAGAAGTGTGCGCCAGCCAGGATATCTTCCCTGGAAGCCATTCTGCGGTAAGCCTGTAATTTATCCAACTGGTATTCGCAAATGCACGTGAGACATGAGGCAGTCTGGCTCACCTCACAGCCAGCGATGCCTTTGGAGAGAATGGCTGCGTAGTCTTCCGCCACATAGCTCGATGAGGTGCCCCTTGAGGACAAAGGAGAGCGGGCAGTCGGATGAGAAACGGGGGAAGTGAACAGAGCGTCCGGCAAACCCTTAGTATAAAGCCGAAGCAGCGCTTTAGAGGACAGAAGTCGTTCGCTGGTCTCCGCACTTAACGCAATGACAATGTCCAGGAGGGGTTTGTAACCATGACTGCAGGCGCTTTACTCTCGTTTTTGCTCTGTAATTGTTTTTGCTCGGAAACTAATCAGACATCACGCGCGTGCGGGAGAGAAAACGTTTATTGGAACAATATTGATGCATTGATTGATTGTAGGTTTTAACGCGCCGACGCAACGCAGGCGATGAGGCGCGCCGAAGTGGAGGGCTATGAATTAATTTGACCACCTGGGGATCTTTAACGTGCGCCGAAATCTCGTATACACGGGCGTTTTTGCTTCTCGCCTCCACCAGTAAAGCGGACGCCACGGCCTTATTGGAACGATATGGTAAGGGTAGGGTAAGGAAAGAGTTTGGCGCGGTGGGTGGCTATCCTATTGCGGTAGGCCGCGTGCTGCGGCTGCCATGCTAGCCCGAGAAATCAGGGCCTCCTTGTCTTCGAGCTGGCAGCCCTGCATCGCGCACTCCCACTGTTAAGGGTAGCGACTGTATCTAGGTCGTGTAGGGTTGGTGGGGCACGTGCGAAATGAACGTTAGTGCTAGGCTCATCGCAGTGGGGCAGTTGGGGGGGGGGGGGGGGGGGGGGGGGGGCGTAAGTAGGTGGATGTGGCGAGAAGAGAGGTGATTGCCATACGTGTTAGTTTGAATTAAGCGCCAAATGCGGGCGTCCGCGGAAGGAAGGGTGTGGAGGGGGATATGTGCACCGGGTTGCTCCATAGTGGTAGAGGGTGTCAGTGTAGGTTTGGGAGAGGAGCGTAAGATAGTTTGCAATACTGGCTGCGCGGTTGGCCTCTTCTGGGAATGCCCGGTGAAAGAGAGCTCGGGCGGTGGAGTGTGCCACTTCGTTCCTTCAGGGAGGGCAGTGTGGCTGGGTGTCCACACTATGCGGACACGAGGGAAGACGCGGGAACTGAGAAAGGATGGCCAGGGTAAGAGCCGAGACTCGTCCGAGTGCAAAACGACGTCAGGCAGCTTGGGAGTGGGACAGAATCGTTGTGCCCGGACTTGTGGCTTGAGTCATAGCGAAATCAATAGGAAGAACTCTAATCATGCGCAGGTTTAAACAAACCTGATGTGAGAACGTTGAAACGATCGTGCGGTGGCTTTACACGAAACGAAGAAGCGAACTAGTATTTGCTTGTTTTTTACACATCCGACGAGATGATTTTGAGACTCCTCTGCACCCGTGCATCAATGTGACGTAAGGAATACGCGACTCACGTGATCGCGTCGTGGTGCTGCATTACCGCCAGGGCTTCTTCTGCGAGAACGAATCAAAGATCACAGGTTATTCTGCTGACTGCACATATCCCGATTGCGGTACTAGCACGCAAAACAGCACCTATGTTTGGGAAGGCGACGTTTCAAGATATATTTTTGAGCATGCCTTGTGGCTATTTTCAGCATGTATCACCAGCCCGTGTAGGCAAACAACTTCCCCAGGTGCCCGTATGACACATTGTAGTAATATTACCGAACCAGAATACTGCACGTGCACTTCCGAGTGATCCTCTGTGCGCGTGCGTAAACCTAACGAACTAGCGCCGCACAAAGGTCACTTGATATCAGTACTCCGGTTTCTGCGCACGACTTCGGCGCTGTCAGTATCAAGATATTTAACTTAACTTTACCATCGGGAGGCATAGAAATAGAGATCCTTCCCTCTCTTCCCCAAACAGTCTCTAGAGAATTTCCCTCTCTCCCCCAAACAGTCTCTAGAGAATTTCCGCAAGTCATTGGTCACTCACGCAGATTCCGCACCTTCGACTCCTTAGAGACGGCTCCGAGCACGGACAGCTGTTTGCAGGCCTGCGAGGGCATAAACTCACATGACAAAAAGTTTTGCAACAGTCAAGAACGAAAGCGTGCCCTTCGAAAGTGTGAGCTTTGGCTGAGAATGAAAGCTATGTTCTACGTAGCACCCGTTCCTGTCTACTTCTGGGCGCCACTGGCCACAAATATCTCCACGTAATCACGCTGAATTAATTAAGACAAACCTGATAGTTCAAAGCAAGCTAGCAGATTCGGCTTACACAGGCCACCTTGCTGTCAAGCCGCGAAGGCTTCATGCCGCGAAGTTTGGCGGCTGCCGCAGAGAAACGAGCCACGTCATTTTCGTCCACCGCAACCTCCATGCAACATGAAGCGGCGAACGCCGCTGACCGTTTGCCGCGGAGAAGCGCAGAAGGACCGTCTCCTTTTAGGCTACTCTGAACGCAGGCGCACTGCGTGGACCGGAAGTGGAAAGCAGTAACTTGCTGCAGCCTCAAGTTATGGCCACTTCCGCCAACTTCAAGTTACAGTTGGCCACTTTCGTCAATATCGGCTGATATATCTAGCTGAATTGTTACCCGACCAGGTTTAGTGGAAATCCTCAAGGTGGAGTAAGTTCCTGCGAAGGAAAATTTGAGATCCACATAAAATGCAGTCGTACGGCTACAAAGGAAAAGCTTTCCTTTGTAGCCGTACGGCTGCATTTTAGGTGGATGCCAAAATTTTCTTCGCATCTAGCTCGATTCTTTACTGACCGGAGGCGGGGGAGGGGGGGGGGGGGACATCGCTTCCCGCCTTCACCTCAAGGCACCTCAGTGTTTTTCTATTGAGTACAAAATGTTGCCGCTAAAGAGCTTCTCGGTACCGCACTAGGCGTAGTTCTTTACGAGCGTAGACATAATGTGCGTGTTGCATATACCGCGTACACATATCATAATGCGGCGAGTACCTGCAAGAATCCGTTGGAATAACGCGACATCATCTTGAGGTTCGGTCGGGTCGTGTAGAAGCCAGTCCAAGAACGTCCGGGCTCGTCTGTGTAAGGGAACAGATCGCCTTCGAAGGCTGGCCAAGAGCGTGACCGTGTGTTGTGGAGGGCCTGTGCGGTTAGGGAGGGAAATGGCTTTCAAAGGACCAGAAATGTCAGGCTGACTCTGGGTTTGTTGGCTTTTAGAGCGAAGCTGTATACAGGGTGTTTCAGCGAACACTTTCAAAAATTAATAAAAATAGGCTCTTCGAGAAAAAAGGAAACACTCTTCAGAAGGAGATTGTTAGCTGCGGCGGACGCCAGATAGTATCAAGGGTGTGCACATTAGTTAGGCGGGTAATTAAACTCTACTAATGAACTTCTTAATTAGCAGAGTTTGGTGGCTATTGTCAATGGTGATTTTGTAGCCCCGGAGAAGATGATTTCATATCAGTTTTTTAAACAACGAAAAAGTCTGTGTTTAAAGCCCTGTAGCGCGAGGAAACCTGCCGTTGTTTTTCGCTCAAAAACGAAACTCGGCGCTCGAGGAGCGCTGGAAGTCTTGAGCGAACGCAACGTCGGCTGGTGACGTGTTTCAATGAATGTGGCGGCCAATTCGAAACGTAAGTGCAATTTTCCCTAGCTAGGAAGCCTCAGCATGCAGCCACAGGCGCGAAAGCCCTCCTCGCCCAGCAAACAAACCTTTGCTTTGTCTGATGCGCTTTCTAACACGCAGCGATTATAAACGAACAGCAGATAAACCTAACGAAAAAAAAATGAACGGATGGTGACGTTTCACATCTTGCACGTCTGGTAGCCACGTCAGATGTGGTCGAGACAATATAAAAAAAGAAAAGCAAAACTGTCGCCAACGCCCACTAAGGCTTCCGAAACGGGCGACCGTGTTGTGGGCAATGGCTAGCCTCTTTCTTGCGCCTACTAACGAAAGCAGAGATAACGCTAGCCGTGGTATAAGGTGTGGGCCTGCTCTCTACGGCATGCCAAGGAATGAGGCACACTGCGGTTGCGTGAAAGACTCTTTACTTACATCTTCCAACGCGCTGTTCGCCCGTCGGGCATACACACACACACCATAACCAGAAACACTCTCTGTCCCGAGTCCGAGTCCCGCGCGCGGTTCTTCAGCACCACCGCCCGCTCCCACACGTCCACTCCCCGCTGCCCCGTGTCCGCCAGCGCCATCTCTCGGGCCCCGACGTCCCCAGGTCCAGCGGCCGCACGGAAGGCGAGGAGGGCGAGGGAAGGGAGCCCACGGCGAGGGGCTCCGGGCGACACCCCCTAGGCCAGAAAGTGTCGTGCCAAGGCGCTCCCACAAGGTGAGCGCTGATCATTGAAAAAATACAGGAGGAGATGGCGTTGATATCAGCTGATTCCCTAGCGTGGGGAATCACCAGAGCCTTCTTGAATTGGCCGACACAGTCACTGCAGCACGTCATCAGCGGATGTTGCGTTTGCGCTAGACTTCTGGCGCACGTGCGCTGCGTTTCGGTTTCATGGGGGGAAAATATTTGATTTTAGCGGGGCTACAGGGCTCTACAGATTGTATTTTTCTTTGCTTTAAAAACTAATCGGTTATCGTCGTCTCCGTGGCTACAAACTCGCCATTGGCAATAACCGCCAAACTTCGCTAATTAAAAAGTTCATTAGACAGTTTTAGTTAATTAACTTTGTAATTCGCATGTTTTTCATAACTGCTGACGTCCGCCGAACCTGATAGCTTGTTCCCTAAGAAAATTCCTATTTTTCTTGAAAAGCCTACCTTGAGGAATTTTTGAAAGTGTTCACTGAAACACCCTGTATAACTACCCCCCGCAAATTTTCTGCGTCCGTGCGTGTACACCGTCGCATCGACAAAAAAAATTCACGCATCTCCACGAAGTGAACCATGACGAGTGGGCGGAGCACTGGCGATCGTTCTTACCGTAAATCACCCGTCAGAGTGCTGCTGCTAAAACGATTTCCAATCCCATCCAATGCAATACAATTCAATTTAATCCAATGAAGTTCAATCCAATTCAATCCATTTCAATCCAATCCAACCCAATCCAATGCTCCTCGCGCATGCGCGGCACGGCTCTTCAGGACCACTCTCTTTATCTCTCTCCCTCCTTAACCCCCCCTCTCTAACCTTTTGTGAACCTTTTGTTCACAGATGTTTCGATTTACACGGTGCTGTGCCGTGAGCACGGCCGCCGGACGCCGGACGGACAAGCCTCGGCCTTGAGCTGCTTCGCCCCTAAAAAAAGTGAAAGCGTTTAATAGCTCGTTACTTCCAAGGAATAGGAGCGGAAAGGGGGATAAGGAGAAAAGCAAGGGCGCGTGCTACCAGGAAATGGGCCCGTTCGCTGCACGCTCCTGGCGCGAAGCATGAGCTATCGCTCGAAATACCTCGGTTTCTATCCGAACTCTGCGCGTTCACTGTGCGTTCGCACCGGCGGCGCCGAGGAGCGTTTGTTTCCTGTGGTGCAACTGTAAATGTGGTAGTTGTCGCTACAAAAGTGGCTGTCTGGCAGCCGCTTCGCCAGAAGCGAGCTTTCGCTCGACAAACTTGAACTTTTAACCGCGTTAAACAACGGAGAAATTTATGGTTACGGTTCCATTATGTACCGCGCCCGAGACGCAAAACTCCTTTTTAGGCATGGTCACCGTCAACACTCGAAATAAATAAGATTTGCTCATATATTTCGTCTAAATTCTGCGTCACGTCTTTGATGCGTGCTAAAAAGCTTCGCGGCTTTCCGCCCTCACAGAGTGGAATGAGGCATAATTTTTTTACAAGACGTGCTTCTCTAATGCAGAGTATACTCGGAAACGTGAGAGCTAGGACAAGAAGGGACCAATTGTTTCTTCGCCTACCGTTATGATTTCTGAAAGCGCTCGCTACGCAGATCACACGCAGGTTGCGATAATTAAGATGCACTCGCCTTTAGACACAAAACGGCATGCAAAATATAATTGTACCAGTACTTCTGCAAAGGAATTTATCTGAGCTTAGGTGAACGTCGCTTAAAAACAGTCCATACAATGTATTGCGGAGGAACGTTAGTGAAACAGCTTGAGGTCGACCACAAAAATATTAGTGGAACAACCCCTGTGAACACGGTTACCTCGAGGTAGCATGCGGGCGTGGAATAGACACGTTAACTGGCTTCGTTCCTTTGAGCAGCCATCGCAACACGTGCATAAAGCCGCTGGCGATGACGTTCGCTCGGGCCAGGAGCTTGTCGGAGACCTCGTACGTCTCTTCCGCTTTGGTCCACGCCATGTCGTTCCCCAGCATGACCGGAACACTCCCGGTGGCGTACGCCTTCCTCTGTGTGGTGTACGCCACCAGATGACGAAACTAATTATTATAGCGACAGTAATTATTACTATAAAAAGGAAAATTTCTACGATAATTCCAAGGGCAGTGCTTGCGTATATGCGTAAAGCCAGCCGTCACCTGAGCTTGCTTATGGGGGTTATATCACAGCATAGACGTACCTAACTCATAGAAAACCACCCGAACTGAGATAAATAACAGACAAAACGGACCTGCGATGACTGTAGAACCACGGCGTAGAAAAATATTCAACAGAAATAACCGAAACCGACCTAAAAGGGGAAAACCCGCAAAAACGTACAAGAGGCAGTAGCTGGAACTGACCAAAGGGCAACCAAAATACCCGAAACCCCATTTTTAATGCATAAAGATGTCATAAATGGATTATATGCGTGATAACAAATGTTAATATTCACATATGACAAACCCCTGAAAACGAAAAAAAAAAACGCGGCAATGGGATTTGAACCCGAGTTAAAAAATCACTCAGGTTTAAAACTTCTAAATCTAGTTACTGCGCACACGGTGTGTCGTGAAAGTTTGTTTTTGCTTGAGACATTGCTGGTGGCGTTTAGCGATGTCTGCCGGGTTATTGAATTCATCCTCTTGCTTGGGATAGGCGCGCGCAGGCAGCCTAGCTGGTTCGTTATCGATGGTTCAGAGAGATGCACCAAGTTCCGGAAAACAGCCGTCAAACTTTCACCTAGTCACGTGGTTCGCTTGCGCTGAAGCGCCCGCAGATACGGCCGAGACAGCACTGAGCGATCAAGCGAGCGAAGGGATAAGAGAGAACGGCCCAGGCTTGCACGACAGCGACTCAAGGTCAATGCGACGCGATGAACGTCCTTGGAATATAGACCTAAGTAAAGCACGTATGATATTTACGCGCAATAAACACCTTAGTACGACACACAGATAGAAAAAGAAACAAAGTTACACTTTATGCAGGACAAGCAGTTCTTTCTCATCTTTTAAAATCACGTATCTGCCCGACATTACCGTCGAATAAAGGGACCCTGTAACACTAAACGTTTCCGCTGTTTCCTTCATTCCTGGAAGCACTGCGAAAGCTATATTATCGCTAGAACGAACCGCACTGTGTCATTTCCTCGTCGAAGCAGATAAATCACGCAGCTTCGCCTTGAATTTTGTTGGGATTTTTTAAAAAAAAAAGTGGATATTGAATTCGCAAAGTGTCCGAGGCTTCGCTTGAAGGATGTCATCAAACCGCGCAAGCAATGGTCAGATCGAGAAAGAGAAATGTATTTTTAGCAAGTCTGTATCTTATGTGATGGACGCATATTTGACTGGTGTGCTCTGTGACCTCGCAATATAATTACTGTACACGATAGTTCACTACGTTCGTAAAGCATTAAAGATTTTGAAAAAAAAGGTTTCGAAAAACGAAAACCCCTTTCTTAAAGGGACCCTGCAACACTTCCGATAAGCGCTTTCGCTCTTTCCTTCGCCTCTGGAAGCACTTAGAAAGCTACAGTTATCTCCAGCACGCACAGAGCCGCACTGCGTGATTTGCTCGTCGCACCAGATACGCCTTCCGTTTCTGCTTTGTTTTGTGTCTTTATATTTAAAGTTGCTATCGAAAGGCGTTCATTGCTGCAACTGAAGGAAAACCGGCCAACAGCCGCTACATGGCCTCAGTGATGTAATTCAAGCCGTCGAAGAACGTCAAGACCGGGAAAGAGAGAAAAATCTTTTGAGCGAGTTTGAAAGTTATCTGATGGGCATGGAGCGGTAGTTTTTGACTGAGGGTATACTTTGCGACCCCTTAATCTAATTACTGGGTGTGTTGGGTGACTACGTTCTGCAAGCATTTAAGATTTTAAAAAAAGTCGAAAAAACTGTTGCAGGGTCCCTTTAAGAGAAAGATAGTTAAACCGTCATGCTTTCGCCCACGCAACCTGAGTCAAAGTTAAAGTTCAAATTCGAAAGTGCGGCTACCGTGTCCGAATGGCGCTGTACGATAGTCGTCGGCTTCATAACGTGAGGGACACAGGTTCGATTCAGACCAGGGGAAGCGTTTCTTCTTTAGGCTCTTGCTGTGCCTCTGTAGGAACCGATTTCGCTTATCATCATCATCGCTTCGTGCAATCCATTGTGTAAAGTTGGCTTTTCTGCAGCGAGTTTTGCGCGACAAACGACGCCATCAGTGGGGCAGAGAAAGCTTCGCTTTAAAATGTGTTCCAGGGTCCCTTGACAAGGCGTGTGTCCAATATACGAAACCGCGGCGACGGTTTACACAGCTAAGCAAAAGGAAGGGACAGGCAGCAGTTGTACACACCAGTCTTCGGGCGTGTGTCACCAGGAACCAAGATGGCGGTGCGACTTTGTAGGTCTGGAAGGAGAACGGGGTGTCCTGACAGAAGAACACGCGCAGGAAGCTGTCGTGAATGGCATGCCCGCAACTTGTGAGCCGTGCGACAAGGTGCGATTCATTTTGTCGTTTTCTTAACTTTCTATAAATCTTGAAATTCGTTGTCAGGAATTTTCGCGAGCCATCTTTCGAAACAGGAATGAAGTCGAGGAATTTCTTCGACTAAGGGAATTTGTGAAAGTCAGCTTCCCCCTTTAAGAATCACCTTTAAACCAAGTGTGCTTTTATTATTACGGCATTAATTGCAATCGCATGTTTGCAAAAACAATTTTTTGGCAGATCTCAAAGTGCATGCACGACATGTAGTGTTGAAACTACACGCGACTGGATGGCTTGAAACTACTTGGAGGTATGTAGAAAATTTACCGTATATCTACTAGGCCTACTTAGTCCATGTATACTAGCTCTGTTAACGTGCAACCTGCATCTTCGTCCACGATGCTGGCTTCGTACTGCACTGAGAATGACCATGAGAGTGTAATGCCACAACATTTTTCTAAACTCCGTCCAGAACAAACTGAAAATATGCGCATTTTTTTCTGCCTGACTAGGTTGCCGCTGTAGAGTAAGTCCCTATATGTGGGACCATGCAAGGCCCTATATGCGGTGCTTTATAGGGGCCACACTCTTGAAAAAAAAAAGAGGTCGTGGCACTTACAGAACGCTAACCACTTTACTGGTCCCAGTATAAACTAGGTACTTAGTGTTCTTACTAACTGGCCATGCATAACCTAGTAAAAAACTACGTGACAACGTGAATCGGCTGAGCGCGCAGCACGACATAGACACATTCAACGAGCACACATCACACTTATACAACAAATATATAATGAAGTTATCCGGATAAAACCAACGGGATGCACGGGGAGAGCGAGTATAACTTAAGTTACCTTAGAAGTACATCTGCTCTCCTTGCTTTTATACCAAGCAGCGGAAAGTCCTTTGATAGAGTCGGTGGGCTTGCCGCAAAAAGCGAATATTTTAGCGATTATTTCATAAATATGCATTTTAATGTGAGCATATAAAAGTCAGCATGTGGATATGCAAAAAACTTCTTAATTGTGATTTCGAGTCGGAAAAGTGCTGTAGTTATTATGTTCAATACTTCATAGAATTTTGTTACTATCATTTATTGTTAGCATCAAACAAGCAGCAGTTACTACGTGCGCGGTGTAGACTAGTAACGATAGCATTTAGGCTGCATAATTAGGGGCAGAGCCTGCGCACCGTTCTGCGGGGTAGTAAAGTTCGTAAGGAGTTAGTAAATACAGCCGTTACTACCTTTTTACGAGCTTTTTTTGTTAGGAGTGCATGAAGACAAAATAGAAGTTTACTTCAGTAGACAACACTGCTTTGTGCCCATAACACGTACTAATTTTTCCGCAATCTTCAAGCACATGAATGGGGATATTAAAGAAAACAGATTAAGTAGCGGCGACTCCCCAGCCACTTTCCGGAGACGTCCCTATGACGTCACAGAACCGAGGAAACCGCCTAGAAACATGACTGGACGGTTGTAGTGGGGACTCCAGTTCGGTTTGTACGTGTCACTTGGATGCTAACGTTCAGTTAACCCAGTGATGACGACATTTTTAGTGCTGGCCTCTATCGCGTCACTCGTACCCATATTCCATGACTGTAGCACGAAATAGAAAAAAATGGCAGCATCTCCACTCCGTGGATGATGGCGAGGGTGCTGAGTATTGGGACTCGAAATCACATCCAAGTTGCGCCCCGAGTGACATCCGATTTGCGACCCGACCGTCATTCGATTTGAGCCGTGAGTGGAACCTTGATTATTCCCTAAATGAAACTGCAACTCACGGCTCAAATCGAATTTCGCTTGATTTTCGCTTGATGGTGTTGTGCGCACGGATGGACGCGGACGGACATTGGGAGGTCCTAAGGTACTCCGCACCGTTACAAGCGAGGGAGTAAGCCATTTGACTCTAGGGTACTAACTCACGGTCGTAGCCGAATGGGTAAGACGACTGGCACTAACTCTGTCTGGTCTACCAGGCACAGGCTCGAATCCTTCCGGGGCCAGTGTGATTTTTTGCGATTGTAAATGCTATGCGCACGGACGCGGACGGACATTGTGCGGTCCTAAGGTACTCCGCACCTAAAAAAAGCATCGTTCTTGGGTTTTGTTGGTTAAAAACATCGCCTTTCATGACTGGAATGGAGCTTGGTGGAATACCAGAGGCTAGTTCTTAAGATAAACAAAACTTAGTTTTCCCTTCAAGGCCCCTGTGAACGCCTCTGAAAAAGGTACCATGGGGAACACTGTTCGTGTCCAAAGGCGTACGTACAGGTGGGCAGTCTTCAATGCATAAACCAGGCGGGGTGCTGTATGAGTTCCAGGGTACCCACGTGAATAGTTCTTCTCCATCACCGGGATTTGTGCGCCCTGCGAACATAACATGTTATGATAGCTGCTGGAACCCAACACGTACAAAACCCTAGAATTCAGCTACTGCTTCCCTAGCGTCTTCTAGCCTCCTCCCTAGACTTTTCCCTAGCTTTGTACTGGGAGTGCGATCCGTGCACCGCCGTTAAGGAGAATTCGAGGGCAGTGTAGAAACCTGTTCGGTTTACGGTGAAACAAGCTTCAGATATGCGTTCAAAGCGCTCATAAAAGATAAATGCCGTGGTTTGGAATTCAATGGGTGTGAAACCATGTTATGACGTTTAGTCAACCCGCCTTACACGAAATGGGCGGTTTAAGGCTTTCCCCTTAATCCGAGGCTGGTGCTAAGCTTCTGTGCTGATCACTGAAGGAACCACCGTTGTGGAACCCGCTCGCTACCTTGGGCAACAATCGCGCTTCCTTCCAGTCAAAGCAACCATGCAAGAAACTGCGATAATGTGGACGTACCTTCTTGTGGCACCATTTTCCAAATGAAGCCCATGTGTTCCTTTTTCTTCCACTCGGACAGCATGTCCCACGATACGCGGCCCACCATCAGCCCACTGAAGCCCATCTAGGGCAGAAATACGCGAGAGTGCTGGGCGTCAGTTGCAAACGCATGAAAGGAAGGACAGTGTTTCAAACAGGTTCTTCGAACATAGCAGGACCGTACTGTTGTCCTAGCGGAACAGAAGATTGTGACAGGGACGGCTGCAAGGAGTCACGCTTTCAATGCTTTTCTGGTGTTCCGCTGGGCTCACAGCTTCAAAGTGGCTGAGAGAATTTTCAGGGCTACCAGGGCGAAAAGGTCGTTGCGAAATCGATCACAAGTATTTCAGACGTCACTTTCAACTTGAGGGCGATGCGGGTCTGTAAGGTTGATCAGCCGTCGTAAACATGTCATTTCTGTACAAAGCAGTTAAAGGGCCGATCTTAATCTAGAGGCGAAAATTTGGGGTCAGCTGTATACGGACACTCCTATATTTTGTCATAAGACTCAGGCAAAGCTGTCACTACGAAGGACCGAAATAATTCGCCGTCATGCAACGCGTCGGGGACGAAACGTTCAGTACGTCCTTTTTACACAGACAGCTATCAATATGCTAACTGTTTAGGGATGACCTTCTAAATGCTGAGTTCAACCATTCACTCGGTAATGACTTGACCGGAGCTCTGTTTGACAGCAAGTCTTTTCGTAGCCCGAATTCAACTTCCTGGAGCATCAACAAAATGTGGAATCCACTGTGCACCTGCGTGTATGTATACCTTAGCGAAAAGTGCAGCCTGCGCAGCGGAATGACCGAAAGGGTCGGCCTGCCAGGCGACGCTCGGCACGCCACACTCGTGGCCGAACGTGTCGTTCAGGAAGCGAAGGCCCAGCGTCATTTGGTCTATGATGGCCGTGTAGTGCGTCACTGCCTCGTCGTTCTGTGTCCAGCCGCCGCCCACGAATTGTAGGTGGCCTGCAAGGGATGCCGTGTAACACACATCGCATGCGTTTTTCCTTGCTGCATTCATGATTTCTACCCTGAGAGTTCCGTGAAAACAGCTGTCGATGCACTTTTAAAGGTTAGACGGAACACTTGCACATGCAACTAGCCTAGAGCCAAACTACCATCGTCATTGTCATCGTCATCGTGGTGTGAACTCTAGAACGAAGGCCTGTTTCGCAGAGTTCCAGCATCCGCCTCCTTGTCATAAGAATCATTAGTTGTCCACAAATATTCCCCTCCACTAAGCTTTTTGAGTACTTAGACTATTCAACACGTCACTCTAGTCTATTCAATCACTAGGCCTGTCATACTCTTCAGATTGTCAAAACTATGCGTTTACAATTGGCTGTTTATCAAACCAGGACGTCTCCTGTTTTAATTTGTCTGCAAATATGTGATCCTTGCTTTTTATCGTTAAGCGTTACACCTATCATCCCTTTATTTCCTTAAAAGGGGCGCGTTCCCTAAAAAAACATCAGCTTTCAGCGACCATCGTACACATCTTGGTGAAAGTTGTCCCTCAGTAAAGAAGGGGTCAAAAGCAACTACTAAGAACTAAAAAGTTATTGTTAGGCTGGCGATTACATTCTGGAATGCAATATATAGCACTAGCCACAGCCGCCACAATACCCAAAGCAACACCCACGGTTAGAAAGGCCGGCACCACATGCATTCGTGATTGATAAATTGGCAGATCTATGACCAGCTAAACCACCTGATTTATTGAACGGTGCACACGCGTAATATTCCCAGTCATTCTCCATATTTTTCTCCAACTTTAACTAAATTACTCAGCTATGTCCCAGATTTAGTTGCATTTTTCCAGATATGCCAGATTTTTCCAGGGTTTCCAGAATGTTCCCGATGTTTCATGCAGTGCGAGGCGGCTGGAGGCCTACCCTGTTTCACGAGGTCTCGAACCCTGCGTCGGTTGGTCTCGTTCTGCTCTTTCCACCAGCGTGAGAAGAACACGTTCTCGGCGGAAACGTAGCGACGGCTCCGTCTCCTATCCAGTGCCTCAAGCACCGTGTCGTAGATGGACTTGACCGCTGCGGGCCGCACAGGTTGGTGATTAGAAAAAGCACGCTCTTTTCAAACACTCGAACATTAGTACTGGTTCGTTTGTAGCAGTTACATTGGTCGCGTTATTGCGTGGGAATATTACGCTGTGTCAAGGACAAATTTGTAGACCATGTAACCGATGGCAACTGAATGTAGTTATATATCAGGTACAAATATTATCACCTTAAAAATGTCAACTGCACCACCCCAATCTTCTGCTGTGCACTAATATCGTTTTCAGCCTGTCTTCTAAGTATCTTGTTGTATTGCAGAAAATAGCAGGTACATGGTTTGAACTGTGCATCAAAAAGAAGATAGTCACTGAGGTGAGGTTGCACAGTGAAATGCACAGCTTTCCTTTTTTTTACAGATTTAAGCTACTGCTTATAAAGAGCAGCACACAGCTATAAAATTGTTGTTTTATGACAACATGACTGTTTAATCACGAGCAGCTAGGCTACAAAAAGGGAGCAAGGCTAGATCCGAATTAAACGGTCCATTAAGACAAAATAAAACTTCGTTCAATTTACAAGAAATAGTCCTCGGTAACTCACTCAGCTCACTAGGGCAGCACGAGCGACATTTTTAACAGGAAAAACCCAAATATTACAAAATGTTCTAATTTCACCCTTCAGTAACGTAATATGGGCATGAGTGATGTAATATTGGCAGCACTGAAAACGTTGTCGTTAGTGTGGTAACGGTGCGTTAACGTTCAAATGACACGATCCAACGGTGCTAGAGGCTCCATTACAATCGTCCAGTCCCGTTTCTTGGAGGTGACTCTCATAGGCGACCGCCAATCACCAAAATGAGATTCTGTGACGTCATAGGGAATTCGTCGGAAGTTGGCAGGCGAGTTGCCACTGCTTCGCATGTTTTCCTTAATATCTCGATTATTTCTGTGAAGTTTGCGATAATATTGGCCTTATTGTGGTCGGGACAAAACCGTCTTCTTAATCAACCTTTGTATTGTACAGTCCTTGTATTATCAACGACTGGCTGAAACGACTTTTGTGGAGTTCAAAGCTGACCCCGAGCTTTTTCTTTTTAATTACACTAACACTGAAGTGGAATATAATCTCCGGCATAAAAACTTTATAAAAATATGAACCGGAACGAATTATGGCACTCAAACACTTAAATGGCAAATTCCTGATCTCCTGAACAGCCACCCTGTAGTGTTTGACATTATTGAGCACACTTCCTCGGTAGCCGCTTTTAGGCGGAAAACGAAAATGTATTTTCTACGTGATGTGTAAGATTCTCCTGTGATTTTGTTTTATTTTGTGTATATGTTTACGCTTTTTTTGTTTCCTTTGCAAAAGCGGATTGTTTACACAGTAATTTTATTCTAATTTTGTTGCGCAAGAAAAGCGTGTATGTCTTTTTCTGTATGTCTTTAGCCATTACGTCTTTGTAGAAGGTATTGTTTCGGTTTGTTACGCTAAAGTGTGTATGAATATTTGTATTTATTTAGTGATCAATAGTTGCGTCTGTTCCTGTCGCTTGCGCTGTCAGGTGCTAGGGCTCTAGTCAGGCGACTATTACAGTGGCCTTTTGCCTCAGCACCTTGGCAATTTTCAGGGGCGAAGCTCCTCTTGCTCGGGCCCTGTCCCGGCCGTACACGGCACATTGTACACGGCACATTAATGATGATTGTGGCAGGATCCCCCTAAGGATTGGCCAACCAAAGATTGGCCGAAGAGGTCAAAACGTTCAACGCGTTCGTTGCCACCCAACAAAGAGAAGAGGAAGAAGAAGACGTTGTCGTTCGTCGCTTGCGAGCTGAAGACACGTACCGGGGGTACGCGACACAAGATGATCTGCAGATGGCGACGGCCAAGGTGGCTAAAATGTCACACACCGAATTCGCCAACTTACCCATGGAGATTCTCATCGTCCCAAACAAGCCCTACATAATCACCACAAACATCGACGTCGTCGACGGGCTTGTCAACGGAGCGGTGGAAAGCTTGACGTGTCGAGTCTTTATATGGTGTGTGGGCGAATGTTTCACGGTTTCACCGATAAGCATTTTAGCTTCACCCCTCTCATCATCATTCACTTCGTGGAGATGGCGGGATTTTTTACTGTCAAAAGTTCAATACGTAATAAGCAATCAATTCATCTTACTTTGTCTGCGCGGCCCTTTTAAGGCGGGATGTGTAAGCAAAAGGCAGCAGGCAGACGGAGGCTCCCCACCTTTGAGGTAGTTGTAGTCCACTGTGTCCAGCCATCCGGCGTCGTTGTGACTGTGACACAAGATGTGCACGTTAATGTGCCCCATTTTCAGTTTGGGACAACCCTGCGTGGAACACGAAGGGGCAAATTACTGCCAGCGAAATACTTTATGCTGGCGTTTAAGAGATGCGCGAAGATTTCACACGGTTCTACAGGATGGTTAACCAGTCAGGCACCTATTCTGTTAGCCGAAGTGTTGTTTAATATAAAGTGGGTGTCAGGCAGGTAAACACATAGTGTTATTTACTTGCTTATTGCTGAAACGCAGAGTCGCCCTTTAGGCATTCTATCGTAGAGCAGAAATAACAACTTGAACAACATTATTATATGTAAGCTCTGTAATGAGATCTGTAATTATAAAATGCCACAAAGTTCGGAAGCAATTGTGGAGAATAGTGTACAAAAGAAAAGCGAACACTGACCATGTATAAAAATATATTTGACGTTTCGGAACCCATACGGGTTCCTTGTTCACTCCTTGTTCACTCGGAGTGAACAAGCAACCCGTATGTGGTTCCGAAACGTCAAATTATTTTTATACATGGTCAGTGTTCGCTTTTCTTTTGTACGTTCTCATGCCTGACCAGACGACATTTCGTCGAACCCTTGATTATGTGAGAACAGTGATATGGACCTTGAATTTTGCGTGATTTTACTACGCTTTCGTGTGAGGCATTGTGAAATAGCTAACCGAGGATATAAACTACCAAACCAGGTTTCTCAAGGTGAGAATACTTCCCACTGGCGCTTGAAAGCCTTACGCATGTTTTAACTTTGCAACATCAAGGAGCCGTAGAAAGGTGGCAGGCCTGTGACCGATGTGGCTCTAGGTTCTTTTATGTAGGTTCAAATAATACCTAAGGTGATGCAAAAAGTTAATCCTGAGCAGTATGTGATGGGTGTACGCATAGTTCTTGACATGGCATAATTTTACGTGGTAACTTAGCTTGGGCAATAGGGTCGGGATGGAACACACGGTCTTCGAAATTTGATGCCAGCAGAATAGCATATATAGCACTGTCACGCAATTACTGCCCCTCATCGATTCCGCCATGCAACTGGAACACATTCAGTTTTCTGAGCGAGACGAATCAACATACGTGATACTGCGCATTAGACTTTAGAAAGCAAGCATTTTTATGGATTAAGGACTAGCCTGGTTTTAACATCTTCCGAATTAGAACTGCGAAAATATACAATACCGGATTAGGTGCCACTTTAATCCCCTCAGTGCAGCTTCAGAGCGCACATCATGCTAAAAATGCGTAATTACGTAAAATCCTACGTGGTAAAACGGATAGATTTTGTACTACTACTCGACCTCAGCACTTCACAGTGCAAACGGCAAATTTTTTTCGTGAGTAAATTTTTACTCTCTCTGTTTTGTAAACTAGGAAGCTGGCAAATTTTTATCGCCTTGAAGCTTTGTCCTGCGATTTCGACAAATCGCAGCCACCACTGAAGCAGCATAGCACTCCGAGAGAAAAAAAAATGGATAGAAAACCGGCAAGGAAACAATCTTTCTGCTTGCAGAACAAAATGTGTTATTTGAATAAATTGTTGGTTCAGGACGTGCAGGCTTGCGAGTTACTGGCTCCGAAGCGACAAGTTGCTGTGACAGTGCTGAAAAGGTACTGGCGTATACTGATTTCTTCCATACAGGAGGGTATTCATATTCATCACCTAGTGTACCTAAATTGGCGCGCATAGATAATGTGCTGTAAGACGTGGTTGGTCTTCGGTGGGATAAACTGGGGGACTTCAACCGGTGGGTGCACGAAGACCGCTACTGCAGGTCGCTGCTGAACTTTTTACACGAGACCGGACTCTATGCCTACCTTTAGACTTGTACAGGGTCAATCAATTTCCTGACTACCTGTGCTTCTGTACCCCTTCTCTTTATTCTACCTAATGTCTTATCTTTTCTTCTTATGCCGCATGGCAAAATGCGAATTAAAAAAAAAGATAATGTGGAGTACATTCCCACAGGTTAAAACAAAATGTCTCTTACCTTTAGCTCACACTTGTTTACCGTAGCGGCCCCGGAAATCCTGGCAAAGAGTAGCGCGAGAAGCAACGGAAAGCCGTGCAATGGCTTCATTGTCCGGATCGACTGGGGACCGCAATCCGATGATGGCGTTGCCTAGCGCGGGCTACTGTGGTGGCAGAAGGAAGTGATGTGGCTCCAATTTCTTACGTTCCCCTCTCGTATTGCGACCAACGTTGATTTAGGCTCCGACTGGTTGGAGGCGCACGGAGTTGTTGGGGTGGGGTGGGGGCAATAAGAGCCCTTAAAAATGTCCGGCTCACGTTACAACTGGTTCATGAGAAATCCGAAGTGTGCCATAATAGTCTTCTGCAAGTGTTACCCTCGACCTCGACGCTACTAGTTTAGTTCTTGTCCAGCATGACATGTTCGTCACAGTTTGTTTTGTTCTGTAAAAGTGCTATGCCTTCACAAACGCAGTAATGAATATTTTCATTCATCAACAGCGCTCGTCCTGCCGCTAGCTTTGTGCTATCGCGCTCAGTATGACCTACAACGCTCATTAGTATTCAGGGGATTATATTTCGGGAAAACAATGACTGTGGGCATTTACGTTATTCTAAGGCTTGATTCATTAGGACGTTTGCTCCTAATGCATTCTTGATCTTTAACCCCGGGTACCAGACAAAGGTTGTATCAAGTGGTGAACACTAATCATCGTTGCATGTCATAGTGAGCGCGATAGTACTTCTAATTGCATGACTCCCTTCGTTAGCTTGCATGAAATAGTCAAAAACACAATTTTAATGTTTAGAGAAAAAAAAATTGGCTGACGATTAAGATACTCCCTATTGCGATGTTTGAGCGCAGCGGGAAATGCAGTCTTCTCAATGATGGCGCCCAGATGCTGTGTCTAGGAAGAAATCGCGTCGTGAGCGAATGCACGGATGGCGCGCGCTAAACTCTGGCGTTATGTCGTAGCTCGTCGCCGCCGCGGCGCATGTCTTGCCCGGACTCGGCATACCACACTCCTCCTCACACTTTCGCCTTTCTTTCCTCCTGCGCTTTCCTGCTTAATCACTCTATCGCGTTTACCTTCGGTGTCTTCTTCGTCCGCTCGGTTACACCAATACCGATGGCGACGCGAAACCACAGGAGTGCGCGCTCCACGGCTGTGCTCGAAACATGTGACTTCGGAAAGCTAATGCGGTAGGTAGTTGATGTAGTCTGAAGCTATACCTGCATTAGTAATGTTCTATTTATTTCAGGGACCACAAATGATGGGAAGTTTTGCAGCCAGAAAGAAACTTTAATTTGAATATCTCATTAGAAAACAGAGCCACCGACAAAGAACGTACCGGTATACCACAAAACCGCACCTTCAGACGTTTGCGTGCTTTTGTGCATGTGTAGATTACATAAATGCAATCTCGCATGTCGTGCATGCGGAAATGCATACGTACATTCATACATATATACACATACATACATACATACATACATGCATACATACATACATACATACATACATACGTACATACATACATACATACATACATACATACATGCATACATACATACATAAGTACGCACATACATGCATACATACATACGCGCATACATACATACATACATACATACATACATACATACATACATAGATACATACATACATACATGCTTAAAGAGCTCAGCGTGCAACAAAAGCTCTTCTGATTTTACCAAAGAGTACAGGACTGAACCGGTCTCTATTAGAACATCGTGGAAGCATGTGGGTCATCGTCATCATCGCCATGTTATTTTTGCAGCTAAGATATTCTAGCGCTGGCATTGACGACTGTCTCTGCTGGTATGGTGTCAAGCTCTCTGTGGAGCAGGTTTCTCCTCCGCGCGAAAACCGGTTCCCAGTTCTGAAACATTAATCAAAATAAAATAAAGGTCTTAGGGCCTTCATATTTTATTATAAGACGGCTCAAATTGTATTATATTATATATTGTGTGGGTAACAACCTCACAAAATAATTACAATAAGCTTGTTGTCCTGCAAAAAAAAGGTATTACGGTGTTTAGAAATTTTTCAAGGGAAATTCCAAGACCTGCCAACTTCACCTTTGTTTTCAAAACACTCAATACTTAGAGCTGACCAGCTGCATTACTTTAGACTTGTCCAGAAGGTACACAAAAACAAGTTATACGTAGATGGCGACGCATAAAACCGTCACTACTGTGTACGGCGAACACCTAAAACTAGGAGTAATTACGGCAAACAATCGGCCACTTATCAAAGTACCACATGTCTTGAACATCCTAGCGGATAATTTAAAACTTAACGCTAGTGCAACCGTATTGAAGACTGAAACCAAGGGGATGTTTATTGAAAAGGAAGTGAGATATGACAATCACTAGGCGCGTCTCATTCTAAGGAATTTAAACTGTATTGTGTGTAGACGTGATTTTTTTATAGACATAACGGACAATCAGTCAAGAAATGTGCCGTGTTCTATTGTATCTGCTAGTAACAGGTATTGCAGAAAAACGTTTTATGTGTATTATATGTATAACTTGTGATTGTCATTATTGGAAATGTACGATTTTTGTATTTTCTTAATTTACTTATTTTTTCTCTCTGTATTGTGGATGGTATTGCTAAGCACGCATATTTGATTAAAATTTGGATTGCTAGCACGCTGTTGCGAAGCACTCGTGTGGGCAGGGGTGATCGTCAGGGGTGGCGTCCTCGCAATGCAGTCTCTTCAATCAGCTTCTTCTTCTTTCTTCTTTCTTCTTCTTCTTCTTCTTCTTCTTCTTCTTTTCTTCTCTCTCTCTCTTCTCTCTCTCTTCTCTTCTTCTTCTTCTTAAAAAAAAAAACGTCTTCCGAGCATTGTACTTGCGTCTATAGGTGAAGCCAACTTCAAACAAATCGGTGTAAGCGTGGTTTTTTGTAAGCTGGCTTTTCCACATTGCCCGTTGCGCTGTGGAGCATAGCCATCTACGGAGATAGTATGATTGCAGAAAACGGCTCTAACTATTGCGTCATCAAAAGTATCCCAAAACAAATTCTATGACAGTTAGCCCCTAAAATGACCCTATCATTAGGCCGAGTTTCATTTACTTGTCGTAACTTATTAGTTCACAGTGAGGTTGTATACGTTACAGAATTACCCTCTGCCGTCAATACGTGGCCATACACAGAGGTTGTATGGTTACAGAAAACAGCTGTAACTGTCGTTTTATTGGAACTTTCCTGGAAACAATTATGAGACAATTGGCCGCTAAGATGGCTCTAACAATAAGCGCAAGAAAGAAGCCGATGCTGAAAGGAATCTTCGTAAAGACAACCCCCAACTCCGCTATTTCAGCAGATTTCACGCTGGCTGGAACTGGAGTGTACATTTCTTAAATTATTATTCGCTTTTTAAAAGTCATCTGGCGTAGCAAGCCAGACGTCCTTGCCAGGCTAACATCGCGAGTCACGTAAAGATCCGCTGTCTGTCTCTCACATACCTACATACGTATGCACCCACTCACCTGTGCTGGGCCTCCAGGAAAGATAAGGCAGACCTCGCGAAGTTAATTTTGAAGGATTACTAGAAAATTACGCCGGGCTTAAAAATGCCGCTTATATCTTCCCCGCTTCAGAAACCACCAGGCAGTGACATAAACGCATTTTTTGTATTTTAATGCCCTTACAACATGTATGTTGGAAAGTGTTTCATATTCTACTGAAAAATTTCTTGAGCACTTCACAACATCGCTGATGTGCTGGAACGGAGCCTGGGAAAACTCCGCTAGTTTTATCCAGTAGAACAAGCGCTTTCATGTACCCACAGCAAGACCGGAATCTTTTCATTTTGCAGGACTTTAGCCATGCCAAACAGGGTGTGATTGCATCTATTGACGGTGCCCATACTGTTGTTATTTCTTGTTCAGTGCATAATACAAACATCTGGAATGTGCGTTATTGAGCTTTATTTTGAGGCCTCTTTTGAATATGTGATGATTAAGTGTGAGAAAAAAAGAAAAAACAGAACCTATTGCTCGCTATGAGGCTGTTCTATAAAATTTTATTCATCGCCGTGATATACATATCCCGACCGTTGTTCATGTTATACACGAAAGGCAAAACGAATTACAGCAGTATACTCAACATGACTGTTGCCTAGCATCATAACGCAATAATGGATTCACGCTCAATAGAAAACATCGATGCACAAGAGCAGTGCTAGATATTGCACAGCACATGGTGCTTGGTGCCCTAATTAATAAATGATATTTTTTAATTCAGTAGAAAGTGACAGAATCAAAGTTGACAGGTAAGGCTACTCTTTTCCCGCGAATGTTCCGGCTTATTTTCAGCTCACACTCCTGTTATCTTTTTTCACAAGTGCTACTTTTTCTAAGAGAGTGTTGACACTGGTGCATCTTAGACCTGCGTAACTAATATGAGGAGTTTTTGGCTGAGCATGTCTTCTTTCTTTACGCGTGAATTGCGCAGTCAGTCGGGGACTAAATCAGCTAGGAAAGTGGCGATCTCTCCAGGACGAAGCTTCACTGCGGAACCATCAGTATCTGGCGTCGGTGTTATTTCCGGTGCGAACATGCGTACGACGTCCTTTTGTCGTGGCGCACGGCCGATTTCTTGCACGGACCACCGGTAACGGGTGGGGCCTGGGAGAAACTGATTGGCTCCCAGCGTAACTGGCCGTATATTCTCCAGGACGTAGTCTGAGAGCAAACTCTGCGAATCGTAAATCAATCAATCCAATCAATCAATCAATCAATATCAATCAATCAATCAATCAATCAATCAATCAATCAATCAATCAATCAATCAATCAATCAATCAATCAATCAATCAATCAATCAATCAATCAATCAATCAATCAATAAAACCGGTGCATACCTCATCAAACTTTCCGCACTTGCTGCTGATCTGATTTGTACTTTTTCTGTATTTTCATCGAATGTTCACCCTTCATATATATATGAATTGCGATTGCTTTATTCGTCAATTATTTCATTTATCTAATTCAGCTGATATAGCCGTACTGTCGAACAGTTTATTTGTATAATGGTTTTTGTGTTTCTACTGTTGTCCGTTTACTGCGTGAGTACGTGTTAGTGGAACGAACGTCATAGTAGGACAAGTTTTCGCAAAACATATCCGCCTGCCATTTGACAAAAATCATACAGAAAAGAAAAAAGAAAAAGACGCAGTTTGTCTCGCGTTTTATGTCTTATAATAGAGCGGCGACAAAGAAGGTAGAACAAGACAAACAGGGCGTATTTTCTTTTCGTCCTCATAAAACTTCACGGAAATTGAACTAGGCCTTGATTACGCGGTCTTCGTCCATCTGGCACGTTGCAGCGCGTTCCCTGTAGCAACGGTTATTATATTAATAATACTAGGACATAAAATAACTGCCCTCTAACAACTATGGTGTACACACAAAACAGACGCTGTAGGAAGGTGCAGGAGCATAGGAAATTGCGAAATATTGTACGGCAACCCTCGTTCCATAGGCACAGCTGTAAAACGCCACAACCTGAAGCTGGGGAGACAAAACAAACTTATATAAAAGTCACCAACGATTGCGATACTCCCCAGTCGGAAATTTGGGCTGCGCTTTTAAAGTGTTTTCATTCTGCGTTATACTGAGGCAGTGAGTTTCCAGCACATGGCAAACTGAGTGGAGTGTGTCGCGACTGTTTCTAGATTCGGAAGACCGCAGGAGAGAGCGCTTGGGTGATGCGTAGGCGCGTTTCAAGGCAGTCACCTAAGACAGGCCTCCACTAATGCAGCGTAGTTTTTGTTCGCTGCTCTCCTCCTCCAGTTTCCTCTTTGCCCTTTTCGCCATTACCGTCATTCATTTTACCTTCTGTAATAGATAGTTTGCTCGGTTACGTCTACGGCGCTCTACTGCAGGAACGGTCGACGCTTACGATCTGTACTCTCAAAAAGCCCTCTAACGTGAAGACAGGAGGCATGTCTCCTTGGAATTGTCCCTTACAGTGACATCGACCTCTACGGCTGTCTTGTTAAGCGCGAGGTGCTCGAGTCGCAGCAGAACTTGGTTCGTCGACGGCCTCTCCAGTGTCAACACGTGCAGCGTACTGGGGAGCGGTGACCGGAGACCCGTGAACTGGAACGAGAGTAGAAGCATTCAAGTTACCTCGCATCCTCCACACCCGCTCACTTTCAGCACATGATCTGCCACGGTCTAAGATTCACCCGCTGTGGAAACTTCACTGTTTTTCTAATGCCCCCTCCTCATACACTGCACGCCGGTACGCAGTATTTTATTGCACTAATTCTATCGAAAGCGGTCTAGCTCCAGCTGTAAGTCCGCTCCTTTTACCCAATCCTCAACTGAAATGAAATATCCCGCCTTCCCAAGGGGCACGGTAGCTTCATTTATTGAACACTAATAGACCGTCACGATGTCCTATACCGTAAACACGCCTCCCCTTACCCCCCCCCCCCTCCTCGAACTTGCACCCCTCCTTTTCCCCTAGACCTAGTGTCCTACTGTCCAGATAAAAGTTACATTTCTTTCTCGTTCTTGACATAAAGAAACACTCCCGCGGTAGCGATGACAGGCGTATGGACGCGTAATGCGAATTCGCAAGAGAACTGTGTTGTGATTGCTTTCGCATGTACCCATCATGAGACAGACAAACAGACAGACGGAAAAACTTTATTTCGGTTAATTCCATTCAGGTCGCGCTTGTAGCCGGTGGCATCCACTCACCAGCGACCTCCTTAGCCCTGTCGATTAGCCGGACCTGAAGGTCCGCATGAGAACCCACAGTTCCCGCGTGTGTATAGCTTAATTGAACGTGTGCCAGCATCTATGGAATTTTCTGTTTAGCGCCAAGTAAGAAGTGCGGAATCTTCGTAAAGTGAGTTTGATGGACTGCGCTTTGCTTCCTGAATTTGGCGCTAGGACTACCTTGCGCAATACTGTGGTTCAGCTTCACCTCAATGCACTTGGGTGACCATTGAGTGCCGCGGACACGGCGAATTCGGCGAATGAGATCAAAAACGGAAGATTGGCGAGTTGGTACATCATGTGTTACCCAGTTTGTTACCCTCTTTCTCGTTTGTCGTCTTTTACGCTGGTTCTCTCTTGGGTAAGAACCATCTGCATACCATTTGGCTAAAAAATGTTATCTGTGCTGTGGCATTTCGCAATGCAGAACGTCGTGCTTGCGCTATATGACGCCACAACAGACGTAACTTTTGAGCCAAATGTTAAAGGGACCCTGCAACGCTTTCTTCAACTTTTTTTTAAATCTTAAATGCTTGCAGAACGTAGTCACTCAACACACACAGTACTTAGATTAGGGTGTCGCAAAGTACCTCAGCCAAAAATTACGGCTCTGTGCCTATCAGGTAACTTGGAAGCTCGCTCAAAAGATTTTTTTCTCTCTGTCCCAGTCTTGACGTTCGTCGATGGCCGGAATTACGTCACTGTGGCCATGTATGTAGCGGCTGTAGGCCGGTTTTCCTCCAGTTGCAGCAATGAACGCTTTTCGATAGCTACTTTAAAATAAAGCCACAAAAACACAGCAGAAACGGAAGGCGTATCTGGCGTGACGAGCAAATCACGCATTGCCGCTCCGTGCTGGCGATAACTGTAGCTTTCGAAGTGGTTCCAGTCGCGAAGGAAAGAGTGAAAGCGTTTATCAAAAGTGTTTCAGGGTCCCTTTACCCTTGACATCATCAATCGCCCAAATGTTATTGCTTGCTGCAAGGATTGCTCAATTGTGCGCACCCTGGGCTTGAACCACAGGAACGACAGGATGGTTTTAGAGTAGGATACAGCACGAAGAATGAAATTCCAGAAATCAATGCGCACTGGGATTTCAATCGGCGTCCCAGCATGGAATCCGGAGGCCTAACAACGGGTTCCGAACGGCTTGGGCGTTCAGGCAGAGAAAACTATCTCGTCGCGGAGCAGCGCCATATAGTCCGTATAACGTCCGTTAGGAGCGCTGTTAGGATGTTTGGCTTCTACTGTTTCATATCCTCCCTCGTTTGTAGTGGGTTTGCAAAGGACGAAATTCAACGTTTTTTTGCTTTCGGATAGTATTTACTAATGTTCTTCTTCTACTCGTCGCACACTACGATCTCTACTGATGTTGCAATACACGTTTCATTCTGCGGCCAGTTTTGGTAATAAAATAAGCGCATAAGGCTTTAATGATCAACTAGAGTCAATGTTTACTAATCAGGTGCATAAGGTATTGCCACAAGGAAGAATTCCTACTGCAGAGTTGTTCGGTCACGTCCGAGCAATCAGAGCTCGTAATAAAAAGCGAACGGGTACTTCGGGTCGTCTAAAGCACGCCGTGAAACGACGCGTTTGAAGTCTACGGAAGTACGTTACAAAGTAAGCGTGTTGTATCACGCGCCGTTGCGAAACGCGCGAGTTTGTTTCATTTAAGCGGTATTAGGTGCGGAGTGCCTTAGGACCGCACAATGTCCGTCCGCGTCCGTGCGCATAGCATTTACAATCGCAAAAAATCGCACTGGCACCGGCAGCACTCGAGCCTGTGTCTGGTAGACAGAGCAGAGTTATTGTCAGTCGTCTTACCCATTGGGCTACGACCTGTGAGTTAGCACCCGACAGTCAAACGGCTTACTCCCTCGCCTGTATCGGTGCGGAGTACCTTTAGACCTCCCAATGTCCGTCCGCGTCCATCCGTGCGCACACCACCATCAAGCGAAAATCAAGCGAAATTCAATTTGAGCCGTGAGTTGCACTTTCATTTAGGGAATAATCAAGGTGCAATTCACGGCTCAAATCGAATGACGGTCGGGGCGCAAATCGGTTGTCACTCGGGGCGCAACCTGGATGTCATTTCGAGTCCCCGTACTCCGCACCCTCGCCATCACCCACGGAGTGGAGATGCTTCCATTTTTGATTCCTTACGTTCCCCAACTCCGGCTTCCATAGGATGGGCGGGAAGAGCAGCAGAGGCCGGTACACAAGCTGCAACGCTTGCGGCCGCATGAGACGCTGGCACTCCGGCGGGGAACCCGATGAACATCCGGTGCGTTCCTCTGGCAACCAGACCTTCGCCATCCTTCGCCCAGTTCTTCTAGAGCCTCTCTCAACCCGGTGTCCTCGCTGATAGTCGAGTGCCAGCGGTGCACCTGGGATGACAGACAAATTCACGATTCACCACGTAGCGTGATTGAACGGAAAAGAAAGGAAAATGGGCGAGGTTTAACGCTTGTAAACCTGTAAACCAAGTTAAACACTAGAGACCGGATTTTAGCCAAACGCCTATTTGGTTCCTTGCGCTCCTATCGCCCAGTTTTGTTGTATGAGCATAAATTAGACGTTCAGAAGGGCTTCTATGGTGTTTTTACAGTGGCTATTTTTGGGCCTAAATACCTATTTTCAAGATCGGCACCTTTATGAACAATATTTATCATCAAGTTTCGCATTAGAATGCAGCTTTACATCGTTATTCACGTTACCGGGCAGCATTGACTATTCGAAACAGCAAGGGGTACAACCTGGGGCGTTATTCTCTTGTTTGTCCGTTTTGAAAACGTCCGTTTTGCGTCGGTTTTATTGTGCCGTACTTCCAGTTTTAGATGGGCTTTGGATTGAATTTTGCGTAACTGTTCTAGTCAACACATGTTGAGCAGCTATAGCTATTTATACTATCTTTTATGTGTTTATTGTTCCACCAGCGAACCAACCACAAGGCGACGAAAAATCTTCTGCTCCTAATTGTCTGCTCCGAGAAGCCGCCGCTCATAGCTCGACCGTGCTTGCATGGCGTCACATCCGGGTGTTCGCTTTTAGCCAATCAGGGCTTGCTCAAAACGGGCAGACCCAAAACGGACAAAACACGAGAATAGCGCCCCTGGTCTTCTAGTTCAGCCAACGCCTGGAAAACAACCACTAGCAGCAGCAAAATGGGACCTTCGTTCTCGATGACAAGAGGCACAATTTGAAGCCCAGAAATCTGGTGGTGGTGGTAATTTTCTATTGTTTCCCCAATTTTCACAGTGTTTCTTAGAATATATAGATTCAGCGTGCTTGCCAAACAGACTTCAAGAATTTGCAGCCACATCTTCGTCTCTGAAAGCATACTGAAGTCCAGCTCTATTTTCAACGCAACGGGTGAGCCTCGAACACGCCTTTCATTTCATTTCATTTCATTTCATTTCATTTCATTTCATTTCATCTATTTTACCCTCAGGGTAGGATACATTATAAAGGGGAGGGGTTACAACAGACAAATTGATTACAGATGCACTGTTTGTAAATAAACAGCAACAGTAGAACACTATTATAAAGGACTAAAGAAAATGTAATTCAGGAGCGCAATGGCGAATTCATTCAGGAATAGTTAAAGCATATATAAAATAAATATGGTCTTAATCAATAACTGAACAATCATGCAAAGCAGTCTAAGGTATACAATTCGGGATTGGAATGGGAATTTATTCCGAGTTATTTAAAGCATCCTTAAATAGATCAGGGTTTTGAATACTTGTTAATGAGCTCGGTAGATTGTTCCGATTCTCGCACGGTTTTGAAAAGAATTATGTGGAATGCGTGACGCTCTTCGAATGAGGTACATCGCCTTTCTGTGAGTGGCTCGGCGAGCTTACCCGTAAGGCGCAGGACGAATCCATAAATTGTGTAACGTGAAGTCATGGGGATAATTTTATGAAAGAGGCAAATTCGTGAGAGTTTTCGGCGAATCGAGAGGTTCGGAAGTCGCAATGATTTTCATTTGGGTGACGCTGGCTGTTCTTTGGATAATTAGAAAGAAAACGGGCTGCGCGATGTTGTACTATCTCAACTGAATGTAATAATGTCATGTGAGCCGGATCCCAAATAGAAGAAGCGTACTCTAATTTAGGGCGAACGTACGTAGTATAAAAATGTAGCTTTAACTACAAAGGTGCGAGAGAAAATTTCTCCGGAGGTAGCCTAGAGTTCGGTTAGCATTAGATGTTATGCTTTCTTATGTAGGTTCCTCGAAGGTTGTTAGTAATAATAATGCCAAGATACTAGTTGTAAAGGGGAATTATTAAGAGTGTTAGCGGACGATTTCTATATTGAACAGACAACGTAGAAGCATCACTGCGCAGGTGCGTTTCCTCACGCCTTGAAATTCACACTGCCGGCGGCTCTAAAACACGCTCTTCTAAAAAAATATATAGCTGTTCTGCTGCTGAACACCTTTTCAGAAATGCTGTTCAAATTCTTTGAAATGTTTGGTACTTCTGGGACGTATTGATTGAACAATTTAGATATAAACTGTGGTTGATTCCTCTGTCATAGGAATCAGTAAAACATGAAAGTGAAATGTGCAGCGAAATTTGCAGCTGAGCATGATTTGCGGGTCGGCAGCTGTCTTAAGGGTGTGCTTGGCCAGTGACATCCTGCTGGCGGGTCGCTTCGGCAAAGGTGTACTGGCGTCATTTCCGTGACGGATATGACGCCAGTGAAATCTTGGGGTATCGCGGCGTAAAACACTTTCGTGTTAAAATATACCCGTCACTTTACCCGTCACTGTAAAAACTGCGCTATCGCTTCCACGCTTCAAATCTTACTATGATCATACATATCTGAACAATCATATGCTATTTAACTTCGTCTCTGTACATTTTGAAGTGTTAGAGTCCTAGGCATTCATTTACATCGGTGTATGCAGTATGTTTTGTATTGAAATGCTTTCCCACCGTATTCCCAGTGTTTTGCCGTGTTTATGTACATTAAATGTGGGTTTACCGCTAACTATTGTATGCAGTATTTTACTGTGACTTTCTCTGTTATTTTTCTTGTATAGTTTTTGTTGTATTAATTTACTGCGTTCTCAGAATAACACTGTTCATAGCTTTCGCTACTGCTGATAAGTTTTTTTCTCTCTTCTACTCGTTAAATTACAAGGGGCCCCATTACAGTGCCAAACTCTGGGGCCCCTTTCTGTATAATATTTTTTTCACACATTGTATACTTTGTTACGAATAATAAACTGAAACTCAACTGAACTGAACCCTAAGTATAACGTGCTCATTAGTGCTAAAGGTTGCTTCCCCGCAAGAAGACCTGGTGTGCAGGGGTGCACCCTTTACAGGCCGCTTGCTTGGTTATACTGGCGTCACTTCCGGGACGGATATGACGTCAGCGAAATATTCGTGAATCCAGGAATAAAACCCTTTCATGTTATTATAATTGTACGTGAGAAAATTGCTAGAGTTCTACCTGAGAGTCTTCTTTTCATCATTATCCTGCTCAGGTCCACTGCAGGACGAACGCCTCTACCCCCCCTGACCTCCAACCGTCCTGCGCTAATCGAGTTCACTGTTTACACCCAAAATTACCTCTATTTCATCCCTCCTTCGGAATTATGGTCTTCCCCTACTTTCTAGACCTACCTTTTGGTATCGACTCTGTTACAGTAATTGTCCACCGGTTCTCGATTCGTCTCACTACAAGGCCAGCCCAAGTCCATTTATTTTTCTTTATTTGAGCTATGATATCGTCAACTCTAGTTTGTTCTCTGATACAGGTAGCTCTTTTCTTGTCACTGAGTGTTATTCCTAACATTAATCTATCAATGGCCCGTTGAGCCGACCTAATTTTGCATTCTAGTTGTTTAGTAATGCGGCAAGTTTCAGCTTCGTATGTCATCTCCGGCAGTATGCACTGGGTGTAGATTTTTCTTTTGAGTAATAGAGGTAGCTTACTCTTCATTATTTGGGAGTGCTTGCCGAGTACTCCCCAGCTCATACCTATTCTGGGCCGGATTTATTTTTCATGGTCGAGGTCAGCACTAGCCATCTTTTAAGAACATGTAAATTTCTTGATAAATCGTCGTCTCTCTTGCGTTTATTCTTGGTGTCTGTTATTGTTGTGTTTTAAATAACTTGCGTCGGGCTGACATAAAATAGCACATTTTTTAATCAGTATTCTCAGCTCTCGAATATTCTTTTGCATGCCTGTTTACCATTATGCGATACTTGAGCCCGCGACAGTGGCCAATGGGTAGCCATTAGTCAATCAGTCTTGCGGGACAATTGTACGGCTATCATCAACTGCTGGCGCCTTTGTGCCATCACAAACAATGACATTTCTGGTTTTCCTTTCGTGGGTACAGGTCGCGCACATCTTCGTTTGAAATTATTTGCATATATGTGAAAATTTATGGTGTCTACACTTATTGGGTTGTAGGCCTATAACGTTGTTTTGCCTGCGTATTCTTGGCGCCTAAAACACGCTTTTTAATGCCTTGAAATCCGCCCTCTAGTTATTGCGAATGAAATGTCTGTTTGGTTTGGTTTTTCAAGAACTATGTGCAGTTCTTTATAACAGTTTGGCTACTGGTGGATTGAATTGAGCCTGTGCGCGTTCACACGGCCCAGCCGTGTGTGCACAGGCAGGTGTGTGCGAAAAAAGAACAATAATATTGTAAATGCTTATTTCAAGTTGTTTTATTAACAGAATAGGGGAGGGGAGGAGGATTAAACATTTAATTGAGAAGTCAGTGTTGTTGGGTTGACCGCCAGGTGGGGGGCCTCCTTAGTCCAGGAAGCCCTGGGTCTTGGCAGTCTGTCTCGCCCGGTCTACCAGATGTTGTTGGTGATGCGGGTTGGAGCTGGTCAACCGACCTTCCCACTGCTCAAATGAGGGATTTGGATTTGGGGCAAAGGACGGTGTGTGGCGGCACTTCCATAACATGTGGTAGAGAGTGCATGACTCTATGCAGAATTTACAAGTGTATGTGTACATTTTTGAGTGTAGTAATGTACCATGTAGAAATGTGTTAGTTTGTAGCGGTCTCTAGATGACCGTGTCTTCGCGAGACATGTTGAGATGTGGAGGCTTCTTCCCAAGCGGTAGTGGGCCAGGATGTCACTGTACCTTCTGGGGACTGTTTCTCGTGTTCTGCTTATGGAAGGACCGGCTGACATCCCAGATGAAGGCGCCCGGTGTGTATGAGCTCGGGCTGCGGCATGAGCCGCCTCATTCCCTTCCAGTGATAAAATGGGGCAGTGCGTCATATGATGAAAATTTTGGGTAAATCAGGGTGGGCCGATAGAATTTTTGCTGCTGTTGATGAAATGCGTCCAATTTCGAAGTTAAGCCATTTTTTTTGCCAGGAATTATTCATAAGCTTCGCGCACGACGAACAAAAAAATGCTACAAGTTTTTTTAGTTGATTTTGGCTTAAAAAGCGAAAAGAAGCCACGTGGCTAGTCAAACCAAGCAGGAGAGGAACGTTGCTAATTTATACGGCGGCGCCCACGAATGCACGCGGTTGCAGCGACAGATTTCCCTCTAGTATATATTAGTGTGAAACTCTGCGGTACACAAGAGCCCTAGCGGGATTTAGCTATTTTTAACAAGTGTGGTGATCTTTCGAATCTTACCATAAGCTCCAGTTCTCCGCTCCGAAGGCTCGTTCCTCCCTGTGGTCGATCTGGGAAAACCACCATCCGCAGCTGCCTCGTTTTGTCCTGCGAATGGCCTTACAGAATGTGGCTGCGTATCTGCAGGGCCTGCTGGTTATTTTGAGCTTTGACAGAGATGTGATGGCAGAGATTTAATGCCGAAAGACGATGTCATGTTTAAGCAATCAAAGCTCGTAACAAAAAAAAATATTACGATACTCCGTAATGCGATATTTGGGCGCAGCAGCAGTGTGCTGAAGCAGCACTCACTTGTGGCTTTTCTCCACGGCAGCGCTGATGAGCCTCGGCGTCGGCGGTGCGAAGTGCGTCTCATGAAGGAATCATGAACTTTAAGCGAACACACATCATAGTCACGCGCACGCCCCCCTCACTTTATCGCCAAGCGTCGCGCCCTCGAGCGCCTCGTGCGGGCAAAGCATACTGCCCCTCCCTTCCCCTACCGCATACTTTCGGAGAGCGCTGGCTCGCGCCGCCACGGCGAACCGCCCTGCTCTCTCAATTTCACGACACTCTCCTCGTTTGCTTTCTTTCATCGTTCGCTTTTTCTTTCACTCGTCGGTCCAGGCCATCGTTCCCTCGGTTACGCCGACAACCGGCTCAGCCCAGAGACGGCCGCCAAAGGGCTGCGCCCTTAAAGCAAACGGGTACTTCGGGTCGTCTTAGGCACACCCCCAATCATACGAAAACTGCTGTGGGATATTGTAAGACTGGTAAGCTAAGTGGTAAGGGAGGGAGGGAGGGACTAAACTTTATTCCAGAAAAAAAGAACACTTTGTCGTATTCTTTATTTGAGGAGGCCGTTCGAGCTTGCTGCCTTTCCCGAGCGTTCCACCAGCCGAAACCGAGTTTCGCTGCTGGAGCTGGCCAGTTCTCTCTCCCACTGCTCATGGGAAGGGTTGGGGATTGGGCGATACGTTGGGTTTCTAAGGCCGGCCCACACCATGTGGTAGAGGGAACAGATCTTGCAGTGTGGGCAGGAGGGGGGTGTTGGCGGCGGGATTGATGGCGTGATAGGGGGGGGGGGGGGGCAACGTGTTTGTTTGCAAAGCCTGAGTTTATGCTCCTGTTCCTCGGTGAGCGATAATTATTTCTGACGGTGCAAGCTGCCCTCGATCGGCCGTGGTTTCGGGTTTGAGTTCCCAACGAGGACGATTTTTCCTGGAACTCAGTATGGCCTGCATATTTAAGGCGAGTGTTCACTTCGTTGCAAAAACTAAGTTTACCTTGTAAGTTTGCCGTGTGGCTGCCGACCGGCATACAACAACAAGCTACATGAGCTAAGCACTAAAGGAAATGGAGTGTCCGACAGCTGACAGGTATTGGATGAAGCAACGACAAGTGAATTTTTGTTTCAGTGGGCTAAACTGATTGAAGTAAACAAATTTTTGATTGCTAATTTAAACGCAAAACTGTCAATTGAAAACTACATTCCGCGTTCTAAGAAATCACATTCAGCCGTTGGTAGCATCGTGATACCTCTTGCGCACCACCCTTTGAAGCGTTGCAAAGAATTAAGACTCGGGAAATCCAGAAAGTTCCACGGAATACCTCTAAGAATGTGTTTGCGTGTGTGAAGGCGCATGGTAACGCTTCAGTCAGCGCTCTCGCCTCACGCGTTGGACGCTTACAATATGTACACCCGTTACTGAGCCTTGGGAAAACACGATGACACTTACGGTAATGTGTATCCAGGAGGTGACCGGGTAGTAGTTCGAAGCAATGGGTTGAATTCTTCCGTGACACTATTCACCCCAGTCAAGCGTCGAATGCGTACACATGCGGGATACATGGAAACAGACAAAAAAACAAATGTTTGCCCTTCGTTTCTACCCACACGAGGCTGCATTATTACATACACTTCTGCCTGCTAATGCTATTCTGCTTTTAGGGGTACTTCACATAGCTTTTGGTGTCGACGCCTTTTCTAACAGATATCATCCGTCTAACACGTATTATGTGCTTAACAGTTTTCCTGCGGTGTACAGGGTGCCGATTAGATATTCAATCCCACACCTCAAGGGGCTCGAAAAGACGGAGGGAAGGAATTTTATCTTTAAACCGAGGACGGTGGAAGGGCAGTTGCGGTGGGACTGGAGAGAAACGGAAATGGGGACAGGAGAGAAGGCCGGTGAAGGGAATTTAGTTCGCAAACCCAACTTTGTCCACAGAGGAAAGGCCCTAATCTCCTAATCGTCTCACATTGACCTTCATCGGAGATGAACTTTACAGCAAAGCTGTATACCTCTACCCCCGAACGGTTTCATCTCCGTGGGCAAAAGCGCCAAGGCGCCAAGGCCTAAGACGCCGAGCGCATGCGCTAGGCTAATCAGGCATACAGCATATAGCTCAGAATTGTTTAAGGAAACCACAAAACAAGCATCGAAACCACATTATGGATGGTAAGGCGCCTGTGAACAATGGGACCACCCACCATGTGCAACGATTATGTTTGCATATTATCTTTGAAGGCTAGGCAGGGCTAGTGTTACTAAATAGAGCAGTTCCTGCCCAAGAGTCGAGCGCATGCATAAGGCTAGGCAGGACCCAGCACTTGCCGCCAGAGAAGCCGAGCGTAGTGTCAGTAGATAAGGTATTAGAGTACCGACACTGACGCACGCAAGTCAGCAACGGCGGCCATTTTGGCATTTATCAGTGTTGCGAGATTGCCGCATCTACCGCCTCGCCGTTAATATCGACCAGGTCGTTTGTTAGCAACACTACCGAAGATGCAGCAAAACGGCATCTTTGGATACACTTCTGCTGCTAAATACCAAGCTAAGCCTACCAGACTAAAACACATAAACAACAAAATAACGGCGCACATGAACCGTGGCAGTGTAAAAAAAAAGTCACGTAATGCGAACTGACCAATGATCATGGCGACGGCAAGGAACAATAGGAGAGAAGTGTGGTGATGTTCAGTACCCTTATCTAGTGACACTAGCCGAGCGCAAGCGACAAGCCCACCGGGACGACGAGAAATATTTCATATCCTCCTACATCACCATTTGTAGCGGTTTACAAGTTTTTCTGTACATTCATTTTCGCATTGCTGGATGGAGACTATTTTTTTCCGACTTTTTTGTCACCTTTCTATGCAATCTAATGTCAATTCTGAGAGGTGCGCTGAGACAGCAGCGCTTCACGCAGTTTTCCCCGTTTAAATCACTTAGCCCTATGTATGCTTTCCAAAACTCAAGGAATCTTGTTTTGAGATGTCGGCAGTGAACGCAAGGCGATGGGAAAAGGCCTTACGTTAAAAAAAAATACAAAATAATCAAAGCGCCGGAGATTGAGTTGACTGTTTTGCAAATGCAGAGAGTTGGAATCTAGCCCAATTGAACACAGTTACGAGTTTGAAAGTCTGTAAAAGGTGCCTTCAACAATGCCTGAAAATGGAGAATAAGTACTGCCTTCAGAGCCACTCTTAGAACACGGAATAGATCAGTTTGCTATAAAAATTACGCCTCCTCGTTATAGGTACTGCTTTATAAAGAATCTCAAGGTCGTTCATCACAGCGTCTCTAAAGGCGAGTAGATGACACTTTTCCAGCAGCTCCGATACTGCACCATTGTCCGAATACATTACTTGCACCGGAATTCCGTATCTCCTTCCTCCGTCGAGTTTACGGTCTTCCACTAGTTCTAGTACCGTCAATCATTTGCATCATGTATTACGCTGGCGATCGACCGGTTGTTACTACTTAATCTTACATGCCCAGCTCAATTCCACTCCTTTGTGTTTACTTGGGCCAGGATGTCTTCCACCCGAGCTTGCTTCGTAATACAAGATGCTCTTTTCCAGTACGTAAGAGCTACCCGACCAACTAATTTCAGTGGCTCGACTACATTACGGAAGAATAGAGCCCGTACTGTTTGAATAGCACGCAGATATGCGTTCTGTGCTCACACTCTATGCACGTCCCTCCAGCCGTTGCTGTCCGTGGAGAATCCTGCAGTGTCGAGGTCGGTCTGGAACTGGCTTATCACGTCGGCGCCCGACATTTCGTGCCTTAGTTCATTCAACCTAGCAATAAGAAAAAATACGACGTGGTAAATGTGGCTTAGAAGTTTCCAGCTCAAGCAGTTCATTCAGCGCACTCAATTAAATAAGTGAGTGAATGAGTGAGTGAGTGAATGAGTGAGTGAGTGAGCGAGTGAGGGAGCGAACAAGCGAGCTAGCTAGCTAGCTAGTAGCTAGTTAGTAAGCAAGTTAGCTAGTAAGCTAGTTAGCTAGCTAGTTAGTCAGCTAGGTAGTTATATGGCTAGTTACCCAGCTAGCTATAGTAATTAGCTATTTAGTCAGCTAGTTAGATAGCTAGTTGGCTCTCTTGTTAGCTAGCTAGCTAGTTAGGTAGGTAATAACCTGGCTAGCTGTGTAATAAGTTATGTAGTTAGGTAGTTACTTAGATAGCTATGTATCTTGTTATGTATTTAGTTTGCTTATGTGGTTAGCTAATTATCTAGGTAATTATTTTAGTTAGTTAGTTAGTTAGTTAGTTAGTTAGTTAGTTAGGTAAAGAATTGTTATTTCCCAAACCCGGCAGCCCTTTCGTCCAGGTTCTCCTTGTTGTGGCCACGCATTTCCAGCACACGCTGAACGTTAGCGATCAGAATAAGTTGTTCTTCAAGACGAGCAGACTGAGTTAGCAGAAACGGTACATGAAGGGTACGCGTCTGAGTTGGTATGAAGGCGGGAAAGGGAGGACGTATGGTTCCACATTCCCACAGGATATTCCGGTCCACGGCCAGACTCGACTCTCCTCCTCGGAGGAGGATAGTCGAGTCCGGCAGTGCCCGGTCATTGGTACGCCCACGGTAATGTTCACGCAAATGAGAATGATTCCAGTTGTGTGGCTGAAGGATATGTGTGCGTGCTGGCCGGAGGAGTGTTTTGGTTTGTACTCTGTTAAACAGTACTGACTTCTCTCACGATAAAGCTCAGTGGAGGAGTGGGAGTTAGGTCTTGTTTGTTACGGCGTAGTTGCTTGAGTATGATTTTGGATGGAAGTGAGGTTTTGCATGCGCCAAATATCTAAGCGTTGTGAGATGTCACTCAAACAATACCTCGACGTTTACTCGTGTGGTTAGGGTAGCCGGTCGGAAAATAACTGAACGCCACTTGGTAGGGGGGGTGGGAGTTAACATGCACGCTTGTTCGAAGGAGAGAGTGTAAAAGCGTGCCTGGCTATGCCATAAAATAATGCGTTACAGTGAGTGAAATGCATGGATACGTGCGAGGAGTGCTATACGAGGGGGAGCGTTACCCCGGTAGTTGTTTGCATCGCTTGGTAGTTTCAAGCACCCATCATCCTACCTGTCCACACACTCTCGTGCTCGTTCAGTCAAACTCGAAGTGCAAAAGAATTTCGAGATGCTCTGACCATACCTATCACAGTTAGTTACATGCGAAATATTTAAATGTCATGAGAACCTTTTTTCCTAACAAGATGGCCACTTGAAAGTGGTGTTCAAGTATGGCTGTTCTTGAAAGATTGGGCCACAGAGTTGTTGGGAAGCCTAAACGTTTTTTCAAATGACCTTCCACACAGGTGGCTGGGCTGTTAGCTTTCATTAAATACAGAAGAAAAATTAGAAACAAGCAATTTTTCAGAGATTCATGTGATGAAATTGGATGTGACTTGGAACTGAAAGAAAATATGAAGACGACAGAAACATCCATTTTGTGTTACTGTTAGGATAGCGCAATGCAAGAAATGTCAAATGCGGTCATGAAAGCCTACAACGCATAACGCGCCTTGTGCTGCGAGGTTGACGCAAGCGCGCTGATGGAGATCCGCTTACAGCTTTGTCAGTGGTCCCGACGGTCCAGGTGAACTCGATAAAAGGACTGTGCTTGTGCAGCGTCACTACTTGCGACACGTACTCGGTGAAGATCTGGCGAATTTCTTGCACGACAGGTCCCTGAAGGCAAAGGAAGCGCGATATCTTTTTGTGCGCATGTTTTGCCGCAACGTACAATTACATCATCGCTCATGTCTGCTTGCCTTCTCTCTGTCCCAGTTTTTCGCGCGGTTTCCTAAGGTGTCATGTGCACCCAACTAGCCCAAAGTCAAGCTTTAGTCAGAACTATCAATGAGCGTTCAGGTGCCCGTCGCTAGACGTGTATGTAGTTCTGAAGAACAGCCTACAACGTGTACGCTGCAAAATAATTTACACCCTTAAAGGTGTAAATCTCTGTCTATAACTAACACCCTTACACCTAAGCAACAACTCAAGAATACACCATCATTAAGGGAGTAAAATAATTTACACCCTAATAACGCCCTGTACACTCTCAAAACTAACACCTTCAGTAAAAACAATTACAATAATTTGAAATCAATCATGTAATAACTAACACCCTTACACCTAAGCAACAACTCAAGAACACCATCATTAAGGGAGTAAAATAATTTACACCCTTAAAGGTGTAAATCACTCAATAACTAACGCCCTTACACCTTAGAAAAAACACAAAATACACCATCATTAAGGGAGTAAAATAATTTACACCCTTAAAGGTGTAAATCCCTTTCTATACTAACACCCTTACACCCTACAAAAACACAAAAATACACCATCATAAATGGCGTTTTATTGTTAATTATACCCTTTCAAACTTTTTTTTTGTTTTTTGAACGGGTGTTATGGTGTTAGTTACCAAACAAAAAACGTGTAAATATTTTGGAGTGTAGGTACGGGAGGAATTCTCCGATATAAATTGTTCCCTGCAGCAACTTAATGGTTTGTTTACCGCGGGATTACATAACATTTCTATAACACGTCTATTAAAAACTTCAACTGTTGATTTGTTTATGCACTGGACTTGGCGTTATTTTATGCGCAGGTCCACCTATAACAACTGACACTCACGCCAATTTCCACTTTACGTTTTTACATGAGAGAGGTGCAGACGTTGCAGCGAGTGTAGTTCAAGTGAATTGCCATTAAAGATGTTTAATTTTTCTTGGATGCTGTGTAGCCTTTTCTAAGCGCCCCACTGTTACGTTTGAGCTCAAGTTTCCTTTAAAGAATAATTGGTGGACACTTAACCTAACAACAAGCTGCGCATGGTAAACTAATTTCAGGGCTATAGTATACGTCCCACGCATCTCTTTCATTCGTATAATATATGCGCCTAGCTAATGAAAACTTATTGCCTCTAGCAGCCTTTTTCTTTTCACCAAAAACTCAATAACCTTGGCGTTCTTCTCCACCAGACAATTAACTTAAAACGATAACCTAAGCTTTCAAAACGTAGTAATAATTTTTGGCCCGCTTCTATATACTCTACCTAATGTTTCAGTAGTGCATTGGTGCGGAACTTTGGTACGTGCGGAGTAGAAAAAACATGGTCGCTGACACACAGTTTAATTTTATTACGTCTTTTCGGTCCGCGGCGTCGCGGCCAAGTCTCTCCTCAAGAGATGTCACGTCCGGGGGTGGAATGGGAACGTGAGTGATTAACGCAGGCCACTGCATTCGGGGTGGTCGATATTTTTGCGATGGAAACGCCCAGAAGGACCTTTTCCCCCTCCTGCGCAATTTCCCTCGAAGCGGGGCTGGTTGCCTCGCCTTGTAGAACCAATTTGTACCCCACATGTTTACAGCACTGACTATAGCGATATATACCGCAATATCGGTATAAAACGCAGTATAGGTGCAATTTTTTCAGCGAAAAATGTGTAACCCCCCCCTCCCCCCACCTTGGCCAATGTTTTTTTGTTTTCACCCTCAATCTAAGGGGTCGACTTGTACTAAAGCTCGACATATTTTCCGGTTCATACAGGACTTTCGACCACCGATGGTTACAGCATTTGCACGATTCTAACGTGGCCGCGATTGTAACGCGGTGGTGCGTTTTATCATGAAATATGAAAAATAACCTTAGACAATTTTTAAAAAATTGCGCACCTGCTTGCAAAGGTGTGCTGACCGAGGACTGTGTACTCAAAATTTACTAGCGTGATGTTGACAGATTGTTTTGGGTTGGATTGAGTTTGATTTTGGGAGGAGTTTGGGTCCACGCGCGATTCCGCTGGACGTTTGAAGCCGATATGGGTTTGGCGCGCGATTCTAGCGCGCACACAAATTTGAAGGCTACTTTTGGCGAAAAAAAGGGCGCACTGGAACCGCGTAAATACGGTATTCTGCGCACCCGATAATGTCATATGCAAAGGGGTGTTTTAAGTGCTTGAAGTAAAAACTTGCTTGAAGTAAGTGCTTGAAGTAAAAACTGACAACTATATTAGGTTGCAATTTAGGAACAGCAATGGAATTTTCCCCTGGATCTTATCACCGCAATCGGCTGACTCTGAGCTCCAAAAAGACACCGTTACTGCATATATTTTGTTTAGAAAGCACACAGACACACAAAAAAAAAGAAAACGCAAAAATAAAGACAAACTAGCCACCTTCGGATTCTAAACAATCGTTCACACCTCTTGTTGATTTCCTAGCACGGACTCTGGGTGTAACCCTTTGTGCAACAAGGGACTTCTCAAGAGGATCGTGCTTTCTAGCTCTGTATAAAGCCCTTGTTATCCCGAAAATGTACTTCGCATCGGCAATCTGGAAGTGCATGAGTGCGTCGTCATCTTTCAGCTTGGAGAGGGTGCAAAAAAGGTTTACACGCATCTCCTCTCGCCGCTACACCCCGCACGAAATATACGCTGAAAATTATGTCCTCAAGCGGGGTAACCGAAAATAATAACAGTTTAGACGAACGAATCGCGATTTATTTTTCTATTCAAGTGCATCCACAGCAAATTCGGCAGCCCGAAATTAGTGGGCTGTGTGCAGCTAAGGGCGCCAATGCGAACACTCCGTCCCCACATGTGCTTCGATTTTACGACCAGAGAAATGCTGTCTCCAGTATGCCGTGTGCAAAACGTCTATAATGATGGTTTTGTGCATTCTTGGTCGTCGTTTTTTTCAATATTAAGTCTTCCAAACGTGCTCTTAAGAATGTAAGTTTCTGAAGCTCTTTACGCCCCCTCAGTATGATATATAGGGGATCCCGAGTTCCCGCTCTCGTTTGTATGTGTATGTGCGTGTGTTCATACACGCGCATGTGTTGTGAATACATATCAGTGTGCTTTACATTTGTTTAGCGATATCTGTATTCTCCAGTATGATACCGCCATTTCATTGTTTAGAACATAAGTGTTTGCAGACGCCTACACTATGCCATGAAACCTGTCTTCATGCATGCTAATGTACGGGACCGTAATGTTTATGTCTTACACGTAATTTGCTTTTTGTGTGTTATCTATGTGTGCGCGTGTGCTTGCGTGCGCTAGTGTGTATGTGTGAATGTGTGTGCGTGTGCGTGTGCGCGTGTGTGCATGTCTGAGTGCGTGTGCATATGCGCATGTGCGTGTGTGAGTGTATGTGCTTGTGCGTGTGCGTATGCGTGTGTGGTGTGTGCGTCTGCGGTTTGTGCGTGCGCGTAGGTGTGTGTGCATGTGCGTGTATGTGGTGTGTGTGGTATGCGTGTGCTGGTGTGAGTGCGTGTGCGTATGCGTATGCGTGTGTGTGTGGTGTGTGTGTCAGAGAGTGTTTTTGCGGTGTGCGTGTGGTGTGTGTGGTCTGTGAATGCGTGTGTGAGCACGTGTGCGTGTCCGCATGCATGTTTGTGGTGTGGGTGCGTATGCGTGGGGTGTGTGCGCGTGTGTGCATGTTTATGTGAGGGGGGGGTGCGTGCTTGCGTGCGCGCGTGAGCGTGTGTGGTGCTACACTGTACTTCGTGCTTCGCTGCACTTCGCAACCAGTATCCATACTTCATTGTTTGTTAGCCTGTTTCTTTTAGTGCACCACCCAAGCCGGCCCAGTGCTGTTGGTAGGCACTCACAAACAAACAAAGAAAAACAAACAAACAAACAAACAAATAAACAAACAAATTAACAAATAGATATTTTTTGCGAGCGTACATTAGGAAGTCAAACTCCGTGAGGAAGGCAAGTGATCTCATGGTCTAAGAGCAATTTCCTTTCAAAGGCCTCGTTCGCTCAGGTCACAGGTTGGTTGCCTCGTTGGAGTGATACACAACATGTGCTGTTGCGTACCTCACTTTACCCGATTGTTGTTGCTGATTTCGCATTTTCTTGAAACTCCGTTTTCTGCGCTGGTAGTTTTGCTTCGACACCACTCACCTTGACGACGTGGTGGAGAGCGCTGTCGGTTATGTCAACTGCTTTACGGTGGGCGCTGAACACGTAGTGGCCAGGCTGAAGCGTTCGGTGCCAATAATTGTAACCTTGGTATAGGTAAGCTGCGAACATCTGCCGCAGCTGCACGGTCGCTCCGGACTTTTTCAGCGTCACGCTGGAGATGAGGCCCGTTTTCAGGTCAAAATCGACCCGGTAACGCTGCGTCGAGGGCAGACAACAAACATTTTAGCAAAAGTAGAGTAAGTTATTTACTACTTAGAATGATTGAGCTAGAAGCTAATTTGCCCGTCTGGCATAACAAGGAAGGAGGGGGAAAAAAGGTAAAAGAAAGACAGAAATGTTAGCCATGCTGAGACCAAGTTAGCTGCCCTACACATGGGAAAGGATAACAATGAGGAAAAAAGAACACAGAACAGAAAGGGGAAAGTAAGGACAGCGGCCAGAGGACGTGGCCCTGCGTTAGGACACCACAGACGATAATGTTCAGGGAGCAATCTTAAGTCGTACAGTCTTTTGGGCTACAGTATTTACAGTCTTTTGAACAATCCTTTGTACTCTACAAAGATTGTGCAGTATTTTGTACAAGTCCGTCGTTTTAGCGCTTTTTTCGCCTTGTGCGAGATAACTGAGAAGGGCAAGTGGCCTAGGATATCCTCCTCAGAGAACGGCAGACGAGTTAAGCTTCCTTAGAGTTGAGGAGAGCTTCCTTCTCTCCGCAGACAAAAAACGGGGGCAAGATACTAGAAAAAGAGTGGTACCTTAGCATAAATTCTTACAGTCAATCTTCTAACAGCGATACGGAGACCAGTCGCGGTGGGGCCTCTTGCGGGGAAGCAACCTTTAGTACTAAAGAGTACGTTATACTTAGGGTTGTTCGTTTTCCGGTTTTATAATTTAACACAACAGTGTTTTATGTCGGGATTCACCGAGATTTCACTGACGTCATATCCGTCACGGAAATGACGCCAGTACACCTTTGCCGAAGCGACCCGCCGCAGGACGTCGCTCGCCAAGCACACCCACAAGGCAGCCGCCGTCCCGCAAATCATGCTCAGCTGCAGATTTCGTTGCACATTTCACTTTTGTGTTTTACCGATTCGTATGACAGAGAAATCAACCACAGTTTTCTTTTGTTTAAATTTTCCTGCACATACCGAGCGCACATCTATTCACGATTCAAACAGCACTGCCTAGTACCAGTTTCATTTTGTTATTGTGACTTATATGCCTAACGTTTTTTTTTTGCTCAACAATGTTGTCAAGTATGAGGAATGTTTCAGATTTATTGGTTTTGAAATGTTCTGCCTATATAAACTTGGGCTTTCAGAATTTCGTTATCTTTTAACCGGGTTTCTAAATCAAAGCACGCGTAGACATACAGGCAGACCAAAAGTTTTGGGTTTTAGTTGTCCAAGAGAGACTATCGTCCTTAATAACCACTTATGTTACGGGTATAAATATTACTAAAAAGTTTACCCTCTGCCCAATTATTTACCCGTCGCCCATGAATTACGTAACTCTGGGGAGGAGGAGCAGGAATAGAGAGATGGAACAGAATAGGTGTAGAGACGGTGTTAGAACACGGTGACCTCAGTGTCATCGCCACAACCACCGCATACCTCATTCTCAATGAAAGATCCCGTCGGCTTGTCAGCGTTCTCGAAGCGTGATGGCTTAGGCGCTGCAGTTGGTGCCGTTGCCGCACGATACACGCTGGCACCCAGAGGCGGCACATTGGCTTGGAAAACTAACGACCAGGCGGCGTCGCCTGGGCTCTCCGGGATGCCGTGCCGGTGCGAAGCCAGCGGCACGACCTGCGATGACAACAGCCAAAAATGGCGGCGGCTTAGCTCAGCCAACCTTGCACATGCCAAGCAAAAGCGTGGCTTAGTCTGGTTGAGTCTTGGTTTCGCTTGGTTAAACCTTTGATTTGGCTGTATTGCCGACCACGTCTCAAAGCCGCTCGGTTCCGTGCAACGCTCCCAGAAGGAGACCGCGCGAACGCGGCGTTCGCCGGGGCTAACGCGGCGTTAATTCATGGCGAACGCACCGTTCCTCTTCGCCGGGCGCGAGACGAGTCACGTTGCCCGAAGCGACCCAGCGCAGCATGCATGGGAGGCTGCGGGGGTGGTTGGCTCCCTCGGCCGCAGCGGCGGTGGCGACCGCTGTCGGCGCCAGCAGGCGCCAACAGCGGGCCCGGCGAATCACGCGATGCGCTTCGAGGGGTGTGTCGCCGGGGGTGTGTCTCCGGTCAAAAGGTCATTTGCGCATCCTCCACGAAATCGCTGGACGAATGTAGCAAAGCTTTGCTTTAATAAGCCGATCAAGTTCGCACATGGCTAGAGTCACATGTCGGCTACGTCAAACGTTGTTGTGACGCTAAGCTAGACCAGACGGGCAGGCAAGTGTACTCGAGGCTTCGTGCGCCTACCACGCCTGCTCCTGTCGTCGAACATTTAGGACGGTGTAACGAACTAATCTCACAGACAACGTTAACTTACTAAGCTGTCCTGCCTCCGCTCGTGACAAGTGAAGACTGGTGAATCTACAATGAGCACCGGCTGTTGATAATTGTGCGCTTCCCGAGTTGCATAAGGCGTACCTGCGACACCACGTCGGCTCCTCCGGGCCCCTTGACCTTGTAAAGGGGCTCATGGTCACCACCCAGGGGTAGCCGCACGTACGGTGAGACAGGAACGCTGGCGGGGTTGTACACCAGGACGGTGAACTGCGAGGTCCAAACAAATTCCCGCCTGTACTGACTTTCCTGTTTATACTTGTCAATAAGCGAGACACGAAAAGTAAAGATCATTCCTAAACATGAGTTTTCCTAAAACAAAAATGAAATCGTATTAAATATCGTAGAAACATTAGATGGAGTGTTGGGTAGAGTGAACCGCAAAGCCACATTGAAGAGTCTTGTTTTGTTTTTATTTCTACTGCTGTTTTGAGTTGACACAAAATTTACAGACAACGACGACTGTTATTCCACCGCCTGGGCTTGGTAGACACTCACAAAGCTTGAATGTTTAACGGCATGCTCGTGTGTCATGCCCGTTGATTTGTTACCACGTGAAATGCGTTTGCAGCCAGCTTATCAGTCATAGCAGAACCCTTTTTAAGTGCAGAGCCCTTTAGGGGCTCGCCTAGTCGTCCTAGCTCGCTCGCTCGGCCCAAGTCGAGCCACACGGCGCTCTGTTGTCGCGGCGTCCCACAGAGGGTTCGAAAGCGAAGTGGTTTATATAGTCATAACTGTTCGAAACTCGTGAACCGCTGCCACCTGTCACACATCTCCCCGTTGTTTAGCGCAAAGAAAACTGCAGGTACATTTGAGGCAAAATATACGCAATTAAGCGGCAGCGCCCACGTTCATTTAGTTAGGAACGCTCGTTGGGTTGGTTTTTACGATAGTAAGGGGAAAAAAAGGGGCAGTGCAACGTCGGCACGTGCGGGAGGAAAAGCAAGGACAAAAGGAACAGAACCTACGTAACGCGCAACTACTAAAAACACGGAAAGAACTAACATTGATCAACTTTAGCACTTTAAACCTAAATTTCACGAGCAAACAATGAAGCTCGCGCACAGAAGGGCCAGCGCCATTCATGGAGAGGCAGAGCGCCCACGCTTCGCGAAGTTGCTCTTAAAGGGACTGAGTGATTTCTAAACATTGCGAGATTACTAGCGCAAATTGTAGTCTGGTGTCTCTAGGCTATGTTTCGACCACTCTCGCTGAGTTTACGCGACGTTATTCAGCAAAAAAAAAAAAATGCTGTCCTCCTCTCTGCATCTTCCTTGCCGATTTCCTCTGACGTCAAAACAAGATGGCTTGGCTTGACTGCGCTACTTCATGGCTAGCCGACCCTCTGAGGGAATCAGACGGTCCAGCGTTTAGTCGGTCGGCTGCCGGCGGGCCGTCGCTATTCGTTCGCTCAGTTGAAACTAAGCCACGGCGTGTTTGTGCAGGCAATAATGTGCCATTAGTTTGTTAGTTTCTATTGTTTTTGGGTGACGATGCCATGGTCGTGTCAAATGCCTTTTTAAATATTTGTCTCATCTTAAGTTTTCAAACACCATTTCCTATCATGCATAACCAAAACTGACCCTATATATACACCAGCCATCATCACTCCCTTTAATTTATTTTACGGTTATTCTGGCTGACACGTTTAAATACCTACTTTTTGTGTTATCCACTTTTGTTTGGTGCTCTTTGCCCCAGGTGGCTTTGCGCCAAAAAATCTAATCATCATCATCATCCTCATTGTTAGTAGTTTGTAGACTGCACCAGGCTCCAAGTCCAAGTGACTCCACACAGGCGCACATGCGGTGCTTCGCTGACTGGTATGGCAGTAGACAAACTTAAGGCCAATTAAAGGCGGGAGAAGAGTCAGCGAAGTTAATATAAGTACTAAGGAATTAAAATCAACCGAAACTTTTACAGTACAGCGCAAAACGAAGGTGCGGGAAGCACGTTTTGCGGTATGTGATCTAGCACCGCGGCCAGCAGCACGACCACACATTTGCGGACGCTTTTCTGCCTAAGGAATGCAGTCGCTAGAGATTAAGTACTTGTGGGAATTTGGGGGACGCTTACTGCACGAGCGTTATTCTAGAAATAGTAATCGAAGCTGCTTGGAATGCCACAATTATATAAAAATGTAATCAGGCTATACAATATATAATTTAAATTTCCGTTCCTCACGGCGCTGGCTCGTGGCCCAGACCCATTTTTTTGTGCTGCAAATAGTTACACAGTTCTTTTTTAGAGACTCAACCCACCTTGTCTTTCGCGCTTTTATGCAAGTTTACCTCGCCGATGTTTTGCCTAATCTTGTTGTCTCATCATCATCACATTTTTTTTACGTACTTCACGTCAGCTATACGTGCATCACGTCACTGATCGCTTACGTTTCGCTTGCGCAAAAAAACATGGCGAATTCCCCGTGAATTGAGGCAGTCAAGAATAGGACCTCAGCAGAGCAGCGGGCGCCGCCGTGCGTTCGCTGATCACGCGATCCCTTCCTGCGACACAACAGGTATTCCCAGTGACCGAGAAGACTGCAGCTCGCGCTGGGCCCAAATTTCGCCTTAGGGAGTATAGTCGGTGCATTTTCCCCCAGATTATATGTTCACTATGTCCCGTGTTAAGCTCTGCAAGGACCGAATTTCCATGCTTTACCCAGAACCACTGCACAGAACTCTTGATTCTAACTTCTCTGGACAAGATGTGCTCCTACGTGTCCGTAAAGTGCCGCGTTCTCTTTTAACAAAATGTTCTTCTTCAAACTGCACACCGAAACTTTGCCTGTTAAGACGTGGCTGCATGCGCAACCGGAGCATTTTTGTGACCTCTGTAAATTGTCACCTATAGGTTCGATGTACCGTAAACAATTGAGCATTGCTTTAAAAAGTGGTAAGATGGTGACTCTTTTGGGGTGTCTCCCAGAGAACTCATATTTTCCATTGAGTATATATAGTATGCGGTATTTCGTATCACCCCCAGACCGTGATGTGCCATATGGTCGTTTTTTTGTTCTCTTCGGTCTGCATAGTTTATGGAAAACGCCAACGCTGGATAGACACGCAGAGCCTATAGTTTCGTCCAGATCACACTTCTGGCAAATGATCGCTAATTTAAAGACGTCTATGACAAAAATGATTCTCGGCCTGACTGGTATCCCCTGCTTATTACTTATTCACTGCTGCCCCTGTTTTAAACCAAGTGTGCATAATTGTTCGTTATGTTTTGTTTTGTTTTTAATCTTTTATTCAGCTTATTTGTAGGTGTACATAGTTGTAACATAGCTGTTAAAATAGGTTGCAAATATTATTTCCTGCATTGACCAGTAGTGGAATAAATACTATGTGGCAAACAAAAAAAAAAGGCTCGTGGCCGAGTGGTCTTGAGCACTACGTGAACTGTTTTGCAATTCGAAAATTCGAATCCCCTATAGCGCATGTCTTTTAAGTTGATTTAGATGTTTCTGGGTAATGTTTTCTATACTGAATTCATAATTTTTGCGTTGCAATTTTCATGCGCCACGAGCGAGTTCGCAGAACGCGTGCAGACTGACACTGGCGCGCTGGCGAGTTCTCGTTGGCGCAATTATGTCATCAGCACAGACTGCTTGGGGGCACAGTGCCGAATCCGCCGATCCTTAGCCTGTTGAGATCAGGTCTCTTACTATACAGGCACCTTCTAGGAAGGCCAGGCACGATACAGGCAGGCCAGGCCAAAGCGCATCGCATTTGCGCGTCTTTGGTGACGAGGAGAGCGTTTATCCACTGGGTACGCCTCGGCTGGTGATCGTTACCATTACAAGCCGTGCTGACAGGCTTATCTGACGCAGTTTACAGTCGACACGGGAGAAGCGCAGTATGCCTATTACTGAGATATCGAGAATGACCAGCCAACTATAAAGTCAGATGCCAAGTATGTTGTTCCACAGAACCGAAAGCGAAACTGGGTTGAATTGTAACCGTGGACATCGTCCAATCAACATCGCATCTCGTATGCGCGTCCACTACTTTAGTTGTAGCATGGTATTATTCCTTCTTTCAGGCTCTATAAATGAAATACTGCTTTATCGACCACATAAACGATGAAAAGTGTGTTCGCTGGCGCCAGTCTATTCAATGCAAACAAAAACAAAGTTTGGCAAATTCACTTCAGTGTTGCTTTCAATCCTCGAATAGTCACGTGGCACCAGAGGGCAAGGCTCCCAAAGAGGGCAGCTGAGACGCCTCCCCGCATCGGATCACGTGGCGTGACGTCACACCTGCCACACTTGCGCTCCGGCGACTTACGGTCCATCGCGACTAAACGGATGACCTTACGAGACATGACGTAAAAGGACTTCTCCTCTAATGTTCTTGCTGATAACATAAGCAATGTCCTATTCCCTCTTTGGGGGCCTGATATCCTTGGCACTGAACATCAACATATGATTACCACAGTGTGTCACAATGCGTACTTTTCGTTGTCGCTGAGTGGGCGGGCAGTCGCTCTGGTTGAGGAGATGGCAGAAATGGAAGCCTTCCGCAACTTCTTTAACAGCAGGAACGGTTGGATCCAGCAGTGACACCAGGCTTGCAGCGATGTCTCGCTGCGAAACAAGACACGTTTAATATACGAGGCTTGTATTTTTCCCTTAGTTTTTCGTTTTCCGAGTTTCCCTACTTCCCCTAGCTTTTGGTCCCTAGTTTCTAGTTTGTGTTATACCCGGACGTTATGATTTGGAAGAAATTCGCTCTGCATTTTCGCCTTGAGGCCTTGTTAAGCGTACTTCGCAGTGTGACAGAGAAACTTTAGAACGCTTGTGCCTTAGCACTAATGATAACAGTCTCAATAGCCAGGCTAGATTGCTCCAGCCGCAGTTATATAACAATGTACAGCTTAGCAACCAAACCACTGAACATAAGCGGCCTAGCGGGTTCTCATGCAAAAGGGGGTAAATCTATGTGTTGTGCTTTAAAGGACTATGATGAAGACAATGGCATAAGGAACGAATGCGGACAAGCATCTCAGACCGAATGGCTCTAAGCATCACTGAGTGACCTGCCTAGTAACAAAACTGGTTGTCATAAAATATGTAATAGATAAATGGATTACTGACGACGATCACTCTACCTCGCAAGCCTTTATTCCCTCGTAGAGTATGTTGGCGTAATCCTTGGCGACGTGCTGCGTGCAAGTGCCCCTGTCGGAAAATTTGCTTGTTTATACGCGCATACTTTAAGAGGATGGTAGTGCAGTCAAAAATCGGCACTTACGTGATGGCGTCATGGTGTTGCAACGTGGCCACAGCTTCGCCTGTGCAAGTTATAATAAGGTAGTGAAGACAAATTACAACTTTGTTCAGTTTGGAAGAACTAACATTTGGTAACTAACTGATATCCATTGGAGCCACGAAAGACGCCTTTTTATTAGAAAAAATCTGAGCCGTATTATTAAACTCCCAAATTTCGCGCCACAGTGACAAATGGGCAGGAGTTACGTATCATGAGCTAGCACACACAACATTTTTACCAGTGTTTTTAACTGCAAGTTCGCATTCGAGTGATACTATCAAGCAGAAATAGAGACCCCATTACAATCGCCCAGTCTTTGGTCGGCGGCAGCTAGTCGCACAAACAACAATCTGTGACGTCATAGAAAAATCGCCGGAAAGTGGCTAGGGAGTATTCACTGCTTCACAAGTTTTCTTTAATATCTCAATTATTTCATTGAATTTTAGCGATAAAATTGACATGACTGGCTATCGGGACGAAGCAGTCTTTTTAATGAATCAAACTTACATTTTGGTCTTCAAGACCCCTGTAAGCATTGCTTATGCAGACCTTTCTCTGTCGTGTTTGTAGCATTCGGAAGGACACTACACACGTATTGCGCGCATGGCCACACTTACGGATACCGTTAGTAATGGGCTTTGCAACATTTGCAATAGATTTCACAAATTGACAACTCGCACAAGGCTTCGTCGCTGCCCTTACCGAGCTTCCTGACGTTGTCGATACTGGTGTTCTGTCCACCGAGGACATTCAGTTGTTTGCTGGCCTGTTCGACAAAAACAGTGTTAGTAGCCGTATAGTTTAGGATAAAAAACTGTTCAGAATTGCGGTTAGATGTAGCAGTGACTCAACAACAGCGACCGCTGTTAAACCAAACTTCGGCAACCTGCTTTACCTTTCTTGATATTTCGAGGCGATCGGTTGAGTGCTCTTCTCGGTGCATGTTGTAGGCGCGTTTCGTTTTCCCGTGGCAACCCATTTGGTAGCCTGTCAGAATTGTTTGTACTAACCATTGTCTTTAACAATCTTTACCTTGTGGAAGCCCTTCGACACTTGTCCAGTGCATTGCGGCAAATGTAAGGAAGAGAGAGAGAGGAGAGAGAGAGAGAGAGAGAGAGAGAGAGAGAGAGAGAGAGGAGAGAGAGAGAGAGAGAGAGAGAGAGAGAGAGAGAGAGAGAGAGAGAGAGAGAGAGAGAGAGAGAGAGAGAGAGAGAGAGAGGAGAAACTCTAGCCTCTTGTAAAGTCTGTCCCCCTGTAAGCATAGGCGTACGGCGGGAAACCACCAGTGAGAATCGCAAGGACAACATATGCTGAAGGAAAGCGCCAGTAGGAATTGCAGCGGCCACGACTCGCCTTCGGCGGCGCATGCGCCCTGAAACAGGCTGAAACAGGCATGCGCCCTGAAACAGGCGCCTTGAAACGGCTAAACACTGCGCGCAGAGAGAAAAGCACCAGGTTTAGTAAATTGTGCACAGCTATCGCTGTGAATGTTACAGTGAGCACGCATTTAATGTTATTTAATAAAATTTCCCAGGGCGCGTACAGAGAAAATTAAACACTAAACAATAAGGCACAATTGACCCTCCTTCTGGGAATGGCTACCCAAGCCGCCAAAAAGCCACCAACAAATTAGTATCGTACGCTGCGAGAAGTAAATACTCCAAAATATACAAGCACTTAGAAACTGAATAAAAGAAGAGATATATCCACAGGAGCCTCCGTCTCTCGTAAACTTCCGGACAGACTTTAAGGTTCACGGGCACAGTAAAGCATTTTATTATTTTAGAGCACCCGTGAATGTCTGCGGGTGTTAGTGCCAAGGACAGAACACAAGTGGTCAAGGTTCGATACCATGAGACACTACGTTCTAAAGGCGAATTAGGCTTCATAGCAATGTGACGGAGATTTTTCCAATTTAGTCCCTTCACTACGGAAGGGAGCTGAGCTCGTATTACCAAGCCCGGCACTTTGTTTCCTGTTAAGAAGACAGAGGACGCCGTTCGCTGGCGCATTGCTGGTGGGCTTATCGCAATAGTTCGCTATGGCTTTCAAAAAAGTCCGCGTTTACGAAAAAAACTGAGCACTTCGCTCTGAACAAAAATGCTAGTAAAAAGGTAGTAACCGGCTGTATTCACTAACTCTTTACGAACTTTAATACCCCCGAACTTGTAAGTGATGGCGCCCGTTAAAGCACAACACATGACAATAGCGAGCTGTTCGATGTTCCAAACTATGCCTTACCGAACGCGAAGTATAACGCGACGCGTAAATACTGTTACGTGAAGCACCCTACGATATACTTATCGCCAGACACGGTTGAAATCGTCGCACGAGTAGGTAGAGAGGTAAAAACTTCGCAGTGTACGTATGCGGGCAATTGCGTTGTGATGGTCCAAGTCGCGTGCGTGCGGAAGTGAAAAGCCGATTGTCATTCAAGGTCTGCCACGTATTCAAGGACAACAAAGATATTGTTGCAGAAAATTTTGCCGCATGGAAGTCAAACTACAAAGGTCGTTTGCAATTCGCCAGCGCTTGTGGCGGCTGGCCAGCGCGAGCACGGCGCGGATCGGGATATGGCCTCGCGTGCACTATAGCTGCTCTGCTACCGTCGTATCTAAATAGGCGCACGCGTGAAGCATTTCCTCAAAACCATTATTTGGTTTTTGTACCCAACTATATGCATCAGAGGAAGATGATAGGTGTAACAATAAAGGGGCCCAGAAAAGCTTTGTGAAGGTGGCAATCAAATGCATTCAGGTGGTAGAACACATAACGGGGAATTGTTGAGCCTAGTGTGAGCCCCATACGTTGTACGGATAATTTGTAAACAATTTTTGAAGATCGCCTTTCTCAGCCGATGAGCGTGCCGCCGCAGCGAGCCGACCGCGGCTGACGCAACGCCGACCGCGGCTGACACAACGGCGATCGCGGCTGACGCAACAGCCAGGCGCCCCCCTGATTCGGCCGATCGTCGGTCGTACGCAACGTCACTGCCATTGGCTTCCGGTTGCTCTTCCTCCTTCCTGCGCGATCCCGAGGCAAAGGCGGGTATGCAGCGATTGACGCGTGCCTAGGCGCAGGAATGTAGCTAGCGGAGAACGGAAGTCGAGCGTCGCAATGTCACATGGCTATTCCCAGTGTTTCCAGCTGCTTTGAAAGAAGCAGAGAGGGAGGAGGAATCGACCAGCAAGGGGGGAGAGGTGCACTTAATTGCTTCTGGCGCAGCTAATACTGAATGTAGATCAATAATTCCAACGGCATTGCATCGCTATATTGGTACTACGCGACAATAAAGGCATTTTGTAACTTTTACAAAAGGCTTTTCTGGGTCCCATTAAGGAACGAGACGAGAGCGGAGTCGCTCAGGGAAGAAACGCATGTTAAGGACATATTAGTAGAAATTAAGAAGAGAAATGGGCGTGGGCAGGGCATGTAATGCGAAGGCAGGATAACAGTTGGGCATTAAGTGTAACAGAGTGGATCCTTAGAGAAGGCAAGCGTGGCAGGGGGCGGCAGAAAGTTAGGTGGGCAGATGAGATTAAGAAGTTTGCGGGGATAAATTGGTCGCAGTTAGCACAGGACCGGCATAATTGCAGATCAATGGGAGAGGCCTCTGCCCTGCAGTGGGCGTAGATAAGCTGGTGGTGGTGGTGGTGATGATGATGATGATGGTGCATCAGAGGGCACTTGTTACGACATCCGTGTTTGCAGGCAACTGCAGCATCGGCCTCTTGCGCGCCGCGTCGCTTTCCTTCGCAGCCGCGGTTTCACTCTCCGGTTTTGCGAAGTGCTCGAGGGCAAGCAGAGCGCCACCACATAATGCGAGCGCAATTAGTAATGCAATAAAATCCGGTTACTACGAAGCCCACATTAACGAATTTCTCACAGTTAAGAACATTTTAAAAATTCCCGCCAGAGTGCCTAAATTTTTAACGTAAAAATATTTCAGAACTACGAATTTCATTATAGACATATTCAGAATAACGCGTGTAATTGATTTTCTCCTGTACAGTTGAGGAACGTCAGTATTATGAATTCGGGTAAGTAACGTGGCGCCACTCTCGCGTGAAACAGAAACCGCCGTTTCTGTGTGTGTGTGTTCCCCCAAGCGGAGTAGCTATCATCATCACCATGTTGAGTGCGAATTGCTAGCGCCAGTGCTTGTCGCGCCATTTGCTCAGGCCATGGAGGAAGTAAAATGTTTGGAGACGGCGCCACTGGAGAAGCGTGAAGCTAGTTATAGTGCCTGGCCTCGGGCGCCACTGTGCCACGTGACCCCGTCATGTGGGAGCGCGCCGGCTCCAGCCGAACAAACGCCGGCATGAAGCTAAAGCAAAAACGTATAGTGGGTAACGTGCTAGGGCCGACTCCGGTTGCTCGGGAAAGGGAAATAGCGAGGGAGCGGCGTCAACGGAGGTCGGCTTTCGAAGTCTGACTGCATGACGTCATGCCGTCTCCTAACTTTTCCCCTCCATTCTTCCTACAAGCCTACAAGCAAGCCATCGGAATCCTAGCAAGCGCCTCCACAGACCCAGCTTCTCAAGCTTGGCATCCACAACACCGCAGAAGAATTAATCGAGGCCCACCTCTCAAGCCAAAGAGTGCGACTGGGAGCCACAGAAGCGGGCAGAGCCATTCTCCCCCGCCTTGGACTTTCTGTACCACTTCAACATTCACCTCCTGACCTAAGAAGCATCCCACACACAATCCGCCAATGCCTCATTTTCCTCCCCCTCTACCGCGCAACATGACTAGAGCGACAGCATTACCCCCCAGCGCACAAAGAACTCCCCAGAGGGCTGGAGCGACTCCTCCGTGTCCTTCAAACGAACACTTTCCCCCACCCCACCAGAAATCACATTTTGGCTCCTACCTGTTCCCCCCGCAGTGCCTTTTCTGCGAGGCCCCCGGGACAATCTATCACATTGTAGGAGGCTGCGACCAAGCCCCGCTTCCCCGCCCCAATCCCTATCGCACCCATGAGCTTTGGGAGAGTCTTGGCCAGCTCCACCATCGAGGATCAGCGTCAGCTGGTCGAGAGGGCTGTGGACGCGGCCCGAGCTCAAGGCGTCCTGGACTAGGGAAGCCACCCCGAAGACTCCATTTTAATTTATTTTTTTCCCAATAAAGAAAGTTTATTCTTCTCTCTCTCTCTCTCTCTCTCTCTCTCTCTCTCTCTCTCCTCTCTCGATCTCTCTCTCTCTCTCTCTCTCTCTCTCTCTCTCTCTCTCTCTCTCTCTCTCTCTCTCTCTCTCTCTCTCTCTCTCGATTGCATTACGGGATATACAGAAATGGCGGCGTCGGAAACCCAGGAGGCCGCGTTTTCGCGCGAGTTGTCCGTTTTCACCGTTATGATTCACCTGTGATGAAGCCAGGACGGCTGTTACAAGGACTTGTTTGTCGGCTTGAGTCGCGGATGCTGCGGTGAGCCCATTTGTGACTAGAAGTGCTACACCGCCCTTCCTTCTACGACAATCAAGTCGATATGTTGGGCCAATGCCCCAGCGCCCGTGGGAGCGAACTCAGTAAGTGTACTCTCGTAACTCTTTACGTGTTTTCTTTTGGTGTGTGTTTTTGTTGGGGACTGTTCGAATATAATATTTTAAATCATAGCACACGAGAGGGATCTGCATTACCTGACTGGCTGTTTCGCGGTATGTGTTCTATTTTCCGCACCGGCTAATGAATGTACCTTTTTCCAGAAGCATAGCCCTCTTGCAGCGGCTGTCCGAACTACACTTGGGGGTATTATAGATGAACATGCCCCCTTTTTTCCTCCTGCCCTGCGCAGTTGAGGAAGCCGTCCCAGGTGCCACGCATGGTTTTTGGGGTACAGAAATTTTTCGATGGCAGCCGTAGCGCCTACCTGTCGGCCGCCTTCAGGGCTCAGAAAACGGAGCAGCACTTAGCTGGCTCGACGTTCGCAACAGGCTAATCCAATATGGCGTCGTTTTGCTTACATATAGTCCCTAGAACATCTTTCTAGGGACCATACTTACATTTTGCCCCCCAACAATGGCGGATCGGTCGCTGGGAGCGAGAGTAGCGCATGCGCAGAGCGCTTCTGGAAAAAGGTCCATTATATCACGGACTTGCCTTCGTTGCGTCAGATCAGAGCGGGCGATCGGGCAAGCTTGTATATCATAACTAATCGCAGCGCTCGTGTCCTGTTTCAGCGCTTGTTATTAGCGCTGATGCGTCCCTTTCTATCTTGTTGCCCGAAATTTCTGCATGCTCTGTTCGAGCATGCGCAAACTTCGGGCCATGAAATAAACTGGGGCTTGGAACGCATAAAATTAGGGAAGGTTGGCACGTATGACTACATAAGCAAGGTAAAAAATTGGGCTGGTTGGTACAGCCTCCCAAATTTTTAATAATATAGCGGGAGCGACGACCGATCGGCATGTCAGCGCCTTGTCACGGTATTCACCGGCAAAATAGGCGAGGGTACGCGCACGCGCATAGAACTATCTGTTGTGGGAGGGTCGTCTGCTCCGTTTTTCTTCTCAGGGCAACACACCCCCTGTTTTTCTTATCTTGCAAGGCCGTTTCGCTACCGCCAAAGGTAGCTAAGCAGCGTGGGACACAAAGTCATTCACATGCAGTGGTAGGGGGTGTACCACTCTCAAGCAAACAGCGTAGCAGACGACACTCATACATGAAATAGCCCTGTACGAGTGAGCTTACTCTGGTCTATTTAGCTACTGAGCACCGTGATAAGGCGCTGACATGCCGGTCGGGCGTCGCTCCCGCCATATTATTAAAAACATTGGCTGTACATATTCAAGAATAGCAAAAACAGCGCAAAGGACGGGACAAGGAAGAACAGGACGAAGCTTCTCGTGTTATAAACTATGCTATTTATTACGCTACGTAATGATTACTAAATTGCTTTAAAATTACTCTACGTAAATTATCTCTCTCTCGTGTTGCTGATCATTCCTTTCTCTCGCCTGCATCTTCATTTTGATGCAATGAATGGATAATGCTTCATATGCCTGTAAATTTTGCGTGTGGTGCTGATTTTTGCACTGGATTTCGTTCTTTCCCTGAAATTTTTTCTAGATGGCTTTGCAAGGTGGAGAAATCCAAGTGACGGCCCCTCACATATATACTTCTCTCTACAGCACCAGGAAACAAGTTATTCAGCTGATTTCTGCAAATACTCAGTATGCCCGATTTCGTATTTGCTTGCGCACCGCATAAAATGCCTAGCGTATCTGTTTGCTTTTTCTCCAAGAGCTTATTCTCTAGCGGGAAATCATAGGTCCCAGAGAACTTTCGTCGAGATGACGGATTACAAATTGCCTAAAAACTTCGTGCTGCGAAAAAAAAATAGATAACTTGGTGTAGGGATCTACAAGTCAATTGGACATTGCAAAGCCGAACCTAAAAACTAAGAGTAAAAATAGATTCTCGGAGACGAAATAATTCTGTGTTATTACAGCCAGTAGGTGACACGAAGAATGCAGCCAATATTGCCCTAACTGCTTCTTTGCATAAAACTGATTTCGTAATAAACGTTGCTTCTATTTCCCACATTCTGGTGTTTTTTCTGTGCAGTACCATGACAATAATACTGTCCGTCGGGAAACTACACATTTTAGCTCCAATTCTTACGCGCCCACAAATAGTTTGATGGCAGTTTACAAAGAATCTAAAATTTATTTGACATACTTTGCATGCATGCGTGCAACTATAGAGTGAAAGGAGTAAACCCGAAAGTATAGCATAACTAAAAATGTGTATTCTATGTATGTGCTAAATCACTGGTACCAAACTTCTATATGCTCTTATGTGAGCATATGTATGTGCTTGTATTTTATGCTCTATTTGATAATCATGACTCAAGTTGTCACACAAGCATCTTTGGCTACATCAATGAACAAGACTATTGACTATGTTGATGTGTTGATATCACAATGTGAGTAAGACTATGTTCTCACAGCTTTCGTATGCTTTGGAAATGACGTATCAAGTGCATTTAATGCGGCTCATTCAATAAAATGTCGTTCCACTGAAGCGTAAATTTATGTCCACATTTTATCATGGATCTTTGATGCTCGTTTCTTAATGGGCACAAAGCTTATGTCAATATCTAATTTAATTATGCCTGTTGATCCCCCTGAAGCGTTGCCAATATTCGCGAAGATTTTTGAGTGACAACGTGGGTTGTGATTATCGAACTGGTCGTCTAATGCATTTACATGTGCATGCATATATATTAGCAGAACATTTTTAATCTTTCCGGCACCTCATTTGAAGGAATCGTAAAAGTAACTTGTAACTAAGTAACCCTCGCGTGTATACATATGTAAAGGTTACTAAGCAATAGGTTACTTTTGGTACCTTATAAGTTATAGGTTACAAAAGTTCGAAAGTGTGCACTTCTAGTAAGGGTTACCAAGCTAGCTTAGAGTGTACATACTTGCTACTGTCTTCTCAGAAGGTGCTTTCGTAATTAGCTAAAGTTCAATTTGTGGACGCGCGGTGACGAAAAGCATGCTCCCAGTGGCACATACGGGTGCGTACTTGCCTGAAGAAAGCCGTTGGCATATCGGACCATCATCTTGAGGTTTGGTCTAGTTGTGTAGAATCCCGCCCACGTAGAGTTTACCGTGTTTGTGTACGGCAGCAGGTCCCCAGAAAAGTGGGGCCATGTCCGAGACGCGCCGTGGAGGGCCTGACGAAATTCGATGGCACGTTAGTTTCGAAGCGATAGTAAAGTTAATCTGTAGCGCAAAATCCCCGCCCTCCTCTTGGTGCTGATTTGAGCAGCAGGAATAAGTTATTACAAAGAAATTAAGATAATCGCAACGGGACTTGGTTAAAGAACAATAAATAAATAAATAAATAAATAAATAAATAAATAAAAAATAAATAAATAAATAAATAAATAAATAAATAAATAAATAATGCTTTGAAAACCTCTCAAAAGACAGTCCACAGGCTCATCTACGGCAGCGAGACAGTGAGAGAGCACGGAAAGGAACGAAGCACATAGCGCCAACATAACATACCTCGACGTAGCAGGCGGGCGTGGAATACATCACGTGAACGGGCACCTGGCGAGGCTCGGTGGAATCCCTGTCGTTAACCAGTTCAATGACAGCGTCTTGCTTCTCAAACCGAAACTGTGCTCTCGTGTAAGCGAGGTCATCCCCGGCCATGACATGCACGGTGTCGTTTGAGTACACCTTCGCCTGCGTCGAGTGGAGAACACATCCGAAGAGGGCGCAAATTACACCATGCTGCGTGAACTAAAGTTAGAGCCGGTGCAGAAGTCTCTGGTTAATCTTTCACTATTTTGACTTACTGGCAGTATTGCAACTACTGGAAATCCTTTACTACTACTGGATTCCAGATATGTGTTAAACGATCATAAGTCGTGTATAATATATATATATATATATATTATATATATATATAGAAGATAAACTTCGTGACCAAGGTAAAAGCTCGATTGTGGCCTACGTTTCATCAGCACAGAGAACTTGCTTTCCTCAGGGCAATCTCTCGCCTGGCAGGCCGGTTTATATAGGGGTATGACCCCAGGTGAAAGGAGAGGGAAAGATGGAAGGGAAATTGAGCAAGCTGATTGGTTTTCGGGATTGGTCGGGGGAGAGATTGAGGGGCCAAGAAGGTTGTCTAGTTTAAGCCGCGAAGTAGGTCACACGGAAGTCAGCTGGTGGTTGATATTGGTGGAATTTTTGGACAGAAAGGATGAGAGGGTGCTTATTGACCCGCCGCGGGGTATAGGAAAAGGATCTCAGAACCGCCGGAAGCAGACCAGGCGGTGAGGGTGGGGTCCTTATCAGAAACTATCTGCAAGCCTAGGTCTAGACATATCGAGAGGGGAAAACTAACAGGTAAAAATATATATATAAACTATATATATATATAATATATATATATATATATATATTATATATATATATATACTATATATATATATATATATATATATATATATATACACATAAGATATACGATAATTAACCAATAATCGCAACAAAAACATCAGCATAAGAACATTTAACGACTTTTCGGCTGGGGTCCAGCCTTTTTCAGTGAAGTACACGGGTCTACATGTATATAAAGGCTCGTAGGGGGCGTTGCGAGCACGTGGACCCATTATTTCAAAAAGTGTACAAAAGAAAGTACAGCAAGAAACCAGGGGAAAGTAAACAAACGTAGTGCAGGGTTGGGCACGCAGGTAATAATCCATCTCAATATACAATGCCGCGAAAAGCAACAGCGAGGAACACAGGAGTGTGTTTCCTTCAGCCACCGCCCATCCACGCACAGCAATATTAAGAAAACAACCTGCCACAAAAGGCGGAAGCGCGAAATGGACTGTTATATATATATATATATATATATATATATATATATATATATAATATCGGAGAGAGATAGAGAGAGAGAGAGAGGAGAATAGAAAGAGAGAGAAACAGAATAGGGTTGGCAGTTAAGAATGCCTCAGAAAGCAAAGAGGAGAATGCCGTAGGTCATTGAAACAGGTGACGAATTTAAAAAAGTGGAGGAAAAATGCCCTCCAGGTGGGATCCGAACCCACGATCTCCAGAATACGCGTCTGGTGCGATCACCACTACGCTACTGGCGGGGCTGTTTCCCCTCCACTTTTTGGGGTATTTATGTTCAGATATTTTGGTTTACTGTGCTTGGGGGTGGTAGCCAGCGCCACTCGGACTACTCGGGGTAAGGGGACCTTCTTTTTAACCCCCGGGCCGTGACTCGAGCGTCTACGACATGTCGAGAGTGGTCGACCAGCGTTGAACCCTCTTAAGCTCCCTATGGCACCAAGACTGCCAGACCAGAGGCCCTCGCTATGCATGTAGCGAATCAGAATAGGAAATGAGGGGCTCGTTGAATTAAGACAGGAATGAGGGTTGGGAGTCAAGAATGCCTCGGAAAGCAAAGGGGAGAATGCGGTACGTCATTGAAGCAGATGACGAATTTTGAAAGAAAGTGGGGAAAAAATGCCCTCCGGGTGGGATCCGAACCCACGACCTCCAGAATACGCGCCTGGTGCGATCGCACCGGACGGGCACCAGAAGGCCTGAACCACGGCTTGCGGCCGTGCCTGAATTAATGCTTACCTGTGCGCGTGCATAATGCAGAAGGAATCCTGCGGCTTCGTCTTCTCCTGGAATCTGCTTCTGCGTGAGGAAGCAGGACGAGAAAATAATGTAAAAATGTCTTGCTCGTGGTTTCATTACAGCATAAAATGGAGTCCTGCCAACAATTTTATGCAGTTATGAAAAGTTTTTAGAGCATGACGCTTATCTATCCACTAAACGCGGGCTGTGATCACGCATCCTCTCTTTCTCCTCTGCCGTACCTCCATTTTCGGCGGCCCTACTTTCCGCACTCCTGTTGTCGCCACGCCCGATTCCTGCTGCTCTTATGGTTTCGCTTGGCGGTAATCATGTCGACTCACCATAAGCACGGCTGAGCAGCAGGGACGTGCGGGCACGTAGGGCCCACCGGAAACCCCTAAATGAGCCTAGTGACGCTAACGCGTTAAAAATAGCCGATGACCTGTAGACCATACGGCCCCCTGTGCTGATTGATGCTTCCTAGGGTACTGTTCTTTCCGTTTGTGTTGGATTCGCCCCGCTTGTGCAAACCTTGCACCCGGTATCAATACGAGTATTTGGTTGCTCACAAGGGTTTGCCTCCTTCTTCTTTCCCGCATAACGCGCTGTTGCCTTCATTTCTATCATAAGCCAGGGGCAGCTTCAAATCGGGTTGCACGCTTGCCAGGTGAAGCCCGCAGCCCAAGGTGTCAAAACATAGCGGGCTTGCTGTGCCATACTTCTCCTAGGGCACCCAGGCTAGGAGGTGTTCCCCGTCACCACCTGCATGCCCCGTGTGCTCGTCGTACATATTTTCAAGAGTAATGAAAGACTTTCAGTGTAGATTAAATTCCATAAAAGGCGACAGAGTTTCTTGGAGAAGTTTTGCTCGAACAGCATGACGCTGAGGGAAGCGCCGGCTCTTCCGCAAAATTTGTCGTTTAGTGCTTTTGACTTCAAAAAACGGTGGTTGATTCCTCTGTCATAGGAATCGGTTAAATACGAAAGTGAAATGTGCAGCCAGATCTGCAGCTGACGATGATTTTCGGGGCGGCGGCTGTTTTGTGGGTGTGCTTGGTGAGCGACGTCCTGCTGGCAAGTCGCCTGGGCAAATGTGTCCTGGCGTCATTTCCGTGACGGATATGCCGTCTGTGAAATCTTGGTGTATCCTTGATAAAACACTTTCGTGTTAAAATATAAAACCCGAGAACGAACAAACCTAAGTGTAATGTACTCGATGATGATGATGATGATTTCTATTGGTTTCCCCTTTGTATCGGGGTGATGACATGTCATCTTACAAAAAAAAAAAACTAATATACCTATGTTTTACACTTTTGGTTCAATACTAGCGCTGCTTAGGGCAGGCACAAAAAGCTTATTAGGCACAAAATACTTTTTTTTCTGTTACAAGTGGTAACTGTCCTAGGCAATATTCCCCTCTCTGCTTTTCGTCCACCAGCATTCTAATCTTCTTTTCGTCCCCTCGACAGCCTTGAAGTTAACTTCCTCTGTGATACCTTTAAATCCTAGGGCTTCTGACAGCCCAATATTCCCTTCATGTAGATTTGGATGGATACCCTCACACTCTAGCACGATGTGCCGCATAGTTTCTGTTTCTTTTCCGCAGACCACGCATACCCCATCATTTTGTGAATACTTCCCCACAAAACTCTTAGTTCGCAGGCAACCTGCTCTAGCCTCAAAAAGCAAAGCACTGCCCTGGGAATTATCGTAGAAATTTTCCTTTCTGATGTTCATCTTCTCAGCCCTGTACATCTCTAACGACGTTTTGGCTTCCATTTTTTCCCTCCATTTATTCGTTTCAATCTGCCTTGCCTCTTTTTTGGTTACCTTGGCTGTTTTGGATTCCCCACTGTTCTTTCCGTATTTCATCGTTAGCCTTCTAGTCTTTCTTAACCACTGCGTGTCCACGCTTTTCAAGTATAGGTACCTAAAAACCTTAGCTGCCCACCTTCGTTGATCCATTGCCCTCAACCTCATCTCAAAGCATATTTTACTCTGAGCTTCTCTAACTCCAAACGACGCCCAGCCCATATCTCCCTGAACTGCTTCGTTAGTTGTTTTTCCATGCGCGCCTAAGGCCAGACGTCCTACCGTTCTCTGGTTTACTTCAAGGCCTGATAGAACGTCTGATTTTAAGCAGAGTACAGCATTCCGCAAACGTGAGACCCGGAACCATTACTCCTTTCCACATTCCTCTTACTACTTCATATTTGTTATACCCCCACAGAGCTCTATGCTTCATTATAGCTGCGTTTCGCTTTCCCTTAACCTTAAGTTGCTCCTCGTGAGTACTTAAGTAGCTATCCCCTTCATTTATCCACACTCCCAAATATTTATATTCCTTGACTCTAGGTAATTCGCCTTGCTGGATAGACACTACGTCGGTGGTAGCGTCATTGAAAACCATTATTCCTGATTTTTCTGCACCGAAATTTAACCCGAGGTCAGTGGCTTCCTGGCCGCAAATATTTATTAGCCGCTGCATATCGGTTTGGTTATCAGCTAAAAGAACAATGTCGTCTGCGTATAACATTCCCGGAATATGCTGTTGTACCACTTCGCCTTGCAGCATATGGGTTAGGCTAAACCCTACTTGACTTTCTTCCAGTTTCTTTTCTAACCCTGCCATGTAAAGCATGAACAGTATTGGGCTCAAAGGGCATCCCTGTTTCAGTCCCCGATGGATGTTGACCTGCCGGGCGCATTTCTGTCCTTCCCAAGTAAGGTGCACTCTGTTGTCTTTATAGATTGCTATAAGGAACTGTACTAACTCGTCATCTAATCCCTGGAGTTTCAACATTCTCCACAGCCGTTCTCTGTTTACGTTGTCATATGCCCCTTTAATGTCCAAGAACGTAATCCATAGTGGTCTATTCTGTGCTTTCGCAATTTCAATGCATTGCGTTATCACGAACAGATTGTCATCCAGTCGCCTGTCTTGTCTAAATCCATTCTGCAGTTCACCAAGTATTTCATTTTCTTCCATCCATGCTTGAATTTCTGATTTTATCGCCTGCATTACGAATCTATACACCACCGACGTTACTGTGAGTGGTCTGTATGAATCAATACTGGCTTTGTCTCCTCTGCCTTTATATATTAAATTCATCCTACTTTCTAACCAGTCCTCTGGTACTTGTTTGGTTTCTATTACCTTATCTATTGCCCTCATAAACGATTCCTTACTTTTAGGTCCAAGTAGGTTTATCAGTTGCATTGGTATTCCGTCCGGGCCCACTGCTGTCTGAGGGGAAACCTTTTGCTCTGCTTTTTTTCCAATCAAGGTTGCTCAAACTTATTTCCCTTTCCGCAGTCTTTTGTGGCGCTGATGTTATCGGTGCAGGTTTCCCTACCACTATTATCCTAAACTTCTCACTAATCACTCGATGAATATGCGCCAACGCGTGCTCTCCTTCTAAATGTTCCCCCTCCTCATCAATCAGGAATTTTTGATGGTTATCGTTTTTTGAGCTTAGTGATTTTACATGGTTCCAAAACTTCTTGGATGCGCTTTTGTCCTTCTTCCGTATTTCTGCCATCCATTGTTCGCTTTTCTGCTTGATCTTCGCTTGCACCATTTTCTGCACTTCTAGTTTTTTCCCACGGTAGACATCCCACTTTTCCTTCACTACCTCCGGTTCCATACTAGTTCTTTTTGCTTCTCTATGTTCTCTCGACGCCTTTCTTCGCTGGTCGATAGCCTCTTTTATTTCCTTATTCCACCAGCTTCTCGGCTTTCTCTTCCCTTTCCATCGGTTTCGTTCCTTTTCTTCATTAATCTTACCCTTTATGAACGCAATTATTTCATCGTAATCCCAATTTTTGCCTGGGTATTTATTGATTTCATCTTCCAATCTATCAGCGATGATCTTTAACTGCTCATTATTCAAATTATTTCCTCCTATTGTACCTATTTCTGCATTTGTCCGGGTTGCGCCTCCAAAGTGCAAGCTAAACCGCTTGTGGTCGCTTCCTAAGCTGTCTGTTCCATTTTCATCTATCCTCATTTCCCGCCGCCTTCCGTATGCTGTCTCGGATACTAAACCGTAGTCTATGCTGGACTGCCTGTTACCGCTTTCCCACGTTATTTGTCCGCCACACTTGCTTTCCGTGTTTACTATTACAAGCCGGTTTTCCTGACATAGATCTACCACTAGAGAACCGTTGTGGTCTGTGTATCCATCCAAACCTTCTATATGGGCATTCATATCTCCAACTATGATTATTTCGCCCGAATCTTTGAACTCGTTTATATCTCTTCTCAAACAGTTTACCATTTCCTCATTTTCTTCCTTAGCACTACTTCCGGTCCACAGATACACCACTCCTAACCATGTATTTTTCCCCTCTATGGTGCCTCTAACCCATAGATGCTCTTTACAACTTTCATGCACTCTCTGCCAGTCGGTCCCTTGTTTAATGAGCATGCCAACACCTCCCCCTTTCTTCATTCCTGTGGCTTCCCAGACATAATTGTCTATGATAGGTGGGGCTTCTAGGTCCCGGAGGTGAGTCTCGGCTAAAGCGTACACGTCTATTCCTTCCCGTTCAAGTTGCTTTTGAATTTCCACCCACTTATCTGGCTTTCTGCCTCCCTGCATATTTATGTAGCTGATTAAATATTTATTGCATTTGTTTGGGGTCTCTTACGGGGACTCTTCAGTACTAAAGATTGCTTCCCCGCAAGAGGACCCTGTGTGCAGACGTGCACCCTTTACAGGCCGCTTGTCAGGCAAATAGAATTAGGCGACGTGGCAAGCAACGACGTAACGAAGGTGACAACGTGCACTTGTGTACGTACTTCACGTCTGGCGTCCTTGAAACGACAGAAAAGAAAAAGAAAGGAAAACATAAGACTAATTAAAATGGGTGGTTTACGTAAAGGTCACACAAACAGCCCCCATGGTTTAGCGGAGAACGACGGGCAACACGCCCACTTCTGTAACCATGAGGCGAAATAGTGCCCTGTGTCCGTACCTCTTTGTTGCCATCAAATAGGGTAACCAGTAAAAGTTAGCAACTTTCCTATCTTATAAAGAAGGAACTCGTGCCCTGTCTACATCGAGAATTGGTGGCTGCTAAATCCTGCAGGACGTATGTTATCAGTCTCGAAGGCCAGACCGTTACGTTAACTAAGCGCGTCATTAACGCAAACGAAAGATATGGCGCAAAAAGGAAGAGTAGGAGGCGGTGTAGAGCAGAGCTGTTGTGTAGAGCACAGCCGTGCGTTAAACAAAAGATTCCGGGTGTCGTCCTTAACAGGCAAAAAAATGTGGTCAGAAACGATGGTTCCTTAAAATGCTTTGTACGTTTTTTACTTCCTTTATCGAGATGCAACCGGGGTGGCCTCGACAATGACCTGTTTCAAGCAAAAGACTAGGACGGTTTCGAGAGTAACCGCTAGTTCAAAATTACCCAGCCCCCCTACACTCGCCATTAGTTTTCGTGCCGCATTCATGCTTTTTGAACTCTACAAAACAAGATTCAGGAGTTCGGAGATGAACAGTGGGCGTTCCCTCTTTGATGCCAGAAGTTCTGAAACGGGGAGCTCAGATATGACAAGGAGTTATAACTTACCCTGTTGGCGGTTGTCGACCTCCCAGATAAACTCCATCGTTCTATTCTTTTGCCAGGCAGCCTTTCGGTCATACGATATCCTGCCCAGCATAACGCTGCTGAAGCCCATCTGAGAAGAAACACCGGTGTCATCATCAATGGCTGCCTGTGTCCCTTACAGTCATGCACCCGGTAAGAGTTCATTACTCTAGTTGTAATAGCTGGCTATTTGCTGAAAACTTCAGTCTTACTGAGTAGAAAAACTTAGCAACTCCGTTAACTTCGACTCAGTGAACGTGAAACTAAAGTTAACTGATGTTTCTGTGCAATTTTGGGCCACCCGTTAGTGTGGTGCGAGTTACCTATATCCCCTGTATCGCCATGCTGCAAGCGAGTCCTGAACTATTGTCGATCCTGTGTCGTGTATTCGCTTTTTTCCTAGTCATAGCTCATTCGGCTGGGGTAAAATTGGGAAACCCAGCGTTCGTGCCCCAAGAAGTTAGGGGTACCCAAAAGCAACGCGTTCACGCGTGGTGAATTCTAGGAGAGGGTCAACCCAACAGCTCGCAACCGGCTCGCATTACTCGGGTGTTGGGAACTTCAGGCTGATCATCACGGCGGATATTTGATTGCTTGTATCTACATTTGCGAATGAAAATCCCTGACACAACCTGACACAACTTTTCACCACACTATCACCCCCTTTCTCGCAAGTAGATCTTTGATTGAATATGGGGTATAATGCGCTGAAACCACACACGTTATTAGGCGCGCCGTAGTGGAGGGCGCCGGATTATTTTGACCACCTGCGGATCTTTAACGTGCGCCGAAATATGAAACACACGGGCTTTTTTTTTCGCCTACATCAGAAAAGCGGCCGCTGCAGCCGGGAAGAGAACCCGTGTGGAACTTTTTTGCGGTGATTGTCATTTTAGTGATCGATGATCAAGATACCAGCCATGGCCAATTTTTATTCTTACGCGCAGGTAGCGCCATCCTGCGGCCTATATCGCCCCACTGCACACCTTGGTGGTGGGTTGAACATCGCTACCGGTCAGCGTAGAAAAATGTCGGCTTAGCATCGCTGCAGATATCCGATCGCCGCTTTTAAAATCAGCGCTGATCACAATCCATAGCACAATTTTACGTCACACTAACGTCGACTTTCCGGCATATGGAACTTCTTTTTCGCGTTCAGATTGGTTTGAAATGGTGGCGACAAGCTGTTGCTGCCGTGCTCTGCGCCAATTCGAGTCGTTTCATGGGCCGTGCTGGCAGACATCGTCGGCGTGTGTGCGGACCGTTTCCGAGTAGAGAAAACGTTGCATGATTCGGATTGTAAGGTTTAAAGGGACACTGAAGTGAATTTGTCAAGCTCCCGTTTTTGCTTGCACTGTGTAGACTGGCTCAAATTAACACACTATTCATCGTTTATCCGGTTGACAAATCGGTAAATATTTTACAAAGCGCGAAAGAAGAAAAACTACTATGCGCGGTTTGCGGCGGCCGCACCAACTAAAGGCTGTGACGTCAGGAGGGGGGGGGGGGCACCGTGATTGGACGATGCCCAAGGTTAGCAATCAAAAGTTTCGGTTTCGGTTCTGTAAAACAACATGCTTGACAGCTGATGGCGTTGTTGGATGGGCATTCTCGATTTCTCAATTATCGCCGTACCGCGCTTCCGCCATGTTGTCGGCTGTCAAATGTCTAAGATAAACCTCCCAGGGCGGCTTGGAATCGTAGAAATCACTAGACGAGGCCTACGCAGTGGATGAACGTCCTCCGCGTCACCGCAGACTCTCAAATGCAATGCGCTTTTCCCGCATATTCGGAGCTTGCCTCACTCATGTCTGTTCGTAAAAAGCTAGTTCACACCAGGCCAAGGGTGTGCTGATTCAGGCCTGGGCCCACTGCCCGCAAGCACTCGGTGCTTGTGGCAACAGCACGCCAACGAGAACTCGCTAGCGCGTCATTGTCAGTATGCGCGCGTTCTGCGATCTCGCTCGTGGAGCAGTGAACGTTACGGCCCAAAAATGGTGAACTCAGTTCAGAAAACATCGGCCGCATACGAAAAAATCAACTTACAAAAAAAATAATACATGTTCCCTCGGGGATTCGAACTTGCGACTTTCAAAACAAATTCCAGCGCCTCAGACCGCTAGGCCACGAGCCCGCGCTGGCCGGTTTGGATATATAAGGTTAATAATGTATGACCAGTTTACACTTTTATTTATTTTAAGCATTTTAAGTACTTTATGTGACTATTTGTTGTATATCACTCCTGCAGTAAGTGTCCCCCAAACTTCCACAATATCTCACGTCTAGCAATTGCATTCTTTGACGGAAAAGAAAAGCGTTCGCAGATGTGCGGTAGTGCTGCTGACCGCTGTGCTTGTTTACCCAGCGCAAAAAGTGCTTCCTGCTCCCTAGTTTTGCGCTGTACGGTAAAAGTTTCAGGTGATTTTATTTCCTTAGTACCTATATTGACTTCGCTGACTCTTCTCCCGCCTTCAATTGGCCTTAGATTTTCCTACTAGCGTAAAGTCAGTGAAGCGTCGCATGTGCACTTGTGCAGCGCTTGTGTGGAGCGACCCGGACTCTGAGTTTGACACAGTGTACAAACTAACAAAGTAAGGAAAGGCACATTCTTTCATTCACAAAGGTGTTGTGGCTTAATTTCAATTGTGCGAGCGAATAGCGACGACCCGTCGGCGGCCGGCGGACGAAACGCTGGGCCGACTGACTCGATCGGTAGGTCGGCTGGTCGGCGAACCGTGCAGTAGCGCAGCCATTTTCCAGCTCATCTCCTGCTGACGTCACGCGAAAACGCCACAGAAAATGGGCGAGCGTAAAGAGAGGAGGACAGCATTTTCGAATTGATTTTTCTACTAAATAAATTCGCGTAAACGCGGCCACAGTGGTCGAAACAATGCCTACGGACTCCGAACTACAATTTGCGCTAGTAATCCCGAAATGTTTACAAATCACTTCAGTGTCCCTTTAATGCGCTGACGCAACGCAGGCGATGACGCGCGCCGTAGTGGAGGGCTCGGGATTAATTTTGACCACCTGGGGATCTTTAACGTGCGCAGAAATCTCGTATACACGGGCGTTTTTGCTTTTCGCCTCCATCAGAAAAGCGGCCGCCTAGGTCGGGAATCAAACCCACGTCCTCGTGCTCAGCAGCACAACTCCTTATCCACTGAGCCACCGCGGCGGGTAAAAGACGATAGTAATACAACGTCTTTCGCTACTCACAGCTATATTTCGCTGTAAAGAACTCACACTCTATACAAGCGGCATGCAAATGCTACGCATAATGAGACAATTTTTTGAATTTCTCCAGATTTTTCGTGCGAAATGCGGGCGAGATCTATAAATTAGGCTCAGCGAAAATTTGTCGGGAAAACAAGCCGCATCTTTCGCTTCAACCGTGGTCGCGCCGAGTCTCGCTGAGTGCGAGAGTGATGAAAGGAACGCAAGCTCCTCTTGGGGCCAGCTTCGGGCGCCCGCAGTTTGAGCAGATTAGCCTACGTGCGCTACGCAAACCTGAAACACCAAGGACTGTCTGGGTTCTCCGCAGCAGTACGGCACTCCAAGTCGCCTGGGTAACCCAGAGCGTATTGGCCATCTCCACGAAGTGAATGATGATGAGAGGGTCGAAGCTAAAATGCTTATCGGTAAAATCGTGAAACTTTCGCCCACACATCATATAAAAACTCCACACGTCAAGCTTTCCACCGCTCCGTTGACAAGCCCGTCGACGACGTCGATGTTTGTGGTGATTATGTATGGCTTGTTTGGGACGATGAGAATCTCCATGGGTAAGGTGGCGAATTCGGTGTGCGACATTTTAGCCACCTTGGCCGTCGCCTTCTGCCGACCGTCTTGTATCGCGTACCCCCGGGACGTGTCTTGAGAGACTCGCTGGCGACGAACGACAACCTCTTCTTCTTCCTCTCCTCCTTGTTGGGTAGCAACGAACGCGTTGAACGTTTTGACCTCTTCTGCCAATCTTTGGTTGGCCAATCCCTAGGGGAATCCTGCCACAATCATCATCATTCCGCCGTGTATGGCAAGCAACGAGGGACGGGACAGTGCCCGAGAAAGAGTCTTGAGCTCGCAGGCGACGAACGACAACCTCTTCTTCTTTCTCTCCTCCTTGTTGTATAGCAACGAACGCGTTGAACGTTGTGACCTCTTCGGCCAATCTTCGGTTGTCCAATCCCTAGGGGGATCCTGCCACAATAATCATCAATGTGCCGTGTACAATGTGCCGTGTACGGCCGGGACAGGGCCCGAGCAAGAGGAAAGAGAAAAATGGAAAAAATTAATGTTCCCTACAAAAATAAAAGCAAGAGGAGCTTCGCCCCTAAAAAAAATGCGTCCCGTGCACTCCATACGGGTGGGTATAACCAGCGAACCTGTATCGAGCAGCTATGCGCGCACCGCCGATGCCCCTGCCCGCCGTTGCCGCTTGATCTTTGCTTCACGCAGCAACTCGCTGCGTGCGCGATACTATTTTAATGCGTATTGTTTTTTGCCGAGTACCCCCACAGCTAGGACTGTGTAACGCTCTGCATTTCCACTCCCACAAAAAGCAGATATCGCGGATGTTCCACCTGTAATCGCTGTAATGGCGTAAATGGGGATAACCGGCCGCACGAAACTGTGAATTCTTTATAGATCTTTGCGGAATCGTCATTTTTCAATATTTCATATGAACTAATACGAAAAAAAAACTATTTTTTCACGCCCCTCAAATTTTCATGAAAACTTTCATCGCTATTGTATAATAAAAGACAGTTAATTGTAATACCAACTGCTGCATTTATATTAGGAGTATTGTTTCGTAATGTAACCGACCTACCTGCCTATGGCACTGAGAATGCAAAACATGTTTAGAGTTCTGAGAGTTCAGCAAAGAAAATAAAACAAATAAACAAATGACCGCTGTTCTGCTCCTTTCGTTGCAAATGTCGACGAAAGATGATAGTCGACTGGCACCCCTGGCAAGTAAATGCCTCCATTCTCTTTCCCGCTCACCTCTCATGCTGTTCCTCTCCCGTCTCGTTACTCGCGAGCTAACACGCTAAAGGTTTGCTAAAGTCAATTTAAATTTACCGCGTTCCACTGCTCCAAGTCGGGTGCCTCGATGCCAGTGCTGCCGTACGGCGGAGAGGCGCGTGAATCGAGGCACCCTACTGCAACGTTCATAGAACCACGTTATCCTACTTCACTAGCGTTCCAAGCTGTACGTGGGACGTATGTAGGGGAACGTTTCGTTGCTGTTGCCGTTTGATTTCTTAAATGCCGCCAGTAGCTGTAGTATTGCAAGCAACAGCAGGCGACGGTTTTCTGCAGTTGATGTAGTATTTCATTTCCCATCGCGAAAACCAAGCATCCGTGAATTTTTTGTTAGATGAGCACTGCAAATCTCACTAATGTATTGATTTTCTGCCTGATATGGGCGTAATGCCTTGTTCTTGTTCTATAATGTTGACAAGTATGTACATTTAATCTGGACTTATACGCTTAGATTTGGCTGTGGGTATATAAGACTATAGCGCAGTGACTGTTTCACTTTGGCCGCTTGGTTCCTTCGAGGCATGTTATGTATCTGCTTCGATGGACAAATAAACATCTTTACAGACAGACAGACAGATAGATAAACAGACGAAAATTTATCTGTTTAAGTAACCCAAGAAAGAAAATAATAAATCAGTAAGAGTGCTGGCATCACCCTGACTTTAACTCACCCTAGCAAAGAGCGCCGCCTGGGTGAGGGAGTGCCCGAAAGGATCGGCTTGCCACGCCGCGCTAGGCACACCGCACTGTGGGCCGAAGGTGTCGTTCAGGAAGCGAAGGCCCAGCGTCATCTGGTCGATGATGGCTGTGTAGTGCGTCACCGCCTCGTCGTTCTGTGTCCAACCACCGCCGACAAACTGGAGCTGGCCTGAGGAACGAACGTTGAGACACGTTCATTGCAATACTAAACGGGTTTTTCGCCGAGCAACCGCTGTGAAACTCCACTGGTTAATACAACTGCTTTAGCAGCCGAGTAAATACCGTTTATTATGTAGAACTGGCTGTTTGGTTACCGAGAGAGTACTTGGCAAGGTGTGAGAATGAACGCGTAGATCTGGGTCATTAAAGAGCATGTGTTGATTCGATTGAAACAGCTCGCACGCGGTCCGAGATAGATACGTAAAAAGACAAAGGAACCAAGATTTCAAGGCGCTTGCCAATTTCAGCCGTTTAAATCACAATCAACAAAAAGCTGAAATAAGGCGCGCAAACGAGTGACATAGTTCATATCGCGCAACTAGACGCACCCCGCCGACACCCGCTATGCCTCTAATTACACTGCGTATAAGGCGTTCCTTCAGGTTGAAATGCTCCTATAGACATCAATTTTGCGTTGCATTAATACTTTAGATAAATTCCCTGGCCACATGCGCCATGCCAGCGTTCCTCTCGTGGACGCAACAGTGACGATTTATTTCGCTGAAAGGCTTTGTATACAATATGTACGCTTAGTTCCACCCAGTTCCATTGTGTTCTTGTTCATGAAGCTGGCTGTCCTTTAATACACACACGCTTACACCGAAGCGTTCGTTCTATGTTCTTTCGATATTCTTCCTAAGCGTTCTTATTCGTTTATATGTTTATTTAGAACACCACCAGGGGGGTGGGGGAGCTTTGCAGAGGGGAGTGCTTACAACATAGAATAATAAACGACGACGATGCTTGAAACAAGAAGCTTTCTTGCGTGCTAGAATCAAATTGTGGAGTGCCAAAGTCAAAGCCGCTGCAATCAAAGTCCAAGCGTCAACGATCAAAGTGCAAGCTGCCTTCGAGTTCAAGTCCAAACTCAGTCGACAGCAAAGGAAATTGCCAAAATCCAAAGCCAACGCCCACGCAAGGCATCCAAAGGAAACGCTGAGCGACCCGAGGGCGATGATGGCGCAATCGGATGGACGTTGGCTTCATAACGCAAGGGACCCAGGTTCGAATCCCTTCGTGGGAAGCGTTTTCTTGTGTCATCATCGTCATGTTCTCTCCCGTTGCGTAAAGTTTGCTTTACTGCAATGGATTTTGGTTATGACACCGCCATGAGTGAGACCAAGAAAGTTTCGCCTTAAAAAGCGCTACGCCAAGCATGAAACAAACTCTTGTATCATGCAATGTTAGTTGACCGTTTGAAATAAATGCATTAGCGCTAAAAAATGTGGTTGATCCTTCTTTCATATACCATTCGTTAAAACACGAAAGTGAAATTTGCCTTCACAGTACCATTTGAATGTTTATTGTGCATCGATATGAACTTGCACATCGGTATTTATATTTCATCGGTATAGTACCGTTAGACGCATCAATATTAGACACTGGATTACACGCGCCGGAGCATTGCGTAAATCCGATTGAAATCCCAGGCGCTCGCAAAGCGTGCGAACGAAACCGAACGGGTTGTCAGCGGATCGTTTGGTGAGGTCACAGTACGCTACTGAGAAAGGAGCATGATTTCTGTGTTGGCAGCAGTCTTGTGGGAGTGCTTGGCGAGCGACATCCTGCTGGCGGGTCGCTTAGGCAAAGGTGCGACCGCATTGGCCTTGCTCCGTGGCGTGTACGCCAGACGCTTCCGTTGCGACTAACTCAGCTTGTGGAACGCAGCGGCGGCGTTTCACAAACTGAGCGGCGTCCTACACAGGCGCCGGACAGATAAACACAGCAGCTCGTGCTACTATACGCTGCCCTATCGAGGCGCCAACTATCGGCGCTCATTAGCGTCATGACGCATTGCTTCGCTTCACCTCTCCCAGACGGCAGCACCATCTGAATGGAGAAAGAAGAGGGAAGGACATAAGGCGCGTTCGTACAGCTAGCTACCCGAGCATGACTTCATTGGCTCAGTTTGCAAAACGTTCCATACCTCCCGTTGCGGCCATACTGATCGTGGGCTAGAATCCTAGCGCCGCCGCGCCAATGGTTTTCTGGTGATGTCATTTACGTGATGGATATGACGTCAGTGAGATTCGTGTACCCCGGAATAAAACACTTTCATGTTAAAAATTCGTAGCAATCTCAGACAAAATACCAGCTATGCAAGTGTCAGTTTTTTTCATTCAGGAGTATTTAGAGGGACACATAAAGTGTGATACAAGTTGGCCTATATCGATATGTTAACGCGCCGGGCATCCCAATTCACCACTCTCGCAACTCGTAGTTGTCTAATAAGGCGGAAAGCGGCAGAAACGTGAAAACGGTTGCCGACGCCCCGCACGCTTTTGGGTACCTACGATTTGTGAAGTCACAATATTTGTGCACGGCGACAGCTCATTGGAGAAGCTTCTATAAATGTTTTTTCCCCGAAAATAAACAGTGCCTAAGTGGTTGAGTGCGTGAAATAACTGTAAATGAAAGCTTCCCGTAAGCCGACGTTACTTAAAAAACGCCGACAACAGATTTTATACACTGCGAGACAGGCTGCTTCTCTCACGCTCGTCAGCCATCATGTTTTCAGGTTCGTTTTAAAAAAGCATTGTTGCGCTATTAGGGAAGTCAATAACCTATCAACGGTGAACGCCCGAGCTTCTGCAAGCAATATCTCCGGCAGGAAGCGGTTCAGGGACAAGAATTCACTGCAAGTGTGAAAACTAACCGACCCGCCAGGAGCTTCTAATGTGGTCTCTGCGCGCGGATGCTGTTATCGGTAAGGCGCGCCCGCACCCGGTTTGAACCTTATCGCCCGTGAAAGATTAGGGCACGGAGCAAAATAGTTAGGGTGCTTACTGCAGGGCGTTATCCGACCGATCTGAACTTGCTCTCTTCAGCTCGCTGCGAGCCGCCTTTGATAAATAATCCGCACATCGTGCGCGCATAGATATACCCTTGTTATGTTCGGGCAGGGCAAAGCCGTTCCGAAGTTCCGCTACGCGACTACTCGAGACGGCTGCGGGTAGCGAGTGTGTATTTCACGCCAGGTTGGCGCGTATAGCGAGAGAAGATAATATGAGATGGCAGTGATCACCAGACGAGGTGAGATGAAGGGTCCCGCTTGAGCGACGCTTCGCCGGGCAGCCGCTCTTTCGCGATATTTGAAAAGGCGCTTATCGCTGCTTCGTTCTCGGCGGGCGTGAAGTCCGGGTGTCCAGTGTAGGCGGGAACAATGGCCTACACTGCCAACGGCCAAATGCATTTTTCGCCCGGTCGATGACAAATAATAAAAGTAAAAGCCAGCCTCCTTGACCCCCCCCCAAAAAAAAACGTTCTCCGTGGTCGGCCATGGCTTGGTGACGTAAAATCTACCTGTTGTCAGCCTGAGAGCGCCTGTGACGCGATGTCTACGTCACGACAAAATGAAACGGAAGTGGGAGAGAGAAATACCAGCTTTCTTTGAGAATTTCTTTAGGGAAATAAGGCGTCGTTGCTTGTCGAACAAAAGCTGAGAGGGCTACGAAACGCATCATCTCTCAGTTAAAGTTAAAACAAAATTTCATGCAGCCTTTAGTGTCCCTTTGAAGTTCACGTCTGGACATTGTTTTTAGCCGCTCTAAAACTTGGAGGAGTCGCTGGTTTGCATGGGCCAGTCGATATGCCTCGGCTCCGAAAGAGACATGCGGTAAACGTCCCCTTTTACCTGAATATTTTACCGCTGGACGCACCTGATTGGACGAGATCTCGGACCGTCTCCCTGACGTCATCTGGCTGCTCGTGCCACCAGCGCGCGAAGAAGACGTTCTCGGCGGACACGTAGCGCCGGCTCGGGTTCTCGCTCAGGGCCTTCGTCGTGGTTGTATAGATGTCACGCACGACTGCGGAAAAGCGATGGTTTAACGACTGACAGCATAAACGCTTTATTTATTGACTGCTTGCTTGACTGATTGGACAAATCGATTGACCAGATATTTGATTGACTATTTTATTGATTGATTGATTGACTTATCATGATTGTTTACTGATTTAAAATGGAATGGTTGACCGGCTGACAGGTTGCTTAATTTACTTAATAATCGAGTACTTGATTAATCGACTTTATAGTTTATTCATTCGTTGGCTAATTGGTGAATCGTGGGAATATTAATTCATTGATATATGACATGACTATTTATTACCTCTTCCTGGGTCTTCGGTATCGATTTCTAGTAGTCGCGCATGTCTGCTTCGTGGCGTGCCCATAAGTGACCGACTGGTTGTTTATTTAATTTTTGAATGAATACTCGACATACATACATTTAGGATTTTTGCCGTATTGTAAGTATGTGAACTTAGGAGTCTTTACTATTACATTCGGATCACTCGTCTTTGTAATTTTTGCAAGGTAACGTGACCAGCTCTTGACTGGAACTCATCACGCATGTTCGTTTACAGTAGCCATGGCGTTAAGCTCTCTCAAGCTCTCACTCAGAAAGAGGTTAATTATAAACAGAGCAGAATATCTTGAAAGCCAGTTACAGTGGTCGTAGATAGTGTTCACAGTGTTTAACCACCCAGCGTCGTTGTGGCTGTGACTAAGAAGGTGCACGTTGATATGGTCAGGCTTCGGCTCCGGGCAGCCCTGCGCATTGAAACATAATAAAACAGAAGATCAAAAACATTATGTAGAAGATTCCAGTTCTGCCTACGCGAGGTATCTCCTTATTTACGAAACGAAATTTCCCCGCTAGCTTCTTTATTTTTTTGCCAATAATCATGTATAACCAGATTCGAACGAATGTTAAGAAAAACCGACGGAAACATTGACACGTGCATGCGTCAAACGTATTTGAAAACTGCTTTCAAATAAAACAAGCAATTTGAAATTGTTACGGGGCACCTAAGCTTTCCCTTGTGGTATGAATGTCCATGAACATCACTTCTCGTTAAGTTGTGAAAGCATTTGGGGTTGGTTATGTTGACGTCGCTGCCAACAAGAATGAAGCTGGAATTCGAGATTAACAATTTAAGTCTTGGGAAAAAGCGCGAAAAAGGACTACACGTAGAAAAGAACACAGGACGGCGCGCTAATACGTGTAGCTAAAGATGTATCACCAGCTCGCCCAACTTTCAATTGTGTTAAACCCCCTTAACGAACGTGAACTACGTGATGCGGAGGACATGGATTTCAAAAAAAAAAAAAAGGGCTCACCTTTAATTCGCACGGGTTGGCTGCGCGTACAACGGAATTTGTCCATAGGCCTGCTATCAGCGGCAAAAGTGAATGGACCAGGATCGGTCGCTGGAAGGAAGCCAACATCGGTGCGCGCGGACTGCAGTGTCGTTTCAAGTGGTGAAAGGCGACGCGGAGGATGTAGCTGCATTGCTCGCATATCGCACACTCGGGAGCCGGATATTCTGCGCGCATATGGATGCCAGGCTGTCGCTAGAATGAGAAAACGCGTCCACATTGTGTGCGTTAATCCAAAAGCGGAAGACACGTGTGCTCCGAGCAATCCGGTTTCCAACGCGGCGCGGTAAAACACGTAGCAGGTTGGACGTGAGCAGGAGCGGCTAATACGGGGTTCTTCCGGCTACCAAACCGGTTTATGGAGCGGGAGACGCGTGTGCAGACGCGTCGTTTTCCGCTGGTGTGTTTCGCACTAAGGAAGCTTCCACAAACCCGTCGCTCCACGTTGCAAAAGGTGCCCGGCGTAATCCTGAAACAGTCCGATGCTGAGCTTTGAATCTCGGGCAGCTGAATTTGAGCCAAAAAACGGAAGCGAACAAACGACGCGCCCATCAGGCGCCATGTTATCCCTCCTTTACACCCTTGGTAGTTAGTGAACCTTCTTCTCTGAGTGCCAGATCAGACTACGTAGTTGTTTAATTTGCCATGGCGAAATCAACAGAATTAAACGTGGCTTAATTTAGGGCTGCCCTTTCTTGTGTTGTACTTCCGTCCTCACAGCCAACGGCTGTAACGGCCTCCCCGAGAGGGTCACTGCGGACGAATCCGGCGCAAATAAAGCTGTTGTCGAAAAACTTTTGTACTGATTACCTATGCTTTAGTTATGTGATTATTTTGATTGCTCTGCTTTGAGTTGTATGCCCTTGTAAATATAGTTCACTTGAAACCATTTAAATTCATGTCTTTTTTGTTTCTTTGTTTTATTGTAACCTCTCGTGCTTAACCACTCCTCATTTAAACCATACCCTGGGTACACTGCCTCTGTCTAACACAATAGCCCATAGAATGCAAATTTTGCTTTACACCAGGCAACGTTCCCAGCCTTCCCACCGCTTATTTTCGCCCCTCTTTCCCTTCCCGAGCCATGAGAGAACTTGACGAAGAGCGTTAACATGAATGCCCGGCAACTACTGGCCTTCAAGGGAGAGACCGCCAAGTCGTCACTTTGGCTCCAGGACTAAGAAAACCCACATTCATTATTAAGCTATATACCGTTTTAAAGCAAAGCTTTGTACCTCTGCCAGCCAACGGTTCCTTCGTTGCGTGGTCCCAACGCGGCTGGGGAAGGGAGGCGGTTTTCACTCACGGAACACAGTGTAGATGGTGCGGCGAATGGTTACCCAGCGTTCCCCGCGCGCTGCTCACACCGGCGGGCGCGTCGGCGGGACGGCTTTGTCGTCTGCTTTAGCGACGGTTGTTTTGGGCCTGTTTAGGCGCAGCTTCGCGTCCATTGCACGCTTCTTTGCACGGCTTGATTAACTTGATCACCAGCACCTCCTGGGTGACCTGGACCCGACGGAATTAAGTGGTTGTACGGCAAAGATACGTTAAGGATTGGTTTGCAAGGCAGGAAAACAAATGTAGAGACAACATACAGACTGGGCGCTAGAGAAACGCTACCTTTTGCGCACTGCTTGCTACGAATGGGACTCCGTTTTCTAAATTGGTGAATACCGATTCGGTTGTGTTTTAAGAGGCATTACAAAAGGCGAAAGGAGCAACTGGTTCTGATAAATAGCGATTATAAAAGTTCCCCAAGCGATCTCGCCATTCTCAAACATACGAAACTGACTAGTTTAAATCGGTATAAATGGGAATCACTAACCTCACATGCCCAATTGTTTCGGTGTCAGCGCTTGTGTCGCGCGGTGGTGTAGCCCCGAGCTAACACATCAGGATGGCTAGGTTCCGCTGTCTCACCCTTCGAAAGACGCTCCTCTCCGTTTTTACATATGCTGACGCACGGCAGGGCTACAGCGGCGGCGTGAGCCGCTCTAGCCCGGCCGTGGCGGACGCTGCTGCGTTTGGGACACCGCCACCGCGAATTCCAGGTAACGGTTGGCAGAATCACCTGTTTCACTCTTTGTAGAGCCACGTGTGGCAATTGAAGTGACGTCGCATGAGCAATATTTGTGGATGTATGCTTTACTTTACAACCACCTTCACTGCGTGGATTGGAGCTAATTTTTTACCGTATATAGTGAACCTACGGGACTACTACTCAGTGCCGCTTGGTTCTTCCCGACAGCCTACACTGGAAATTACCTTTAGAAAACCCAGCTGGCATTTTCACCTTTCTGCTCCACATGTGACCGACGAGGAGACATCTATCTTGTTATAACGTGTGTGTTCAAATTATATCGCGCACATGCAGAAGCGTGTATTAGTATCTCTCTCCAGGCCGCTTGGTGCGGGGCTTGAGTTGAGGGCTGTTTTGGGTCCTTGGTCGGGTCCCAGTGAGGCTGCGCGTGCAACCAAAGCTCTCTCGGTGCTTCTTCACTGGACAGAGTTTTGTGAAAAACATTTTTTATGTGACTAAGAATTTCGTGCGCATCATCTGACATTTTTCTATTTTTATAATTTTTTCCTCTTCCCCCCCCTCCCCCCCCCCTATCATCTGGCGTAGTAAGCCAGCACTACGACTCTGCTAAAATCGCCGTTTTAGGGCGCAGCCCTTTGGCAGCCGTCTCGCTGGGCTGAGCCGCGTTGTCGGCGTAACCGAGTGAACGATGGCAAGACCGACGAGTGAAAGAAAAAGCGAACGATGAAAGAATGTAAAGGAGGAGAGTGTCGCGAAATTGGGAGGGGAGGGCAGTTCGCCGTGGCGGCGCGAGCCAGCGCTGTCCGAAAGTGTGCGGTGGGGAAGGGGAGGAGGCAGTATGCTGCGCCCGCACGACACGCTAGAAGGCGCGGCGCTTGGCGAAAACGTGAGGGGGGCTTGCGCGTGACTATGATGTGCTTCCTCTTAATACGCAGTTCGCGGTCCCTTTTTGAGACTCACTTCGCGCCGCCGACGCAGAGGCTCATCATCGCTGCCGTCGAGAGAACCCACGAGTGAGTTCTGCCTCAGCGCACTGCTGCTGCGCCCAAATATCGCATTAGGGAGTATCGTAATCGCCAGCCAATTTTTCTTTTAGATTCCCTCTCTCTCATTCGGTATTTTTAACCTGTAGTCTAACTCTCCAATGCGTGGAAAGGGATTGGTGTGGGAATGAATGGATGCGCAGGAGAACCCTTAGCCCTTACGCATGCGAAAAGGAAGAGTGAAAAGTTATTGAAGCCTTGCTTCTCACATTGAAAGTTGGTTTGCAAATGGGAGAAAAAGGAAAGGCAGATGAAAAGATGCGTGTTATCCGGGTGTAGGCGCCAAGGAAACAGACTCAGGCTAACGAAGCAGGTCGGCGCCGTTGTTTTGTAGCCTGCACACACCTCGAGAATGAACCCCCAACTGGCCCAAGCCTGTAACTTAGTTAACGTTTATTAGCTGCACCGATGATGCCCCAAGACACGTGTAATAGTAGTGCAAAGATATGTTAAAAGCGAACGTGTTTAGCAAATCGGATTTTTTTATGTCCGCAGTTAAAAATACCAGCAAATTGCCGAGCGCGCGCACGCGAGCGTGGGCTTCGCGGCGACCGGCCGATTGTACAGGGCTATGAGGTGGGCGTTTTAGCCCCAAAAAGCCACCTGGTTTCTTGGCCAATCCCCCACGTGGGTATATGCCACTAGAAGAGGAACAACAAAAACAACAACAACAACCGGCCGGCAGTTAACAAAACCAAGAAAATGCCGAGCGGTCGTGTGCGCGTGCCTCTCGAAGACCTCCCAGCGTCCCCGACGCATGTTTGCAAGCCAAGCTCTGTATATAGTTGTTTACTGTATATAGTTGCATTTCCCGTGGCTTTTATGTAACATCGAGGCCGCTAAGGGGGGGGGGGGTGCTCCCGTTGCCAGTTATTCAAAATTGATTTTTTTTGGCAGCGTTCATTGCATACGTGTACTCCAAGAAGAAACGCGGAATAAAACTTAATATTGGGCTACGATAGCTGCACTGCCAAAAAAACCTTACCTTAAAAATGCAACAAAGAAAATATCGGCTCCTTGATAGTAATGAGGATGCCACAACAGCGGAAAATCTAAGCTGCGTAGACTATCTACAAGAATCATTGATGGAGTTTTATAAAAGTCACTACTGAAGCAAATACCAGGTTTTTCAAACAGCAGATAAAAGACCCGATGATGGCCGAGAGTATTGTTTTTATTTTCCGATTTTTTTCTCGATCTAGAGCTGAAAGTTACTGCATACACGCTGAAGACAAAAGCCACATTATCGGTACAATTTTGCCTTTCCCGGTGGCAGTAATGATCTCGCGATTAGCGTGGCATAAAACGCATTACTCGTCAAGATACATTTATCCGGCGTGATTATGCCTCCGTTCTGCTGGTGCAATTTCTGCAAAACAGATGGCAGCCGGGCTTTCCGGGGCATGCAGTCACTCAGTTATGAGGTCCGCCAGAAATGTGGCGATCTCTCCAGGCCACAGCGTGACGATGGCATCACCAGTGTCCCTCGCGATGTTTATCTCGGGTGGAGGCACACGAACGTCGTCCATCCGTTTCGGCAGACCGCTCGCACCCTCCTTAGGCCAGCGATGACGGGTCGCACCAGGGAGGAACTGGTTGGCGCCCAGTGTGAGCGCCCGCAAGTTGCTGAGCCGGTAGCCCGCGAGAAGTCGCTGCGCAGCACACACAATATGCACATATATCGTACATAAATATTGTTTTAAATTAAAGAAGTTACAGAGCCGAATCACCCCCCTACCCGGCGACCCATGTTGCCAGAATAGATTTCCGTGGCTTCGCCAACTGCAGCGGAACTTTGTTTTGCTTGTTTTTTTGTTTTTACCTCCTCTCCGGCCGGCACGGTTTCGTCTGACTAAGTTCCGGGCAGTGCGCGCTGGCATTTGGTCGTCGCCGTTTCGCGTTCGCTCCTTCACGGCGGCCTCGGATTTGTGATCTTCGTAGGCCACACGTCGCAACCCTGGACTTTGACTGAGAGTCGCTGTTAATTATTGATAGTGACGCTGGCTAGTCAGTGAGCGGAAGCGGTTTGGCCGGTGTGGTAAAATCAAGAACAGACTGATCCACCCGCAGTTGCGAAAAAACACCAGCGAGGATTGCTGTACTGGATGACTCAGTATGTCTTGACATGTACCCAACAGGCCAACCGCTTCCCTCACTGACTAAGCCAGCGTCCTATCAATAATTTCAGTGACTCTGGCTAGTCAGTGAGCGGAAGCGTGTTCGTCCGTTGGTGAAATCAACTTGACTGCTCCCATCGCGGCCATGATGCAACACTAATTGGACCGTGCCCAAGCGCTGCGCGGAACTTAGTCGGACGCAACCATTTTTCCGCCGGCAAGGAGAAACACAAAAAAGTAAAAACAAGCAAAACAAGTTCCGCTGCCAGTTGCGGAGCCACGGGAATCTAGTCTGGCAACTGGTCGACGGGTAGGGGGGTGATTCGGCAACGCCTCCGAGGACCTTGCCCAAGAAAAAAAAAAAACGCCTGTTTAAAACGGACCAGAGTAACAGTGGTACAACCTTGTTATCATCAGCGAAGGGAAAACGCACAGACTGAAGACTGCCTAGCCACTGCCTAGCCATGGCGCTAGCCATGGCTATAGACTGAAGCGACCAAGCGCCGCCGAAGCGGCTGTTACAGAACGCTCGCCTGGTCACGTGGCATCGAAGTGGCGAAGCTATGAGCTACAGCAGCTGCGACACCTCTCCGCAGTAGATCACATGACGCGACGTCGAGCCTGCCACACTAGCGCTCCGGCAGCTCAAGGTCATTGCGACGCGATGAATTACCTTGCGAGACATGGTGTAGCAGAGATTTTGCTCTAAAATGCTAGCCTGCGCACTTATGTTACTAGGTAGAGCATTTTTCAACATTTTCTAGGCTACGCCGAAAGGGCACTGAGCGGAAAAAAATCAATGTACAAGCTTCCATCTCGAGGGAGGCTGACACGTTTTATGCCGAAAAGCTAGAGAACACGCCTTTTTTTCTTACTGTAATAAAGCAGTTTCGCCACAGTTAAAGGTTAAGCTTATTCTTCGAATTCTTTGCGTTCCCAGACGGCTTAGGTATGTCCAGAAAGTTTTAGCAAACACTACGTGAAAGCACTATGCACTTGTGATCAGCGGCAAATGTTCTGAATTTTGAATATTATAAATGGAATGATGTGCATCAGATATATACCAGGCATCTTGCGAGCGATAGAAAGGCTTTTTTTAGGGTTTCTTGTGAAGAAGTATTAAAACGGTCACGCCTAACAGTGACTAGATGATTACGTGAACGAGCCGTAAGAAACTGCCCTTTTTTAACGACAACCAAAGAAAAACAAAATCTTTTTTTGTCTGTGCTGTTTGCAATATCTTCCTATATTAGCCATTTTAAAGACCCTTGAGGATGGCTGTGGCTTGTCCCGCCGTCAGATTTGTACGCAACGTCACACACCCGGAAGAAACCATATAAGTGGCAAACGTATACGGACGACATTACTGTGTCTCTGGATCAATGCCTAATTGTAGCCGTACTTTTGATAAGATTTCGTGATTCCAGTGGTCGCTCAACACAAATTGTGAGATGAGTGTTTTTCGTGTATGTCAAGTAACAAAATTATTTTTCTAATGACCCGTAATACACCTATCAATTGGTTGTCCCCTTGCGACGTGGCTAGTACCGAACCCGCTTTTCTCAATTCAAGCTCCTAATTTAAAGAGGCGTCTTGTTCTACTAAATGGACTTGCCCAGGGGAACAGTGCGATGTCGCGACAGCAACAACCTCTCGTATATACAGTTGTCGCCATGAAACGTGGTCAGAACGACAGCAATGGACTGCTCAACTTCAAGATGGGCAGCGGCTATCGCGCAGGCCTTTCGAGTTATTCCAAACCTTCTTGCTACTTTGGGGCTCTGCGTTGCCAGCACAGGAGCCTTTACGAATCCCTGAAACGCTGGCTGATGTTTGCAAATCCGGAGTACATACTTATTTTCCATATGTGAAAAAAAAAAAAAAAGCAACAAGATGAAGTGTTTTCTTGTCATCATTTGAAAGGCATGTCCTCTAGGATATATTGATAGGGTCATCATTGATAGTGGTACCCGCTACAAAGGGGATTACCACTTCACTAATTCAATCATCATCATCATCCTGCTTCAGCAATGCCTCCAACGAAGGCCCACATCTCACACAGACACATAGCAAAAAATGAACTAAAGGTCTTTTAAACGAATTATTTCGAATACTTTGACGCTTAGTTGATGGCCGGAAAAAGAACTGCCTCTCTGAGCGGCTTCGCGTTACTTACAGTGACGTTGACCTGAGTCGGTTTTCCTCGTCAGAGCGAGGTGTCGAGGCGAAGCAGCGCTTCACTTTCCAGACAACCTCTCGAGCGTCAACACGTGCACTGTCTTGGGGAGGCTATAGCGGAGTCCCGAAACCTGGAACGAGGCAGGTAGATGTCATCATCATCACCATTATCACCAGCCAGATCTACTCCCACTGCAGTGCAAAGCCTCTCCCATTAATCTCCAACTACCCCCGGTCCTGTGCCAAGCTGCGACCAATTGATCCCCGCAAACTTCTTGATCTCATCTGCCCATCTAATCTTTCTGCCACCCCCTGGCCACGCTTGGGCCTCTCTAGGGATCCACTCTGTTACCGTTAATGACCACCCTTGAAGGTCGATGTCCAATGTGTCGCGTAACTAACCATTTCATCGGACCTCGTCTTGCCTCGAACTTCCGTAAGTTTTACCTCTTACTTTTCCCTAAGGGAGTGAAGCAGCTCGTAAGCGACAGCGTGCGAACCTCCAGTAAGCTCGCGTACATCGTTAGCGGTCTACACATGCGACAGTTTGCCGCCTTTTTTGCTGCGGTTGGGCCGTGGCGGGGCCGTTCAAGTACTAAGCCTAGGAACTAAATACTCCCCCTACGTGTGTTCGTTGACGATTCGCTAAGCGGTGCAGTGAATGAAAATCGAGAGGATGGTTGTCCAATGGGGAATGAATGCAGTGCAGTAGCCGACCCATTTTTCGGACCTGGAGAGGAACTAAAAAAAGTCCGAATAAAAGAGCAGTCCGAAAAATCCGCGAGTCGCAAAAACGAACTTTATTTTATTTAAAATAGAACTGCAGAAGTCGCTAATGGTTCTTTGCCTTAAATTCCTCCTTCATGTGAGAACGTCTGCTTGCATCTCTGGAAGCGTCACGTTTTCTTCGTGAACACTGGACAGCAACGTCAAAGCGTTCGCAATGTCTTGCGTTGACGGTTCCGGGTGGTCGTGAAGGGCTTCGTCGGAGTCAGAGCCGCTTTGCGGCAGCTCGGTCACTTTGCGCACGATCTCGTCGTCCATTGCCTCCGCGCAAACATTATGTTGCTGTCCACTGCAGCAAACTCTCAAAATGTCGCGAAAGCTCAAAGTTGGTTACCCCGGCGGGAGTCAAGCCAATCCCCATCCAATACGAAGCTAGCCACGTGGTTAGGATTGAAAATGGCGCCGTCCTGGAGTCGCCCCGTTGCTGTGTCGCGGAAACTTTTGTCCGAAAAACCGAACACTTGGCTTTATTCGGCCCGAAATATCCGTTGTTCATACACATTACTCCTATGACACAACTGGCGGTTCCTCGTGAAAGTCCGGAATATCCAGCAACTTCAAATTTTTGGAGTCCGAAAAGAAAAACGGTGGGCTACTGTATAGCTGCTTGTTTTAATCCTAACTACGCGCGTGTCATTCCTGGCTTCCCACCGAGAAAGAAATTCCTGTGGATGCACCGCTTTAATGGAAGTTCCTGAACGACACGAAATATCTAAGTGAGAATTTGAAGAGTACGTGTGTTAAAGGAGTACTGACACCAATTTTGGCGTGTAATATTATTGGCACAGTCGCTTCCTTCACTCAACAGAATACCTTGGCTGAAATATGAGCGGCCTGCGACGCGAAGAACATGCTTTCATTGGAATCTCATTATCGCGCCGACAGGAACAGCATGCAAGAGCACGCAGCGAATGGACATCAGCTGACATCATCCGCGACAGCACTCGTCAAAAACTCGTGACGTCACTTCACACTCGCGTACCCGCCAGCGGCGGCTGGGCGCTGGAGCCTTCAGAAACGGTGCATGTAGCCAGAGCTAGAGGCATAATCGCGGCCCAGAAAGGCACTGTTGGCAAAAATAAAGTTCCACAACACGGGAAAGGAAGCGATAATATAGCCCCATCATAATACGCAATAGAAGTCTCCATCATGACTTTTATTGAAAACCGATAACCGGATTTCCGCCGCAAGGTAGGCGTAGCACCTTCAGACAGCTCAAGCCGTTCAGCTCCGGTGGAGGCGCGGTCGAAACAATGCCCCACCGGCCCTCCGCAGTTGTTTTTGACGTGCCCACAAAGCGATGAGGTCATGCCGGGATTCTGTCATATGGCGCCTTTCGGGCTGAGAGCGCGGGAAATTGAAACGAACAATTTTCAGGCCGTTCACTGACATTAATTAATCATCGCGCGCTGAAGTACTGAAAGTGCTCTGTCGGGTTCACCAGACCATTAAGCAACGATAAAAAATATAAAAATGGATCATATAATTTTCGTGCCAGTACTCTTTTAAGAGTGCGTTGTAATCTCTGGAGTGATCAGTATCGCGAACATAAAAAAAGCCGACTCGTAAGTGTCGCGGTTTCTCAAGTAGCCATTGCTTTGATTAGCGTAGAATACAATAATCGTTGTATAAATGCATGAACAATAACCTTAAGCGACAGTCTTTACAACAATGGCCTCAAATCGTCCCTCAGTTTGAACGCAATGTCGTAGGTATTAGCTGTGCCAGCACATTGCGCGTGTGTTTGGGGCCTTGTGAGGAACAACACAGAGCGCAAAAACGGGGGACAACAGAAAGAGGCGCAACGCACTCACAACTAATGTTTATTAGGAAACACAAAGAATACATGCACGCAAGTGCGCGCTTGCGCAGAGGGTAAAAAAAGGCTGATGCGGCTCCGCATAGAATGATGAGCTAAAAAGGCAAGAAATGACAGGAAAAAAGCGTGTGCAAAAGGGCTGACAAGTCGCGCGAGGATATGGCCGTTACGCTTTATTGCGGGTACCGCTGTCTTTCAGAGAGTGTACGTGGGGCAGACGGGACGCTGCCTAAATATTAGACTAGGAGAACACTTAGGGACGATAACCAATCGCATCTATGTGAATGCAAACGCCGTTTCGGTGATGCCGAGGTGCTCTTCCGAGCATAGAAATCAGATGGCGAGGGAGATAGCAGTACAGATATCCTTCTACATTAACCTTGATCAACACGACTGTGAAGAACAACTAGTAGAGGGTGTGTTGAGCCTCTTTTTGTCGGTCCCGTGTTTTCGCGCAGCCTGTGCTGCCTCTCCGATGAATTGCCAACGCTTTCTAACGGTGTCTTCTACGGATTCCCCGCCAACGCTCTTTGTTAAAAATTTTCCGCTATTCAGACATATGAAAACGACTATCACGTTCGTACCGCGGCAGTACCGACTTGTACGGAAAAGCACAGCGAAAGCCGCTCGCTTCGTTTCACAATCGTACAGATAGGCTGGTGTAAGAGCAGCCCAATATGCGTTGTAAAAGTTGAGGTAACTCAACAGTGGCCTCTCTGGGGCTTCCACTGCGCCGGCCTCAAAAGCGAGCAGGGGCCGGTAGACGAGTCCCAGTGCCTGGTGACGCAACGACTGCTTTGCCCTGCCCTCTGGGTCCCAGAAAAGTCGATGCGTTCCGTCTCGCCACAGTGATGGTGTCGTCATGCCGGTCTATTTCCTCCAAAGGTTCGGGGTTCCAAGGTCGTCATTAGGTCGAGTGCCAACGATATACCTCTGCGCGTGGCGATCACAGCCTGATAGAGGAGGATTGTTGTAGAAACATCACAGGCAGCGTTGGGAGCCTAAAAATGTCGTCTGAAAGCGCAGTAAAGACTGGGAAGCTTCTTGGAAGAGACATTGTATGCTTCTACTCTCCGGCGGGGGTTGATATCCGTCCGTCTACGCGTAGCTGTCGAAAAAAAATATCGTCTCCACTTTCTCACGAGCGCTCGTTAGGTATGATTATAAGGCAGGTATGCGAAGGGAAACAGGTGTTGTTTTTCTTCTGTTGTTTTTTCCTATGCAGACACTTACTTCACCTTGGAGATATCCCGTAAATCTGGTAGGACAACACAGGTATCTTGAAAAAAAATTAGCAGTGACTTAGCTCGACTATGCCAGGATATGCGTAGCGTGAGCTAAGGTTCAGCTGGTTATTCTTAGGCTTCCATGTTGTCTAGGATTAGCTGATTATCATGCTTACAGCTGCTAAGACTATTTCCAATCCAATCCAATCCAATCCCAATCCCAATTCAGCCCCAGTCCAGTCCAGTCCAGTTCAGTCCAGTCACTGCTCCTCGCGCATGCGCAGCACGGATCTCTAGGAGCCACGCGAAACGGCTATCAAGCGGCCCCGGCGCGGCGTCAGACTTGGCTACTGCGAAACGGAGGCGCACAGCTGGGCCCGCGCCGGCGCCAGTGCGTCTGCCGCGGCTATGACATCACTCCTCTGGAATGCGCAGACCGGCGAATGTGCAGACCCAACAGACACTTTTTGGAACTGATCATTTTTTTGTATTCTTTGGTTGTTATTTTTTTTCGTAACGTGGCTCTTTCTTTTCGTATTTATTGCCCGTTTAGTGACAATAGACTCAGTTGTTAGTCAGCGCCCTGTCTGTGTGCCTTTTCTGTAGTCCTGTTTCCCGCGCTGTTTTATAACTCAGTGCAGACCCAATTCTCTACACACCCGTGCTCCAGCTGGATTGGATTTCCAATCCAATCCAATTCAATCTAATGCTCCTCGCGCTGGCTCAGCACGGCCCTTCAAGGTCCACGCGAAACTGCTCAACCTCGGCCAGTGTAGCTTACGCTACAAAAATTACACTGAAATTGGTCGCTAGGGCGACACTATGACTGCGCCGAGTTTTATTTGTAATTAGCTCACAGTGAAGCTGTAAACGCTTCAAAATCTGGTCTGCAATCAATACATGCCAGTCTACGGAGGGGGTAAGGTTAGAGAAAATGGCTGTAACTCTTTTTTTTGTCAGAACTATCCTGAAACGAATTATACGACAATTAGCCGCTATAACGACTCGAACATTACTCCGAGTTTTACGTACTAATCATTATTAGCTAGTTCGCGGTTAAGTTCTAAATATTCTGGAATTTCGGTGATCAGTCAATACAGGGACTTCTACTGTAGCGAAACATGTTAATCCCCTGGAATAAATCTCTAGTACTCTCAAGGTTCATTCAACCAATTAACTAGTAAGTATACTCAATCGCAAATTATACAGAACAAAGTTTTTTTTGTCCTGCAGACATGGGTCGTCTGTGGTAAGAGGCACCACGCTTCGCTGCTTGTCCTTTCACAGGGTGTAATGGCGAAATTTTTTTATTAATACGTAAGCATTCTAAATCTTTTCCCTTGGAAAAATTGTCCATCGGTCAGTAATGAAACGCGTTGCGCGGATATCAATAAAATATCACATTCATATATGAGTGCTCGATTAATGTCGTACCAACAATGCATATGCGTAGATTAGTGATGCCTTCTTGTATAGGGCTCGCTTTGTAGGAGTCAAGCCAAGTCATGTTGGCTTTCCCGCATTATACAGAGTGATCAAAGTTAAGTCAACATATTTTTTAAAAAATTAGGTGCTTAGATATACGTGAAGACCAGCACTGCAGCAAGGTTGTACGCCAAGGGGGACACACAATGAGGCCGTAACTATTGATGTCGGTGGCTTAAACTAAACTAAAATTGAATAATTGACTTTTTAGCGGCTGCAGTAAGCAGGCATGTTTGTATTGAAGAGTTAGACGCAATCCTATTTCTACGCAGTTTCATTTGGCAGATTTTTTTTAGCGCATTCCTACTCCGAGATATCGAACTGCGAAGTTTAATTGCCGTTCGCATGATTACGCATGCAAGACATTGGAAACCGGCGCAAAGCTCCTCCCTTATGTGACGTGCGTGCTGTGTACGGTATTTAGAATGACAACGGAGTGGAGGCGTAGGCAAAAGTGATAACTGGCACCCTTTCAGTCTTGGCTGGCCTTATCGAAATCTGCACTAGGCGGAACCTCTATGGGAACACAGAACAAAAGGGAGGAGCTTTGCGCCGGTCGTCGCTGTCTAGCATACGCTGTCAACACACGGTCGACAGGTTGGCGCCGTACGCGAGATGCCTGTATACTAGGTCGGCTTACAAGCTACAAGGCTATTTATTCACTGCGCGTCGGTTACGGAAGGTGGAAGGGAACGCCAAGCAGACTCGCTGTTTCATGTTTCAAGTGTGAACGCTTTATAGTGTTAGTTCCAAGATTTCGCAGCATCAGCTTTCGGTGAGAAACACCAGGGAGCGCATCCTATTCCTTCCCCCCTTCTCGATTATGCTTGCTGGTCTGGCCACACGGCGCCCGCCAATGAGAGAGACGCCGGTCTGCCATCGGCGTCAGGAACAGTTGTACAGAGAAACCTATGCCCCAAAAAGCCTGCCGAAGCGCGAAGAGCCGACCTAACAGCGCCACCGGCCAGACGCGCTTCCGCTGCTCGAAGTTCACCTTCACACGCCCTGCGGCAGGCTTCGCGGATTCGGTTGCTCGAGATGCCGGGCATGCGTTCTCGCTTTCGTCGCCGGTGCTCCTTTTGAGATATACCGACGCAGTCGTCGCCACAGACTAGGTAGCCTGAAGGTACCAACAATGGTGACGCCGTCGTCTAAAAATCCCCACTCCATTCCCATTCCATTCCGGGCAAAATGCTCTCAATTCCATTCCTACAAGCGTGCTTTTCATTCCATTCCCGTTCCATTCGAGTATTTCGAAAAGGTGGAATGAATCCGGAGTCATTCCAATTCCCGAGTGGTAACTCCGCAACACTGCTCTGCGCACACAGTAAGAACCCTTCCGTATCACCATCTTCCGACAGATCTAGGGCATTGACAACGAGGTTGAAATGTTTTCTTAAATTTGAGAGCCTCGTTCGTGCTTCGTGCGCAGTAGCATCATCGCTCCCTAAGTCGCCGAAGTTCATGCACTCCGGAATGGCCTCACTTCTTTCCGTCATTTTGACCTTTTGTAGCAGCGTTTTCTTCAGTAAAGTTAATAAAATCTCGTTAGATGGTCACTTGTGATTTCATGTGACGTTCACGAATACATTCAACACTACGGGTGGATTTCGGGAATTAGAAAGTGTTCCTAATATCGGGAAGTTCCTAAAGCCGCGATTCTTAAAATGCGGTTACAAGAATTTAGATTCAGAAATGGCTTTTATCAAATTGTCTAAATAATGGAAGTCATGCCATGCACTCGCACAGTATCCCGGAAAGGACATGGTTTGTTATCAAATTTCGCTGCTGTTTGCAAAACCCAGATTTCGTTCGATCAGTTCCTGTGTCTCGGTTTATGGCGCATGCATAGTAACATTAAGTTTACTACCATTAGTTCCATGTGGCCTTGGCGCTGGCTTGTTCCACCCTGGGGTCGGTCGGGAAAGATAACCATCATGAGGTTTCTCGCTACGTCCTGCGAGATGTCAAGAGGAATTCGGTGGCTACAACAACGACATACACCAATTTTATTTACCCGGTGTGCTGGAACTGTAGCCGAGCTGAGCCCCGTCTATAAAGTGCAGAAATCATGCTTTTCTAACGCAAACGTTAAGCTTGTGGTTTGAATTTGCTATACGGACTAAGTGACTCTGGAAGGATTGCGTTGATGCTGCGGAAACACCACGAAAGCTCAAACTTTGCTCGGCAGTACTTTTGGATTAGGGAGCAGCAAGCTCGGGTGAAAGGCATGCTGGCTCAGATTACATAAAAGAAGTGGATTTGGGCTGCCATGTAAACTCGAGAAGGGACAACGAATGGGCCATCAGGATAACAGAATGGCTGCCCAGATACAGGACTAGCAATTGGGGAAGACAGATAACTCGATAAAGGGATGGGAAATTTTGGGGACAGCAGTGAATTAAGAAGGCTAAAGCAGGGAGTAGTTGAAAGTTTTTAGGAGGGTCTGCGATCCAGGAGCAGACACATAGCAGTTGACGATGATGATGACAACAATGATCACCCGCATTTACATAAGCAGTGTACTTTATTGTTTTCCTTCGTTATTTCCATGAAGTTTTTATGTAGTAAGGGATTTGAAATTAGTCGAACATTATCATTCGCCCACAGGAAATATCAGCTAAAAAAGGCTTCTTTGTGGGATACTTGGTACTGTCTTGAATATAACTTTAGCATTCGCTGCATACTTATACAAGGGACTGGGACAGTGAAGCAGACAAACCATGCGTTTGTGGGGAATCTTTGTTCACGAAAGTATCGTTTGTATTCTGTTTAAATCATCTCTATCACAGGCACGGCGTATCTTACTTCAATGTAGATCCATGAGACGATTGGGTAGAAGTTGGCAGGTATAGGCAGCTTGTCGTCTTGATAAGTCATTCTGCAAAATTTCATACAGGTCCTGGCTTAAAAATACACCAAAGGGTTAAAACGCGAATACAAATACACTGCATGCACCGTACCATTCGCAGAGGAACACAGAAAATGCCAAACGCGCGAAGATGCTTATCGTGAACGCATACACTTTTCGAAGTATAATTTAGGACACCGGAAATCATGAGTGGCTGAATGGGGTTGGTGGAGTGAGCTGATGCCAACGCTTCGTTACACAAATTAAATACGTGTATGGTAAAATAAAATTACTGGAAGTTCTACAGATCTCTAAAAATAAGTGATCATCTCATCCCGATTCCTCTCGAGCTTGAGTGTGGGTCCATTGCGCACGCGTTGCTTTAGAAGCCTGCTTTAGTTTTAAAACCCCGCGACGCAGTCTTTCTCGAGCGCCCTTCGCACACCCCACCAAACTTGTTTTGCCTTCCAACTATCTCAGTGGTCACGTTCTCTCGCTTCAGGAAAACTGCCCGCCTGTCGCTTCGTTTGCTGTGCACCAGTCGCGACATTCCATCGCCGTCATTTTAATTACATCGCCTATCGACGCCGAGCAGGTCGTGCACTCGCTGCACACTTCATTTTACAAAGTGTACAAGCGCTGACGGCACGAGTGGGGAAAATGTGCGACGGGCGCGCCCTCCACCGCTAAGCAACGAGATCGGGAGCTGTGCCAGCTCACCTCCACCTCGGCCAGCGTCGCCGCCGGATCGGCTGATGTCACCCCACTTCGTACGAGCTCATCCCCCTCTCTCTCCCTCTCTCTACTCAATGAAAATGGCGAAGGTACACTAATCAGTTTGGATCATCAGAGCAAAGCGATTGCCCAAAGCACTCACGTCCTGCGCACGTTCCTCCAGCCGTTGCTATCCGTGTGAAATCCGTGGCTTCTAAGGTCGCTGTGGAAGACGCTGACAGTGTCGGATCCCAGCGGGCCCGAATCGTCAGAATTCATACTAAATGAAAAAAAGAAACACGCATGGATGAGCACGAAAGCGCCAGACAACGTTTTGTGGTGCATGCTAACGTTGCTTACACCGAGTGTTTCGTGAAGAAGGGCTTGCGTTCGGGCTAGTTGGTATTCCATAACGTTCATCTTAAGCGCAGAAAAAGAACAGCGACACAGTAGACAAGGGCAAGCGCAGTAGACAAGGACAAGCGCTTGTCCTTGTCTACTGTGTCCCTGTTTTTTTTTCTGCGCTTAAGATGAACGAGTGTTTCGATCACAAATTGTCGCTGGCATGCTCACTGTAGGTTCACCCAAATATACATGAGCCTTTTTAACAGCGAAGATGTTTGGCAAATCACTATTTTTCGTGTCTACAGTTAAAAAAACAAGAAAATGCATAGCCGTCGTGTGCGCGTGTCTCGCGGCGACCGCCCAGCGTCCCCGGCGCATGTTTGTCAAGTAAGATTGGAATAAAAAACAACTTCAGCCTTCGCCGTAATCGTGGCAACAATTTCTCGGAACGAGAAAGACACGTCCTACAGTAAACACCTACAAGATGACGTCCAATGATTATCGCTTCCAAAGAAACGAAGGAAGGTCACACTTATAGCAACAATGATGGAGTAAAGGTCGTTGCGTCAGCGAAGAAGCGCAGCAAATCAGCTAGCAAGTGTGGACTAAACCTCGTGATGGTCGTAAGGTTGCGTACAGCTTCGCTACCTTCAAGTCTTACGCGTTAGTGTGAGCTTCTTTCATTTTTTTATTGTTTTTGTTCCGGAATTTCTGCGACGATGTAAGATGGTGATACAGATGCGCGCTTCTTTTCTGCCTGAAGTAGGTTGCGCGCGCGCAGGTATGCGAAAAAAGCGTAAATTGTTTTAACTACTTTTCGGGCAAAAAGTTTGCGTGTATTTTCAACGTCGGCGAACAAAGGAGTCACGTGTATTGGACGTGCGAGGCGTTCTATTGCGCGAAGCGTCGTAAAACGAACGTCGCGTGGCTGGAACTATTAGCACTACTGGTGGGTGGACTATTAGGACTATGAGGGTGGACTCATGCTTTTCAAAATATTCATTTGGCGTTTCAAAACTTGCCTCATGTTATTCTCGGCACGTTACTTTGGCACATATCGTAGAAGGGGGCGACTCGGGTGGCCTGCTAGAGATGATATAATGATCTCGTGTTTGTACAAACTCATTCTTTATAGTTGAATAAGTGAAGGATATCTAACTAATAACGGTCAACGTGTCGCACTACAATTGAGTTTTGACAACATATAAGAAAGAACATAAATAATGGACGATAATGTGTTTTTATTTACGTTTCGGAGCTTCGGCCATTTTCTCGAGAGAACAAAAACAACAACAACCACAGCAATGACGGTCTTTCGAAGAAGGGTCACCCAAGGCTCTCGCCTGAAAACTGTGTTCGTTTAAGAGCCGGCAGTCTGTTGCATATATTAGATTTTCGCTTATAATGTCTAACTCACTGAATGACGCCTTCCACGGATTTTCCATTAAAGGGGCTATGAAAACAACATACAGGTTTGGTTCATTGAAAATACCACTTTGTCGCGATAAAAACGAAAGTATATTCGACGCAAACTTCGAAAAAAAAACGGGATATCAAAGAAAGCATGTTAGTCACTGGGCACTCCCAAGCCAGTTTTCCGCGATTTTTTTTATGACCTCACAGAACCTTCGATTCGATTGACGGTCGCCGACCTACACCATTGCAAGGAAGCGTGACTGGGCGATTCGAGTGGGGCCTCTAATTCCGTTTGATCGTATCACCTGAATGCTAACGAGCAGTTAACATACAGATAACTAGTTTTAGAGCTGGCCATATTATGCTATGTTCAGACTACCGATGCAAAATCCATATCGTGATCTATAGATGTAAAAAAACGGCGTGTCACGCAGGTCGGTTAGCTGAGAAGTGAAATGATGTCATTCTTTAAATTTATTACGACAACCCGGCCTTACTTCACTTCTGCGCATATTACGCCACTAAAGCAGGAACTTTTGAGATTTGGAAGTTTCGGTATATCTGTATATTTGGGAAGGGGGGAGGGCTAAAAGGTTGGTGCAGTTGAGTGGAAAAGATGGACAGGGACTGTGAAAGGATTCGACACAAGTGCGCTAGTACAAATTACGTTTATTACAAGGACACTCTCTTCAAAACACGGTAAGAACAGATAAAACTGTAACAAAAATGGTAGTCACATGAGATGAATTCCGCACGCTCATACACGCCCGTCGTCAACCCGTGCGCCAGCAAACCCAAGAAACTCAATTTCTCCGGCCGTTAGGTGCAAAGATGGCACGCTGATGCAGCTGTCTAGTGCACTCCGAATATTTGCTGTTTTCATTATCTTCCCAGTGGGCTGGTTCCTGGATCTGAAGAGCACTTCACATATATCAAATAACGGGCTGCAAGCACCATCTTTGCAAGCTTTGCAGTGGACAGCTAAGGGCCCATCAATCAATATTTTGCACTGAAAAGCCATACAAAGGGGACACAGCGTAGATGTGCAGTGGCTTCCTGCCCACTGCGGAAGCCATGAGCACAAAGGGGACACAGCGTAGATGTGCAGTGGCTTCCTGCCCACTGCGGAGTTGCCGGCAACGACGCAGCTGACAAAGCCGCCTCATCTGCCCACAGTATCTGCGCTCAAGCTCTGTCAATCCCATTCACGAGAAAGGATGCGGCAACACTCGTCTCATCAACCGCACGGAAAGCGCAGATGTCGTATCTGGGCTGATGCAAGGCAGCAATACGCACCCCTTCACGTGATTGATCCCAAGTGCACCTTCAGAATGCCACCTGGGCTTAGCAAGTGCGAGGAAGCCAATCTGCATCGGCTGTGCTTTAATGTGGCCTACACGGGACATTACCTCTACAAAATCCAGCAGGCATCTTCACCTCTTTGTTCCACATGTGACTCACGAGACGACATTCATTATGTTATATGCGTGTGTCCAAAGTACACCGAGCACAGACAGGAACTCACATTATCTTTGTGCCGGCAGCTTGGTGCGGGACTTGAGCTGAGGGCTGTTTTGGGTCCTTGCTCGGGTCCCAATCAGGCTACACGAGCAATCAAAGCTCTCTAGGAATTTCTCCGGAGCACAGAACTGGACAGAGTTTTGTGATTGAAAATTTTGGTTGCATCAAATGACATCTTTTCGTTTCCATTTTTTTCTTTTTTGTTTTTCTTACTTCGTCCTGTGTAGCAAGCCAGCGCGAAGGCTCGGCTAACATCGGTGGTCTTCATTAAGGTTATTTTCTCTCTCTACCCTCAATGCCGCGGTGTACATTGTTCGCATGCTCACGCAAACGAACGTTAAGGCACCGTCCCGTTTGGCCGACGTAAGACTTTCCACGTTCCAAAGGAAAGCGACAAACAAGGAATTCAACACATCTGACATGCCTACTTCGATGCTTGATGCTGCACTAGTTCTTTTTTGGCTGTGGGCTGGTGAGCACGCATAACCTTGACAACTTGGGAGGCGCAGAGAAGACGACGTTCACATCCATCCTGCTTGCTATTTCCTCTGGGCTATGTTATATTTTATGGATATGTGGTGCTACGGCAACCTTGCCTCTTGACTTGTTACCCTCTTCCTGATGCCATGATTCTCGAGCGTCTTAATTTTTTCTGAATCGTTTGTGCCACTAGCGTAATTAACTCTGCTGAATAGCCAGCTGACCGGACACATTGTGTTTGCTGGTGAAAGCTATCATTCATTGAATGAACACACGGTTTGGTAAGAGAGTTCAACAGGCAACGCTGTGCAACGGCTCACGTCACCACCCCCGCATGTGCTAAAGAGTTTAGTATTTTTTCTTTTTTTGACAGTTTTATCTGTTATTAACGCGTTTATAAATACAGCGTCTGTGTAAGAAACTTCAGTTGCAGTAGCGCACTTGTGTCGTGTCTTTTCACAGTCCCTGTCCGTTTTTCGCGCTCAACTGTACGAACCATGGAATACCAACTAGGCCAATCGATCACGTTGTTGAAAAGGTCTTTCGTTACCGGAATGAAGCCAAGTAAGTATAGAAGGCTAGTGCTTCCAAATTGAAGAGAGTTGTATGTTGGCTTCATGGCCCCTTTAACGAAAAGAACTACAAAATATTTGTCTTCAATCCACGCTGTGGAGGTGGTTGGATGGCGAAGCTGTAAACGACACCCACAACGATCACCCATGCGACATCACTTGGATTCACACACGCGGCTCTACAAAGAGCGAAACCAGACTCTGGCAGCAGTTACCTGGGTTCCGAGGGCGATGCATCTCGGAATCGTGTGGGCGAACGCACCAGCTACGGCTGAAAGAAAACGGAGAAGAGTGTCTGGGAAGGGTGGAAGGAGGGTGACACGCGCGATCTCTCTCACTACCTCCCCTTCACTCCTTTTTCATGCGTCAGCCCTGTCAGGACGGTGCGTCCACAGGTCCGCCGCCCCGAAGACGATGACAACGAAGGCGGGGCTCCTCACGTGGCGAAAACCCAAATCGTTTCTTCGGCTGGACTGTTTTGCCTGATCTGGTTCTTTTTAAGGAAAAAAAATTCTTGGCCATTCCCCCTGAGTGGGTATGCGCCAGTTTATGGGCCACCACCACCACCACACGTGCAAGCCTAGACGACGCCGGGAGCTCCCCACGAGGCACACGCTCATGTGCGCTCGGTATTTTTTTTTGCGAAGCCATAATTAACCATATTTAACTCATCTATATTTAACTATATTCATCTATACTCAGCTACACCAGCGACGGTTGGTGGAGAGGGCACGGATGGCCAGCATAGCCCAAGGCATCCCGGACTAAGAAAGCCTCCCACCAGGCGGGTGCCCTAACATCAGCACCTCGTCTCAAATGAAGTTTATTCATCATTCATCATTGCTGAAGCCACTGCGCGATGGCCGTACTGGGCGCCTCGCGCCGGGAAGTTCTCTTTAGTCGCTTCTATAACGCCAGCGGACCAAGCCCAATCTTAAATAGTCCTGCTGTTAACACACGCTCTAATTACATTCTGCGGATGGATTTACAAAAGAATGCTTACGATATGTTCGGGCGCCTCACTGTCCAGGTGAACTCTACGTGCGGGCTGTCCTTGTGAAGCGCTATTACTTGCGAGACGCATGGATTGAACTCCTGGTGTATCTCCTCCACCAATGGTCCCTGTGGGGAAAAAGATTCAGGCATCCCGCGAAGTTGGTCCAAACTCTGGTGCGCGAAAGTGGTGACCAGCATAACGAACGTCTATGAGGGAAAGCTCTCAGCTATTCAGTTGCACTTCAGGCCCGCGCCTTGGGTATGTTGCAGGGCAACGCCGCCTGTATAAACATTGCCTAACGCGTGAGCGAAAAATGGCCAAACAGCCACTTTCCTGTTGCTCTCTCTTACCCTTCCCCGCTCCGTAGCCTTTCAGCATGCTTTCGTGTCCGCCGGCCAGCGCCGCTTCTCGGAAACTATGCAAAATAGTTGAAAGTTCCTTTAGCGTTACCGAGGCGACGCTCCTACGCCTTCTTGTTTTTCACCATGCCTGTCTGTCTTGGTCTGTCGCTGATAAAACCGCCTTTGCCACGAAGAAAAATCCCTTGTACTGCCGCAGGCTGATGCGGCTTTGCACGCTTATCTACTTGAATCGGAGGCCCCAAAATTTTCTGAGTGGGGCATCCCCCCTCCGTACACTCCGCGTTTCGGTCTTGTTTTGTACCCGCTGTTCGCACTCGGCATCGGACTGTACTGTAGAAGCGCCCGGACAGCGTTGCGCAGTAGCCAAGTCTGACGCTGCGCCGGGGCCGCTTGATAGCCGTTTCGCGTGGCTCCTGGAGAGCCGTGCTGCGCATGCGCGAGGAGCAGTGACTGGAATGAACTGGACCGGGCTGGACTAAACTGGACCGGACTGGACTGGACTAGACTGGTACTGACCTGACTGGACTGGACTGGATTGGATTGGACTGGACTGGACTCGACCGGACTCAACTGAACTTGGTTGGACTGGATTGGTTCGACTTGGAAATCGTTTTAGCAGCAGTAAGCATGATAATCAGCTAATCCTAGACCACCAATAAACCTAAAAATAACCAGCTAGTCCTTAGCACCCGCTACGTATATCCTGGCATAGCCGAGCTAAGCCATTGCTAATCTTTTTCCCTCCCCAAAAGCGGTCCTGTAACCTTATGTATGTTGCTCACCACATCCGGACCGGTTTGCAGAGAGGGAAAACGCGTGCACAAACGCGTTGCTCTGCGCACATGTGTTTGGCTCTTGAGGGATAGAGCGAGAAAGAACCAAGTGCAATGTTGTCCACTGTTTGAGAGCACCCGCGTGTTCTGGCGGCACCAATTCACACGAGAGATAACTGAAGCTTTCTATATCAGAAACAACGATGAAAAGTGTGTCAGCCACGCGTCCGTGGCATTACATGAAAAGGAATTTTTTTCTTAGTGAATGCATTAACTTAGGTGTTTTGCGGGTTGTTTGTTGAATGTGGACATTATAATCTTGTGTTTATCCAACCGTATTCCTGTAAACATTGTAATCTTGTGTTTATCAAACCACACTATCGAGAGGTTGACCTGGGCACGTGTTCATTCCGAGTACATATTTGTGTTTATGTGTAATTGCGTAATAAAGACATTTGCGAGTTCGCGCCGTCCTGTGTGTCTTCTCTGCTTTCGTCCTGTTTCAAGCTCTATTTAACGGTGTATCAACACCAACTAGTCCAGCTGTCAATTTTACTGATGTTTATTACGCTGACGAGGTTAGCCTGACATAGACGCCTGTCTTGCTACAGGAGATTACAAAAAAATGATGGTAATAAGAGATATGATAACGGCGATGGCGATGATCCGCATAGTTCATTAGCGCTTTTTATAGCCACTGATACAATCCTGGAATTCTGAGGTAAGTCAGAAGAGATTTGGTCCCACGGTAAGCTCGTTTAGGGGACGAGCGGAAGCCCAACACGTCGCTCTATTGCACATTTTAAAAATACTGATGGAAATAAGAGATAAGATAACGACGACGATGATGATCCGTATAGTTCACTAAAGCTTTTTATAGTCACTGATCCAATCCTGGAATTCTGAGGTAAATCGGAAGAGATTTGGTCTCACGGTAGATCATTTAAGGAATGACCGGAGGCCCAACATGTCACTGGATTGCATACTATAAAAAATGATGGCAATAAGAGATAAGATAACGACGACGATGATGATCCGCATAGTTCATTAGCGCTTTTTATAGCCTCTGATCCAATCCTGGAATTCTGAGGCAAGTAGGAAGAGATTTGGTCTAACGGTAAGCTCGTTTTAGGGGACGACCAGAGGCCCAACAGGGACGACCAGAGGCCCAACATCTCACTCGATTGCAGATTATCAAAAAATGATGGTAATAAGAGATAAGATAACGACCACGATGATGATCCGTATAGTTCATTAGGGCTTTTTATAGCCACTGATCCAATCCTGAAATTCTGGGGTAAATCGGAAGAGATTTGGTCCCATGGTAAGCTCGTTTAGGGGACGACCGGAGGCCCAACACGCCACTCGATTGCAGATTATAAAAAATGATGGTAACAATGAATAAGATAACGACGATGTCGATAACGGAATAGTCCAATAGCGCTTTTTAAAGCCACTGACCCAATCCTGGAATTTTGAGGTAAGTGGGAAAGAGATTCGGTCCCACGATAAGCTCGTTTAGGGGACAACCGGACACCCAACACGTGACTCGATTGCACATTATAAAAAATAATGAAAATAAGAGATACGATAACGACGATAATGATGATCCGCATAGTTCATTAGAGCTTTTTTATAGCCAGTGATCGAATTCTGGAATTAAATTGGAAGACATTTGGTACCATGGTAAGCTCGTTTAGGAGACGACCAGAGGCTGTACACGTCGCTCGATTGCAGTCGTAGTGTCTAGAGAGCCTCTTCAAAGGGGCACTAAAAGAGGCATTCTGGGCACTGAAAATTGCGCGCATGTACAAATCCGGCGGTGGAGCTCCTCGCGCACGATAAAAAGAGAGCAGAGCATGTAATTAGCCTGTTGAAGCTTGAAGATGAGGTGCCTTGTGGGATGAAGCTAACGGTGATAGTGGCTGACCTTGACAACGCTGTACTTGACCTTCTTGGCGACCGGCTCAGGCCCGCTCTTGGCTGTGAACACGTACGCGCCGGGTGGCCTCAGGTCAGCTAAGTGCTTCTGCGTGAAGTCGTAGGTGGCGAATGTGTGCTTCAGCCGCACAGCCACTTGAGAAATGCGCAGCTGGATGCTGGAGATGAGTCCCGTGCGAGGGTTAATGTGGACGCGGTACCTCTGCGGGGAAAAAAGCACGTATAAATGTTGTATTTGGAGGCGTCAGCGTGGCATATTTAGGCGGGGCGAAAGTAGTGCTCCGAGACCTAGTCTATGGTAAGCTGCATTGCAAAAAGTCAACGTCAATTAAACTCAAAGTTTATTTCCGCATAGCAAGGCTATGTCGAGGGAACAGGCGAAGTTAAAGCTTGACACAACGCCCGTGCCCTGTATACGGTCACACTAGTGCTTTGGGATGAGATAGCGTAGAATAGCTGTTGGAAGGCATCTCCCCCAAAGATAAATAAGCCAGCACAAACAACAAAAAACAAAGCAGGGTCACAATGTCCTATACAGGGATAGGGAAGTGGGAGGAATACATATGTATGGAAATAAAAAAAAATACACGGTTCAACCAGGAAGGAGTTTAGTGCAACACGTAAATTGAATATAAGTGTATGCCGTCCGTAGTCGGTTCTTGTATATAATACTATTGTAGCGACGCCATCATCAAAATCGTCATTCAAAAACGATGGAGGAGAGCTAAACAGAACCACAAACTACACCGTAAACTCTCAGATCTAAAGACTAAAATTGAAGATTACACTCTCCGACTTTCCCAGGACCAATGGGGCCAAATCTGCGAAAAGATGCGTGGTAACCTGGGCATGAGACGCACCTGGTAGCTTTTGAAGCATCTTTTGAATCCGAACAACTCAAAAACGGAACAGGTGCATCGCCTCATTAGCATTATCGAAAATTTTCCAGGGTCGAACTTAGACTTTATTGACAAAGTCAAGGATATTTACCTGTCCCAAGGCGCTTGCATTCCCCTTCCCCCATACGCATGATTAGCTCACGCTACTATGGACGGCGAAGAGGTCAGAGGAGCTCCACTAAAGCTTCGGCCATGGTCAGCCCCAGACCCAGACCACGTAACTAATAAAATGCTCAGGAATCTAGATGACAGCTTTATCACCTTTTCACAGGATTCTTTAACGATCATTAGAAACGAGGCTCCCTACCGCAATCGTGGAAACACGCTAAAATTACTTTTATCCCGAAACCTGGAAAATCATTGGCATTAGAACACCCTCGACCAATTTCCCTTACATCCTGTTTGGGGAAGCTCTTTGAACCCATTATTCTCACGCGGCTAGTCTCCCACCTTCGACGCTCCCAGTCTTTCCCACATTCCATGATAGGGTTACGTGCTGGCCTGTCCACACAAGATGTCCTCCTCCAAATTTCCCGACAAATAATAACACCATGAAATAACCTGGACACGGCAGCTATTCTTGCCTTAGATCTAACTAAGGCGTTCGACAATGTATCCCACGAAGCCATAATGAACGGACTGCAGTCTATTCATCCGGGAGCCCGCACGTATAACTACATACGTAGTTTTCTATCCGGTCGAACTGCAATTTTCCAAATTGGGGGCAATTACCTCTGACACGGTTGAACTTCCATCCAAGGAACCCATCAAGGAGCCGTGCTCTCTCCTCTATTATTCAACCCTGCCATACTAACATTCACAATCGATTAGAACAAATTCCCGACCTCAGGTTCACCCTATACGCCGATGACATCACCTTATGGGTCACGGGCGGCAGTTGATTCGCTCATAGAGGAGATTCTGCAGGCAGTTGCCTCAGGTCGTAGTAGAAGAAGCTGGACCGTCCAGGGCTTTCCTGCTCCCTAATAAGTCAGAACTGCTCGATATTACCCCCGAAAAGAAATTGTAAAGTTTCTCCGGACATTAAAATTCAGATAGTGAGCAAGGCGATCCCAGGGGTCCCTGTACTGAAAATATTGGGGATGAAAGTTCAGCGAAATCGAGCCAATACACAATTTCTCCATAAATTGGAACAGCATGTCAATCAAACTATTGGGCTCATTAGGCGAATCTCTAACCGTCGCAAGGAGCTCAAGGAGGCGGAGAGGATCCGACTAATCCAGGCATTCGTTATCAGTAGAATCACTTACTCACTCCCCTACTTGAACCCCAGTAAAAGTGAATTAGATAAAGTCAATCGCCTCATCCGCCGGGCATACAAGCTGCCCCTTCACCTCCCTTTTAATACGTCTACTGCCAGACTCGAGGGACTTGTGATACATAACACGGCAGAGGAGCTCATCGAAGCCCATTTATTCCAATCAGGTGGTCCGCCTATCGAAACCTCAACTGGGCATCACATTCTCAAGCAATTAGGAATAACCACTCTCGACGACCTTGAAGCAAAATCTCCCATCTCTAGCGACATTCACTCCAATCTCATCATCAGACCAATCCCTCGCAACATGCATCTATTCACAACGCGGGCCGTAGAGAACAAATGGTACGAGCTACGCAAACGTCTCCCGGTACGACCCCGATGTAGTTCATATGTGGAGGCTGCCGACCTATAGGCACTACAATGCTCTACGACATTCGCTTCAATTAATGACCCCCGATAACCCCCACTCACCATCCCTGACACTTCCCTCTCCCACACCCAGCCACGCGGGAGAGGCTGGCCATTGCGTCAGCACTCTCAATGAAGGCCGACCCCTTCAATTATTAATCTTCCTGATTCTAACACCGGCCATTCCAACATTTCGCTAGCGGCCTTAGTATCAAGCTGGCCCTCCCAAATTCTGCAACAAAATCCCACCCAATTCCCCAGTAGAACTTATCTGGACTCCGGCACATGCTGGTCTCGAGGGAAATGAGACTGCCCACAACGCAGCTCGAGGGCTTACGATCCGAGCCGGGGCCAGTCACGTTCCCTACCACGGGGCCAGATCTGCCAGGGACCGACTAGTCACGTACAATGAAATTACTACCCATTACCGCCTCTCCCGCCGTAGATACCCTCCCGCCCATATCCAACTCGACCTTTCCCAAGAACACGCTTGGCGTCTTCTGCAGGCGAACACCTTTCCTAATCCCGCAAAACTGAACCTTATCCATCCTCCTTCATACCCCTCCGCAGAATGCCCTGCATGCGGTGACCTCGCCACCCTTCCTCACATCCTGTGGGGATGTCCTAAAGATCCCTTTCCTTCAATTACTTGTGATGAGCAGTGGGAGAAGGTGCTGGGGAGCTCAGACCAAGAGGTGCAAACCGCTGTGGTCAACAGAGCTACCGAAGTCGCCACGCGGCTCAATCTGGAGGCCACTACAGACACTTACACCACAGAAAGCTCAATAAAGTGTTGCTCTCTCTCTCTCTCTCTCTCTCTCTCTCTCTCTTCTCTCTCTCTCTCTCTCTCTCTCTCAGTCCCTCCCTCTCTCTCTCATCAGCACCCCCATTATCATCATTGTTAACTGGCCCGCACACAGAACCCACTCTGCACGCGGTCTGGAGAGGCACCCCGTTCTACGCTGCTCGCCTCGTCATTGCCATAGCGCAGCCAGCGCCATCGCAACAAACCATCGCCTGCAGTATTTTACAATACGAAACTCATCGTGCGCTTCCCTATGGGAGTGAGTGGTACGCTTGCAGTGCCCACATGTCGTAAGGTGGGGCCCCGATCTGAACCGGGATCACCCAACCGTAACTGAATTCGAGAGAGGCTTGTGCCTGGTTGCCAAGGCAACCAATGTTTGAGATTTCCAGGTAATGGAGCTCTCGCCAGCGTTAGAAAACTCAGAGCCGCGGCGGAGCACGTTTTGTCAACGTTGCCGCTTTCCACGACGCGTCGCCCAAGATGAACTGGTCACGTGACTAAAGCGTTGGGAAGGAGGGAGTGGCCGGAGTAGAAGAGGGCTTGGTTGGCCGCTCCGGGCTGATGCGTTTGACATTGTAAAAATACCGGATGCGATGAATAAACGCGTGCTCAGCCACCCCAACCTCGTCGGCCACCCACAATATTAACTCGTCTATACAAGCCTGAGAGCTGCCTGCGTAGTAACAGGGGCTAATCGGCTACAAGCGCCCAAAGCAGTGAAACAATAAAACAGCACAGTAAAGACGAGACTGAAAAACAAGACCTGCCAAGTTTGCGTCTGCGCTGCTTTCTCGTATTTCTGTATTTGAGTGAACAATCGCGGTTGATGCCCAACACTCGTCCTTTGTAGTATTTCTGTTTTTCCTCGTCTTCGCTCTGTGTTTTAAAAGTGTTTCGCTCCATGAAAGCCTAGACGAGAAGAAATAGAAATTGTGTTTAAAAAAAACTAACAATTCTTCGAATTTCGGAATTAGATGGAACTAAGTCTACAAAGGTGACTTACACCGGAGCGATTCGACATTAGACGATAATTATGACACACACCCCACCATAATGATCAACCCGGTGATGAAATTGTACCCTTTATATTACCGATGAACCGATAAACAATTGATATTACCGATAAAGACATACCCGTTATTAAGGTGAAAGCCTTGAATGGCCCATATAACGAAAACTGAGAGGCCTTTGTTATCAAGAGAAAGGTTGTTAAAACACGAGGCATTCTCCTATGCAACCTGAGTCAAAGTCAATGTCAAGAATCTCAGTGGCTAAGGTGTTCCGCTGCTGAGCACGAGGTCGGGGGTTCGATTTCCGGCCGCGGCGGCCGCTTTTCTGATGGAGGCGAAAAGCAAAAACGCCCGTGTGTACGATATTTCGGCGCACGGTAAAGATCCCCAGGTGGTCAAAATTAATCCGCAGCCCTCCACTACGGCGCGCCTCATCGCCTGCGTTGCGTCGACGCCTTAAACCCTACAATCAATCAATCAATCAATCAATCAATCAATCAATCTCAATCAATCAATCAATCAATCAATCAATCAAAACACAGTACCCCCACAGTTTAAGAGGTCATGTGAAATAGTTCCGACACGACTATTTCACATGACCTCTTAAACTGTGGGGGTGCTGTGTTTTAATTGATTGATTGATTGATTGATTGATTGATTGTAGGGTTTAAGGCGTACGCAACGCAGACGATGAGGCGCGCCGTAGTTGAGGGCTCCGGATTAATTTTTACCACCTGGGGATCTTTACCGTGCGCCGAAATATCGTACACACGGGCGTTTCTGCTTTTCGCCTCCATCATAAAGCGGCCGCCGCGGCCGGGAATCGAGCCCGCTACCTCGTGCTCATCAGCGGAACACCTTAGCCACTGAGCCACCGCGGCGGGTCTGTGTTTTAATGCGTAGCATTCTTTGCCGACTACGTACCCCCGCAGCCGGGACCGTGTAACGCCCTGCTTTTCCACAAAAATGCAGATATCGCGTAAGTTACACCTGTAATCACTGTAATGGCGTGGATGGAGATAACTGATCGCAAGAAATTTTGAAAAACTAAAAAAAATAAGAAAAGTATAAAACAATTACGGAAAACAGCGAGCCGTGTAACGCCGGTATTTCCACAATGATGAAGATTTCGTGAAGGTTCCAAATGTAATCGTTCTAATAACGTAAATGGGGATACTTGGTCGGAAGAAATTTTGAGAAACTGAAAAATAATAAAAATGTTAGAAATTTAAGGAAAATGGCAAAACGTATAACGCATGGTATTTCCGCATTAATGCAGATTTCCACAATGGTATTTTCATGGTATTTCCATGGTATTTCCACAATAATGCAAGTTTCACCTGCAATCGTTTTAAGCGCGTAAATGGACATAACCGGTCGAACTAAATTTTGAAAAACTAAAGAAATAAGAAAAAATGTAAAATAATTACGGAGAATTGCGAACCGCGTAACGCCCCGTATCTCCACAACGATAAAGATATTGCTAAAGTTTCACCTATAATCGTTATTGGAGATATTTGGTCGGACAGGGTTTAGAAAAAACTTGAAATTTGGCTGGAAAAAATTCACACTCAATACAGGCGGCATAAGAATGCTACGCATTAGTAAATTCTCTTAATTTGTGCAGAATTTTTTTCTGCGAAATCGTGCAGAGAACTCTGAAAAAGAATTCTGTCCTGAGTCCGTTTTTCATAACTTACCTGGTTGTCTCGGTCAGCGGATCGCGATTCTGACATTGACGCGCGCACCACGGTGGATAGTGGCCGCCACGCCGTGTGCATTGTCAGCTGTATGTAAGGCGCCCGACTGGGTTACGAGATTCGGCAAAAATTTTCACCATGCGTGATTTATTGGTTTCGTTGTAAACAAGCGTAAATTGACCTTATATGCTTGTGTATTACACGCGTGTACAGGTGCCGTCATAAGTAATAGGAACAGGCGTTTGTGAATATCACAAAATATTTGTCTTACTGGCTTTATGACAGCCATTACCGGTTTATGGGAAGCTTTTTCGGTCAGGTGGGACTCCTTGAAACGCACACCAATACGGCCAGGCAGTTTTAAAAAGAAGAAATTCCTGTAAATTTACGAGATCGTGTTCCAATGACTTTTCACAGCACCTCTACACTAGTGCTGCACGCACAGAGCAAAAGATTTGTGTGTTGTTAGCCAGCAAACTGGGTGAAAATGTTACATTGACTCGTCGCCTGTTACGACTTTTCTAGAAACACTGCGTATATCTTTCCGCATTCTAGATATAATTTCGTATGTAGAAAGAGCATGTTACCTTTTATGCGTGAAGGGGATATTTGTATGTGATGCAAAAACAGTCGGAATAACGCAATGGGATAGACGTCGGCCCCTCAACGCGGGGGTCCCAGATTCCATTCAGAGTCCGGGAAGCGTTTTATTCTTGAGGCGCTCGATGTGTTTTCGCTTCTGATCGCCGTGAGTTCGTGAAACCCACTGTGTAAAGCTGACCTTCCTGCTGGGCGTTTTAATCGGACAAACGGCGCCATCAGTAATGTATAGAAAGCGTCGCTTTAAAAGCCGATGTGGTTGATGCGGCTTCCTACATTTATTTGGGGAGCGTTTAGGCCCGGCCGGAACTTGGAGAGCGGCGTAGACATGCGGCCGCACAGGCGCTCGGTCGTGGTCGATCTGTTGTCGCGTGCAACTGCTCACGCTGGCCAGGCACCGTGATGATGATGATGATTGGGCGCTGATGGTGACGATGGCGATGGTGTCGCTACACCGGCTTCCGGCTTCTCTAACAGAACACGGCTGCTGTGGAATCGTATAAAACCGCGAGGCATTTCATTCCACTAGGCTCTTCATAATGTGAGTTTTAATCCGTCAGGTCGGGGTTTCATATAATACACCACGACGTCCTTGTGATGAATGGCCACGCGGGCAATTGGCCGCGTGATGTGATGAATGGCCACGGGACAGACTGGCCGCGCAATTGAGCCCGCGAGAATGACAGCGACGACGACAATGAAGAGAGGAGCCGCGTGGAAGTGATCAGCCCTCCTCACGCCCGATTCCTGGCCAATCCCCCACGTGTGTATGCGTCAAGTCATCAGAAACAACAACAACAGCGGAAGCTAGAATGACGATGGCCTGAAGCCAAGCGGTGGAACAGGGCACAGTCCTCGTGGAAACGACCCCGTGGAATGCAACAAGACCGTCGCTACCCTCCGCCAAGGCTCGAGAGCGCGTCTAGGCACCGTCATCGTGGCGCTGGTGCGCCGACTGTTGACGCTCCATTCTTGCTGTTGGGGCTGCCGTTCAGCATGACCGCGCTCGATGCGTACGCAGACTACAAGCTTCGTCGCCGTCTGTCTACTCGCCTGGACTGATAGAACGTATCCCAACGGAAAGTGAGACCGTTTACTTATTGGTCACTGCGATCCGTTCTCGGACTTTCCCATCTGCCAGACCGTGTTGTGCCTTTTCCCGTAGTCTATGTTGCTCACGTCATGTGCTTGTCCTTCATCCAGTTAAATATAGTCTTCAGTGTGTTAATCAGCGTTCGTCTATGTGCCTGAGTGGTCCTTGGCCCATTCCTTACAGTCCTCATGCGTCCTCAAAATTGAGGAGGCACGGTGTGTACTCAAAGGGCCCATAAAGAAAAAATACAATTTTTGTTCATTAAAATGACTGCTTTGTCCTGCATTGTCCTGATAACAACAACACCAAGTTCATCGCAAACTTGACAACAATGTTAAAGAAAACATGAGCCTGTAGCGACTCCCCAGTAATTTTCCGGCAACTTCCCTGTGACGTCGCAGAATTGTTCTGTGCGATTGGAGGTTTTTTAACACGGAAATGTTTTATTCCGAGATACACAAAGGTTTCACTGACGTCATAACCGTCACGGAAACGACGCCAGTACAACGAAGCAAGTGGCCTGTAAAGGGTGCAACCCTGCACACAGGGTCTTCTTGCGGGAAAGCAATCTGTCGTACTAAAGAGTACTTATACTTAGGGTTGTTCGTTTTCGGGTTTTATATTGCAACACAAAAGCGTTTTATGCCGGGATACGCCAAGATTTCACTGACGTCATATGCGGCTCGGAAATGACGCCAGTACACTTTTTTGCAGAAGCGACCCACCTGCAGGACGTCGCTCGCCAAGCACACACACAAGAGAGCCGCCGACTCGCAAATCTTGCTCACCTGCAGATTTCGCTGCACATTTCACTTTCGTGTTTTACCGATTCCTATGACAGAGGAATCAACCACAGTTTTTGTTTTATTTTTGTGCTATAAGCCGCCGCAAAGAAGCGTAACTGAGCCATTGTAATAAGGCCCCTAGTTCCCTTTCATCGTATCACTTCGATGTAACTCACGGATAACCATGTTTTTAGCGCTGGGTCATATTACGTCACCTCTGCGGTTATAACGTCACTTCAGCGCGGAATTTTAATGTTTTTAATTTTTGTTGCGTTCTTTCAATTGGGAATACGCCTTGTGCGGCTGTAATGAAGCTGAATAAGTCACCAAAACTTAGTTCTTTCAAATTGAGCACAGTTGTATTGTCTTCGTGGCCCCTTTAAGCTAGGCATGGCTATCTCGCTATGTGGCGGTGGGTGCGTGTCACACTATACGGACCTTGTTTTCGATGTAAGTGGCACGTTCGTCTGGAGGCCTGGCGATGTGCCCGGGCGTCGTGGGGCCAGTGGATGTCACGTGATACACAGCGGCCCCCAACGGCGGCGCGTTCGCTTGGAACACGAGCGACCAGCTCGGGGCGTACGGGCTCTTGTTTAACGGCCTGTGCAGAGGTACGACCTGCGCCGGCGCAGAAGGTTCGACGTGAGAACGGAACTCCGGGCACTTCCCGCGGCCAGCATTGTCAGTACTGGACGACGTCGGACGGAGCGTGGCTGGACAAAGAGTAACATTTGATCATTGGCAAGGAGCACGTAGCGTAATGTGTAAGAATTTTCTTCGTCATTTCACAAGGGTCAGGACTTCATCAGGACTCGCTCTGAGAAAGGATAGGTTTTGGTCGAAACATAAGCACCGTACTCAAGCAGCTACTTTTTCCAAAGATTTGTGTCTTGTTTGCGCACCATTTTCCTACAAGCTTGACGTCTCTTTATCTCTCTCACCCTGTTTCTTAAAACTAATTTTTATAGAAAACATGGGCAGAACGCTACTGTCGCTCTTTCAGTGGCGTTATAGGGCACCAGGAACAAACCATCGCACACAAGAAGGTGTATAATTAGTAACTACCAATCGCGTAATGCGCAGAAATATGTAATTTATGGCCTGGAGGTTTTATGGCCTCTGATTGTAAAAACACACTAAAGTCGGAGGGGGCGGTTGTAGCGTAGGTAACAAAAATATAAAAGGTTGTTCGTTTCATGAACATCTCTATAGCCTGGCTCATTGCTTAGAGCTACGCTCTAGCAACCTTGCTTCACGCTCAACTACATTAGAACTTTACCTCGTGTTCTGAAATCGAGGGCGAGGTGCATAATAGAAAAAAAAAATAACTCAGGCTTAACCCGTCTACACCAGGTTATTACGAGCGAAGGTAAAAAAATGGCTGCAGCTTATCTCGGCTAAACTTGGATATGCAAAGCAAAAGCTTGGCTTACTCTGGTTGAGTCTTGATCTCGCTTTTTTAACCTTTGATGTAGCTGTATTGCTGAAAAACGGCTCAAGGCTGTTAGGTCCCGCGCAACGCTCACAGAAGGAGGCCTGGCCTCGCTTTGATTCACGGCGAACGCGGCGCAAGACGAGTCACGTAGCCCGAGACGACCCGGCGGCGCATGCGTGAGACGCTGCGTGGTTGGTCAGCTGCCGATCAGCTGATAGGCTGCAACCACCGCGGCGGCCGCCGCTTATGGTTGGGCAGAACGACGGAAAACGAGGCTTTGTGCGCAGCGCCGAAAGCTGGTCCGGCGAATCACGTGATGCGCTTCGAGGGGTGTGTCGCAGAGGGTTTGTCTGCGGTCAAAAGGTGAAATTGCGCATCCGCGGCGAAACTGCTGAACAAAAGTAATAGAGCCTCGCTTTAAAACTGCACACAGTGCTTCGTAAAAGTTTGCCTTTGCTTGAGGTTTCACAGCCTGGTGTCCATCTATTGGCGGAGAGATGTTTGAGTGGAGCCCCCGGGCTCTGACGTAAGCTTAGGGACTCGCGCCACTGTCGTCTGCTACACTCCACTTGTGAGGGGCAGCAGTGCCTGTGCTTCAAATCGCCCGCTTTGATGCTTGAGGGAATTAAAAAGCCTATTTTCAGTATTTCAGTTATTTTGCCAGCTTCACACAATTCTGGATAATTTCAAGTTCTATCCAGTGCATCTTTGCAGCACACGGGAAGAGAGGGAACAACTTTTTTAGCTTATTTGCGATGTTCAGTGCTCAGAGCTCCTGGGTAAGTATTCAAAAAATTCGTACGCTTCTCTAAAGTATTTTTGAGATGCTCTTATGAAGACTCAACAGTCTAATGCTACGCACCGAGCAGCGGACCCCTGCACGCGCATCACACAGCAGGACATTAAGCGGCTGTCTTCTATTTCTTTCGTAGTTGCTGACTTGTATCAGATGAACATTTTTCCTCTGCCTAATTACTCATTCTCAACCGCCACAAACGCTTTATTTAGAGGTTTTAGATGTTTGGAAGGGTCCGAAAATTTGTGTGGATATGTTATTCTGGCTCTCAGGCATACAGAACCCTCTTCACATAATGGCTTTCGTTATGACTGTGCGCAAGAACTGCAGCGTGCGTTGTTTATTCACATGCAAATGCAATCAGAAGGTTTGTGCAATGCCACCATGAAACGGTGCAGTCAACGTTGTCCAGAGTACTCGAAGGCGGCTTTTGTACCCCGAATTTCTATCGTAACCATCGTTGTCATAACGAATTGACTCTCAACCCGAACAGTTATGACATGATTACCGTGTTGAAGGCTTGATATACTCGCTAACAAACGCAATAAATAGTCTACGTGCCGGTTTCTAGAAGAACAAGAATCGAAACCGATGAATATGTCCAAACAGCTCTTTACTGTTTCCCAACTCTTTCAGGCGTAAATGACCTTTAGCGCGCCGGCGGGTAAAGGTCACTTGCAACGCCATAAATGACATTGAAAGGTGTAGCGTAGTTGAGCTGTCGCTCGAAACAATGAATTATTGTTACAAAAATTACAATGGGGAAGATGTAAAAAAGATGCAAAAGCAGTCACCGAACAGATGTAGGCTCCAACGTCTCGTAGGATAAAGCGCGAGCTCGGAGCGAAAAAACGTACCTGAGATTCAAGGACGCCGCCTCCGTGTGCCGTGACTCTGAACGCGGGCTCCTCTGCGTACGCCAGCGGAAGACGCACGTTCACGAATACCTGGAGACTCGCTGGGTTGTACACCACCACTGAAAACTGCGGCGCCGTTTTCGAAAAAAAAAAAAAAAGGTTGCTGACACGTAGCTTGTTCTCGCGCAAAATACGCGCCACATGGTAGGAAAGCCGTCTTTGTGAGGCTGGCAGTTGGTAAGATTTACAGCAACGCAACTTACTGTCAAAAACACTAATAAAAAGTGCACCTCAAGCAGTATCTCGCTGCTCGCGTGCTATGTTACGAGAGTGACCGTTTTCGCTCCCTCCAGTGTCGTTAACCAGTCTCAGTAGGAGCGGAAGTGTTGCTACGTCATCTATGAACCCACCCAAGCTCTCTCCCCTCACTTCTGAATCCTCTGAAACCTGGTTTCGTCGTATAAGTACATGTGGTTTCGCACGAGGAGTATTATGCGTACACAGGACCACCGAAATTTCCTTTTGCCTAGCGATATGCAGCTTCTCTATAAAACAGCGACTGGCGATAACATCATTTCTGCAGGAGACTCCTGCGGCACTCAGCCCGCTCTACAGGGATTAACGCAGTGAATATACACAGTTCATTTATTAATCACTGAAGTTAGTTACTACCTGAAGTTGATTATTAGCTGAAGTTGATTACTACTCAACGTGCAAGAGAGGAATTTTTATTCGAGGCAGAAACTCAGCAGCTTGCATCTCGGGAAGAGAGCTGAGCAATACGGCCCCTTCCCGAGATACAAGCTGCTGTCATCCAACAGGCAGAGGACGCCGCCAGGAACCACGGGTTCCTGACCGCCGTCTGATAGGACGAAGATACCGGACATTTCCGCACGGTGCATTCGTCTTAAAAGGGATGACAATAAAGTTTGTTCGCCCCCCCCCCCCCTCTCTCTCTCTCTCTCTCTCTCTCCTGAACGAACCGCCGCTTCGCTCAGGGAAAATGGCGCCTGATTTGGACGTGCGAGCCAGCGAAAGTAAAAATTTGTAAAGTGCTCACGTTATTGTCGCACCACCCTGTATTTCGAATATTTTTGCAGTTTGCGATAAAATTTGTGTCATAGTTATCGGGTCAAAGACGTCTGTTTAATGAATCCAACTTGTATTTTGTCTTCATGGCCACTTTGCTGAGGAGAGCGAGAGAGCGACGATCCGCCGGTGTTCTTACCTCGCGCACAGATTCGGTGTACGAGCAGTTGCTTTCGTTGAGCAGATGGCAAAAGTGTAGCAGTGGGGCATCACGGCGCGCCGCAGGCCCTCCCAGATCCAGCAGCGACGTCAGGCTCTTGGAAATCAACCCCTGCCGGTGGAATACATGAGAGGGCGTGGTCGGATCACTCCATACTATAGCTACTAGATCAGGCTTCAGAGTATGGGCACTCTTTTCTGTCATTGTTGTATGCCGCCGACAGCGGGCATTGGTCGAACCGCGTCACGTGACATTTATTTTCCCCGTAAGACACATGGGCGCTGACATTTTGGTGCGTCTGTGTTGCCGCGCGCGCTCTCTTCGATAAGTCGTGATTTTTGCAGCGCAGTTCGGCTATATGACACGTTGAGAGTGAGTTTTTAAGCTCCCAAGCAGAGTAGCGATGCCGTGCTGCCCTGTACTAAGCTGATTCAACCGGCGGGAAGGTGGAAAATGCCTGCATCGCTTCCCGCTGGGAAGGAACAACAGTGGCCTAGCGTAACCTATAGGCACTTGAAAAGCGTGGCTTAATTAGCGGCTCTAGCGTGACCTAGAGCAATTAAATAAGCTGCGCTAGCGTAACCCAGCCTGAACCTTTCGCACCTGCGCGCTGTCTCTAAATCTTCGAAAAGTGAACACAGCTGTCATGGTTGCCAAGCGGCGCCGGACTGATTCCGCCCGTGAATTTCAGCCGCAATAAGGCGCATAAAGCTGGCCACCCTGGCGCCAGGAACAAAAAAATCCTCCGTCGCATGCCCCCGCGCGAGGGACACGTGTAAATGCAGAGCATAGTGGGGTTCCGTGGTGTTGGTTGTGCGCTATCACGCCACCGTCACGCCAGCACCTGCTGTTGCTACGGTGCTTGCAGCGCCGGAGCGCGCTCAACTACGAAGCTTCGCGCGCTGCACATGTGCTGCAAGCGTGATGCGGGAGAGGAGGAGTGGGAGAGAGGGCGCACCTGCGCGCTGAGCTGTTGCGGACGGACGCCGGACGCTACATGAGAGTTAAAGAAATGCTTTTAATTTAAAATGGTTCTCGCGTGCGTCAGTGTCGCTACCCTTAAGCATAGCTTATTTAGTGGCTCTAACTCAAACGTACCACTGTGGCTACCCTTGCCATGTCAGCTGCAAGCACACTCGTGAAAGAGTCTGAACCCTAATGTAACCTGCACCCGCACGACGTGTGCACGATACCCAGGACAATGGCGTGTTCCGAGCGTGCTGCCTATCACCCCCTTTGAGGTTTCCTTATTGATAAGCAGTGAGAGAGGCCAGGCAGCTCCATTTTCTCGGCGCGGAGACGCGTGCGGGAACGCGTGCTCTTCCTCCCATGTGTTCGACCCAGGCGTTTTAACTGCTCCAAAAGCGGTTCTGCGGCCTTTATGCGTGTTCCAGATCGGGGCAGCACACCGGTTTCCAAAAAGAGAAAACGCAAGACACCTGGACGACTACAGCATGCGATTGGCATTCGACTGATCGTTGCTACGGTCGCCACGACTAGACGTACGCGGGCATTTGGGACACCTGCTCCAAAGTGCGCGTGCGATGCGTCGTCGGCTTCGCTCCTCCCACTGTTTTTTCTCCATGGTTGCCTCCCTGTTTAGGCGCACTCAGGCCGATTTAGATATGTGCAACAAAAATCCGAGCAGGATGATGATGATGATGATGGAAAAAACTTTATTATAGTCGTCTCTGTTGAGACGGAGTCACTGCTTCGGAGTGGCAGTGTCCTCGTCCCTTCAGACGGCGGTCAGGAACCCATGGGCCCTGGCGGCGTCTTCCGCCAGCTGGACGACTGCTGTTTGGACGTCGGGTTGGGAGCTAAGCAGCGCGGCCTCCCATTGCTCGTGCCTCGTAATGCGTACATGTGGTGTCTCCGGTTTACTGGGACACGCCCAAACCATGTGTTGGAGCGTGCGGCTGCGGCACCGCACCACTTGCACTTATCTGTGTATATTTGTGGAAAGTTTCGGTGGCACAGGGCGGGGTGTGGGAAGGTGTTCGATTGTACCCTGCGCCATGCAACCGATTGCCTTCTGCTAAGTGTACGATGAGCGGCTGGAAGTGTACGTCGGCCTAATCTATAATGCTGGGTAATTTCTTGATATGTAGCCAGCCTGTCCCTCCCCCCCGTCGATGACGGCACGTTATCTTCGAAGTCGGCCTGGTAGCTGAATCCTCGGGCCGCTTCGTGTGCCATCTCGTTTCCCGGGAGAGACGAGTGTGCTGGTGTCCATATCAAACGGATATGTCGTGAGGGCAGGATTGGTTTGCTTTGAATTATCTTGGCTGCAGCTTTGGATATTCTCCCTCGTAAATAATTTCGCACTGCGGTCTTGGAGTCGGAGATAATGGTCGTGGCCGACGTGCCCGCAACGGCCAGAGCGATGGCTACTTCTTCCCCAATTTCGGGATTAGCCTCTGTGACGGAGCATGATGCGACTGTATTGCCCTGCTGGTTTACTACAACAGCCACTGCCGCTCTTCGTCTGGGGTAGTCCGCCGCGTCAACGTAGCAGACTTCTGAGTTGGAGTGGTACTGCTTGTGAAGTGCCGTGGCTCGGGCCAGCCGTCTCTCTTGATGATGCTCCGGATGCATATTTTTAGGTAAAGGGGCCACACTGAGGTGCGCGCGTAACTCGTCCCCAAGCAAAATTTTTGTTCCGTGTTGGTCTGCATAGGAGATGCGGAGAAGATCTAAGATGGCTCTTCCGGTGGCAGCTTGCGGCTAGTCTGTTGTACTGTGCTGTGCGCTGGGCTTCGACGAGTTCGTCTAGGGTGTTGTGTATGCCCATCTCCATCAGTCGTTCGTTAGAGGCTGAGAATGGGATGCCCACTGCTAACTTGATGGCTTTGCGTATAATACGCTCAACTTTTTCTTTCTCTGTTCGAGTGAGCTTGAGGTACGGGGTGACGTAGGTAATTCTGCTTATAATGAAAGCATGCACGAGACGTAGGATGTTGCCCTCTTTGAGCCCATGGTGTCTGTTGGCTATTCTTGCAATTAGCCTACTAATTTGAGTAGCCGTGTTTTGCAGGGCCCGTATTGTGACCGTATTGGTTCCCGTTTCCTGTATGCGGAGACCGAGAATACGCATACACTCTGTTCGAGGAATGCATCTTCCCTGTAACTGAACCTGTATATCCGGATCATTTCTCGGCCTTCGACCGGCTGCGGTGGGTCTGAAGAAGAGGATCTCCGACTTCTGAGGCGAACACGCGAGTCCGCGTGAGGAGACGTAGTTTTCAACAATCGTGGCAGCCTCTTGTAGTCTTTCTTGAATGTCTCCGTCCCTGCCTCCTGCGGTCCAGATTGTTATATCATCAGCGTAGAGGCTGTGATGCACGTCAGGAATTCGCTGTAGTAGGGGAGGTAACTTAATCATGGCCACATTAAATAGAAATGGTGATAAGACCGACCCCTGTGGGGTGCCACGGCTACCCAGACTTATAAGGTCAGATTTGAGGTCCTGTACCGTTATTCGGGCGGTCCTTTGGGTCAGAAAGTCGGCTATGTAGTTGTACGCCTTGTTTCCCACGTTTAAGTCACTGAGATTATGAAGGATGGCACTGTGGGCCACACAGTCAAAGGCTTTAGTCAAGTCAAGCCCCATTATGACTCGAGAATCAAGTGGGGACACACCCGGGTTGTCAATTATTTGATGTTGAAGTTGTAACATCACGTCTTGGGTCGATAGGGAAGACCGGAAACCCACCATGGTGTGCGGGAAAAGGTGATGCGTGTCCATGTGGTGGTTGAGACGGGTCAAAACCACGTGCTCCATTAGCTTCCCGAGGCAAGAGGTCAGTGAAATAGGCCTCAAGTTCTCTAACTTTAGAGCCTTTCCAGGTTTGGGAATGAGCTTAATCAGGGCGCTTTTCCACGTGGGTGGAAGGTTTCCCGTGTTCCACACCTTGTTCATGTAGGCGGTAAGAGCCTGTATGGACGAGTCATCAAGGTTGGTGATTACACGATTGGTAATACCATCAGGGCCTGGTGCAGATCGCGTGTTGAGATGAGAGATAGCCTCATACACTTCTGCTTTGGTGATAGGTCTGTCCAGCTCGAGGTTGGGTTTACCGGCATATGGCCTAGCTGGTTCTGAGGGGGCAGTCTGAATGTAGAGGTCCCGCAGCTTTTGCAGTAATGCGGTTTCATCTCCTTGATGCTCGTGTAGAATACTCAGTAGGTTGTTACGCTGAGTGACGCGTCTTCCCTCTGGGTTTAATAGGCAGCGGATGGTGTGCCATGTTTTGGGGGTATTCATCTGCACCTCCATCCGATCACACAAAGTGTTCCATTGTTGGTTGCTGAGGTACGCGGCGTGTTTTTCGATTTCCTTGTTTAGTCTAGCGAGCCTTCTGCGCAAGGAGCGGTTATGCCGCTGCGTGCGGAGCCTCTTCTGTATACTGTCTTTGGCCTCCCACATGTGCAGAAGTCGTGAGTCTATATTTTCAAGACTAGCCTCTTCCGGTACTACGTGTGTGGACAGGTCAACGTCATTTTGTAAACTTTGCACCCATGTGTCCAAGTCCTCGATGGTAGGGTCCTCTTCTGTGTCCGGCACCCGCCTTAGTTTACGGAACGAGTCCCAGTTTACTATCTTGTGCTTCCGGCCGGTGGGTTTAGACGGTCCTGCTGTAAGCGTAGTCTCCAAGATGAAGTGGTCACTACCCAAGTCTTTAAAGGTGTTTGTCCACGTAGCGCTTGGAGCATTATATACGAGTGTGAGATCAGGGGTGGTGTCTCGTTGGACACTGTTGCCTCGCCTCGTTGGGTGTGCCGGATCCGTCAGAAGTGTCAAATTGAGTTGTTGTATGGCTTCCCAGACTTTCTGCCCTTTTTTAGTTGGCCTTGTGTAGCCCCATGCGGGGTGTGGAGCATTGAAGTCGCCCAAAATAGCCAACGGGTGTCCACGGGACGTGTGGAGGGCTTGGTGTAGTAGCTGCGTGAGGTTGCGCGACTGTTTGGGTGCGCTGTACACATTTAAAATGTACAATCTCTGGACGTGCCGGGCAGACGTAGGAAGAATTTCTAAAAATACGTATTCAGGGCCAGGGCTGTTGACATACAGTTGTTTGGCGGGGATGTTTCTGTGCAGCAATGTTGTTACCCTCTGCTTCTGTGGGGCGTCTGTGTCAGCTGCGGTAGAGTGATACGCTTTATACCCTGAGAGTTTGGCCGGAACTTCTGTTTCTTGTAGGGCGATTACATCGGGCGTTGGCTGTGAATTATGATACAGGAAATTTAGGTACTGGTGCAATACTCCCCTTTTAGATCTGTACCCCCTACAGTTCCACTGCCATATGCGGTAGCTGTTATTACGTCTTGTCGTTATCATTGCGAGCTGTGTTTTGTTCAATCTCGTTGCTCAGAATCGTGGCGGCCTTCACTGCATGCGTACGAGCGTAGGGAGGAGGCCGCGTGGGACCTGGGGAGCTGTGCGGAACACGCGTAAGGCTATATTCCAGGGATGTCACCTTCCCGCCAATCGCCTCTTTGAACTTGGCGAGTGCTCCGGCCAGAGTGGTTACCATGTTGGCCAGCTTGTCAAATCGCTCGTCGAATTTCTTTTCCAGCTTGCTTTCCAGTAATTGTAGGTCGTTGTGTACTATTGGTTGTTGACGGGACGTGTTGTCCTCGGCTCGTCGTTTCGGTGGGGAAGGGGTCAGTTCTGAGGAATGTTTGACTTGAACTGCGGGCGTCATGGCCGGAGTGGATGTAGTGGTTGTGCTACGTTTCAGTTGTGCTATTTCTGCCTTGAGCTGTCTGTTTTCAGCCAAGACTTGATCAAGTGTGGCGCGTATGCTAGCTAATTCGGCGTGTGCGATACCGGTTGATGTTTGGGGGGGGTCTTGGTGAGTGTTTCCCTGTGAACTGCCCTTTAGGGAGGCCGTCGCTGCCCAGCTCACCTGTGACATTCCATCCGGTGTTCTGATGCTCTGTCGATCATGCTGTACAGTGGAGCTGTGCCTCGGACCACTCTTCTTCGATTTAGAGCGAGGTCGTCGCTGGGCTGGTACACTGTTGTCTCTTGCCGATGCTGCGCCTGCAGGAGGCCAGGCGTCGGGCAGCCTGGGGAAAGAAGCGGAGCGGTCCCGTCGGCGTCCTTGCGAAGACTGACGAGCGGCTTGTTCTTTCCGCCACTGACGCTGTTTGAGAATAAATGGAGTGCGGTAGCGCTGCGCGCACTGTTTGTCGCCCGTGGGATGGTCTTTGCCACAAAGGGCGCACTGGATGACACATTCATGTTCGTCCATAGGGTTAGCGAGTCCGCAGGCACTGCAGTAGGAACGGTCCGGATAAGGGCACACATCCATTCGGTGACCCAGCTTGCCGCAGGTTGAGCAAACCTCATGCTTCTTCTTGTGAATGTAGCACCTGTACTCGGCTCCCCTGTAGTAGACGAAGTACGGCACTCTATTGCCGGAAAAGGCGATAATCGCCGAATTTGTTCGGCCCATGCGTCTCGCATGCAATGCGGTGGGGTTCCTTGAGTAAACTATGCTGCGAGCTATATCCTCTGCTGAGTCGTATGCAGGGATATTGTGGATCACGCCTTTTACGGAGTCTTCTGGGGTCGTGACATACGCTTTGGCGGAGAACGAGGTTTCCCCTACTTTGAGCTCTTCGATGCGCGCATAACGTTCAGCTCGATCTAAGAGTGCAGTACTTACCACGAGGATGTTCTGCTCGTGGTTAACTCTGAGTAGGTCTTCTGTTGCTTCGGCCGGTTCCAGGCCGGCGGCTTGTAGTACGCTGTCCCTCAACGTCGCGTCACTTACACGAGCTACATTCATGCCTTCCCGCGGGCGGATGACGACCTTGATATCGTCTCTGGGTAGTCTGGGACGGGGGCGCTTACTTGTACGGAGGCCTGGACGTCGTTGTCCTTGGGGGGTCTTCCCCTTGTTGAACGTCGCTGTGTCGTTGACGGTGGTGGAGAGGTGGTGTGGACTCGTTGCGTCACGCTGGAACTGCTGCAGGGCTTGGCCGAACTTTCGGCGATGGCATGGCAGCCATCCCACAGTGTCACCGTGCTCTTGAGCTGTTATCGGTTCCCCTTCAACAACGGTTACCATCCGAACCGCTGTTCCAATGACTTGCCACGACGTGTTCGGAGTTTGAGCGACGACTGTGCGCTCGGGCGATGCGTCGTTGCTCTGCGCCGCAGCTGCGCCTGCTGCTCCCCGTGGCTCCGCCATGCCGGGAACGGCGAACCCACCACCGCCTCGCTTAGGCTTAGCGAAGCGGCGGTTCGGGCTTGGCTTGAAGCGTCGATAGCGTGGTCGCGGGTGACTCTGGAAGCGTTAGGCGTACCTCCCCGGGTGCCGAAACACCCCAGGAAGGTCGTACACTTGTCAGGTAGGCGATAACTCGCGAGTATTCGGCGTTAGGTCATGAAAACCACGGAGCCGATGTGGAGATAGACTGTTCGCTCATCCGAGCAGGAAAAGAGAACATTTATCAACTTAAGTGAAAATGAATCGTGCTGTTGCGTTATACATTCATTTTTATATGTTCAGTAGAGCGGTGTGGGAACATTTACAACCCATGATTCCGCTCGTCCATGCTGTAGGTACCACTGGCAAGATGTCTACCAGGGGGAGAGCACACGGGTCGGCGGCGGTGGCGGCGGCGGCGGCCGAGAGCTGCTCCCCACAAAATACCCGGAATCACCACTGGCACCTCCTCGGGCTTTGGAAGAAGTTTTCTCAGCAATGACACCTTTGGGCTCTCATTGGCTGCGGCCGCACGGCGATCGCAACGATGGCACGACTGCATCTGGCTTGCCAGTCACACGTCGTGAGCCTCCTCCGACAAGCGAATGACACCAAAACCGGTCCTAACTATCAGTCGTAACGATCAGTCGCATGCGAATCGCATGCACTAGTCGTCCATGTGTCTCGCGCTTAATACGCGTGCGGAAACGCCTCGCTTTCCGCACATGTGTTTGGACCTTTCCCAGCAATCTCCGTTCAAGGAACTCCCGTTGGGTCCGTTGCTTTGGCGGAGTGCTACAATACGTTACCTCTTGCCGTTCTTAATTTGAACCCTGGTATAGCAGTCTGACCCGCACTGTGAGCCCTCTGACAGCGACCCATTCAGTCCCACAGACAGGAGATGACGTCTTACCTCGCACGTCGTCATCCCTCCGTGCATCATCTCGGCGTAATCGTCAGCCACATATTTGGAGCACGTGCCACTGGGGTTTGGAAGGATGCGGGTCGGCACAAATGGCCTTAAAACGAGCGCGGAACCAAAGAAGTCGGCGCTGACTTTTGAGGCACTCACGTGATGGCGTCGTGATGCTGCGCTGTCGCCACAGCTTCGCCTGCAGACGTGATTGACAGAGCGATAACGGCTACGTCAGGAGATGTCTTGCCACCTGTCAATGTTGGGGGGCTATCGAGACAGCAAATTATTTCGTTACATGCGATATTCGCTTTAACAGTAGAGGTAAAAATCGGCTGTAACAAATCGACAATCTTGCTCGCGTCAAAATACTTGGTACAAAAATGTATTTTTTAGGCTTCCGAACCGACTATAAACAAGGTAACCCTTATATTTCTCCTTGTTGCGTTTCGAGCTCAATGAACCAAAACATAAGTAGGCTACGTGAAATTACTACAGAACATAGGTAGTTCACTTGACAAAACAGACCATCGCCCTCATTTATTTCTTGAAGGATGTTATTTTTCCTAGTGGCTACTCACAGCACTGAGCAGGATGAAGTTTTCCACAGTGTCAACGACCAAAAAGGCACTTATACTTCTGCAGTTTCGAAGGATGACGTTTTTTTCCAAGTAGCTTCTCAGCCTCCTGTTTAAATATTTCTTCGTTATATCGGATACCACGCGCGGCCCTCACTGCTTCGGTTTCGTTATAAAAGAATAAGTGTGATTGACATAAAACGCGACCAACCAAAGTTTGTATTTAGTTCGCTATAGCCGATAATTCACTATATCAGTGTTCGTTATAGCGAGGTCCGAGAGGTCAGCATAAAACGTAGTGCACCAATCCCCTTTACAGTTGACTTCACTGCTTAACACAAATACGCTTTTACATATACATTCTTAGGGGTAACAGAAGGAGTCCGATATCGAAACCTGACAACGTGTGGGTACAAGCTAGTTGATATTCCACTATAAGACTTTCAAGCGCCAAAACATGCAGTAAAAGGACGTAAAGGACAGAGACATGCGCTTTTTTTTTAATTAACAGCCTCCTTTTTGTGTGCAGCAAAAGAGGGACACATCAAGCGCGACAGGCAGGCAGACAGACGGTTCCGTCGTTGAGTGCGCGTATAAGTGCCCAAACTTTTAACTGTAAATAAGTACCTTGTACCTTAGCTCTGTATGATTTTTCTGTAATGACGGCAAACAGCTAAGCCAGAATTTTAAAAATGCAAGTGCTACAGGCACACCCATTAATGTGCATCAGAAATAAACGACGTTAACAAGATCAATTACCGTTATCAATACGGGTTGTTGAACCTTACCGAGCTTCCTGACAAAAGCAGCGGCATCTTTATCTCTTCCGAGAACGGACATCTGCTTGCAAGCCTGTTGAGTGAAGGCAGGTGCGAAATAGGTATAATATCGGAAACAGTACAATCTTACCAAAATCTAGTTCTAGAGCTGAGAGTAAAAAACATCAGTGTGCTCAGCACCAGGCCTTTAGGAACGCCCAAAAGTTGATACCTCACTCTGGTCTCGAAAAACCTTACTGAGACAACGTACCATTTGTTGTGCGTCAGCACCGTTTCGCCATTACTTGGCTCTACTGGAGAAAAACATGCGCCGCGTAACCACAAAACGGGTGCAAAATTAGAGTTGGCTGTGGACGCCATGATACGCCATCCTATAGCATCCCCGTTGGCGGGGACGCGTGATGGGGCATCGAAAGAGTGTCCTTTACCTGCAGACTGTATCTCACAAGCTTGGTCTGAAGTGAAGAGACAATAACGACCAACTGTAATGCCAAATAAATAAATAAATAAATAAATAAATAAATAAATAAATAAATAAATAAATAAATAAATAAATAAATAAATAAATAAATAAATAAATAAATAACGGCAGTCCAACAAATAAAACATGTTAGGATGAAGTTGGATTCCTACTAGGCAACTAAAAGTGACGCGAATTCTCGCGCTTAGAATCATGGGCAATATTTGCGTCTTATACGGGACGAATTAACTGTATGTTACGTTGCCTAGTTCCACACCATATATGCTATAAACAAATTTCCGCGTAAGAGCTAGAACCCCTTGATATTCATTCGAGTGCCTACTGCTTGCGAGTACCTACTGAGTACCTAATGTTCACTCAACCTTCTACTCGCAGGCTTCATTCAGGCCTCATACACATCCTTTTCGCCCTAATCAAGACACAAGCATGTCTGGCTAAAGTGATTGCCTCTACTTTGCTCGATAACATCGTCTCCCTACGACAGCTTGAATACAATATGTGTGTCCGTAGAAGAGTTGCTCATACATTGCTTTCCCCGGCATTATGTAATGCCTCCGAGCCCTTAAGGCTTCAGTAAACGAGATGAAATTCAAAGCTGCCAGCGGCACCCCAAGTTTCGACACCACTACGGCCAGGAGGGTCCGGCACGCTGTTTCTTGGATGATTTTACATCCATTTTCCTTTAACGCGCATTTGCGGCAGACTGGCTCGCGGCGAAGGCTTGCCTGTAGGAAGCCGTTGGCGTGTCGCACCATCATCTTCAGGTTCGGCCTCGAAGTGTAGTAGCCGCTCCAAGTTCTCCCTGGCGTGTCCGTGTACGGCAGCAATTCGCCGCTGAATCGGGGCCACCCGCGATGTGCTTTGTGAAGAGCCTCGATTGTAGCGTTGCGATGGACGGGGGAAAACAGTATTAAGTGGCAGGAGCAATTATCCCACCCCAGAGGGAAAAAATAGACAATAAAACTGGAACCACTGCACCTTTTTTGCTTTAGGCAGTCTCCAAAAGCTACTGCAGATGCAAGCAAAGGCGGAACGAAAACGCCGTGTAACTTTCAGATAATAATACAAATTAAAGCCGTTCCACTCTATGTGAAAGCTGTCGGAAGTGCAAAGCACTGATTCGCCATAATTGGCTGTAGCGCCCTTATCCGCTCACCGCTACCACCCAATGCAAAACAAATTTCCCTCCTTCGCAGTGCTCGAGCGCATCCTGCTTGAAACTGGCCAGCGGCAGTTCTGTTCTTCTAGGGGGAAACCATTTGGCGGCCGTCTGTGGGCTGAGCCGGTTGTCGGCGTAACCGAGGAGCGATGGTCTGGACCCGAGGAGTGAAAGAAAAAGCGAACGATGAAAGAAAGGAAAGGAGGAGAGTGTCGCGAAATTTGGAAGGGAGGGTGGTTCGCCGTGGAGGCGCGAGCCAGCGCTCTCTGAAAGTATGCGGTGGGGTAGGGAAGGGGGCAGTGTGTTTTGCCCGCACGGGGTGCTCGATGGCGCGACGCTGGGGCGAATGCATGAGGGGGGCGTGCGCGTGACTATGATGTGCGTTCGCTTAAGACGCAGTTCTCGGTCCCTTCCGGAGACGCACTTAGCGCCGCCGACGCAGAGGCTCATCATCGCTGCCGTCAGTGCACTGCCGCTGCGCCCAAATACCGCATTAGGGAGTATCGTAATCACCAGTTACTTTTTGTGTTTACTTTTCCTCCCGCACATGCCGTTGTTGCTCTCCTAGTTTTTAAAGCGAAGCTTTCTAGCTCTACCAGCCAACGGTTCTTTCGTGGCGTGCGATACAGTAAACTCTTAAATCGTCGGAGGCGGGGGGGGAGAAGAAGGGGGGGAGGGATTGTTTCACTTACTAGAGATGGCGCAGCGAATTTACCCAGCGTTCCCCGCGCGGAAGTGCACGCTCGATGGCGGCGGCGTCGGCAGTGAGATTTTGTCGTCTGCTTCAGCGGCAGTTATTTTGGCCCTGTTTTGGTGCAGCTTCGCGTCCATTGCGCGGTGCCTTCGCACGGCTTTATTAACTTTTTCGACAGCACCTCCAAGGTAACCCGCACCCGACGGAATTAAGTGGTCGGACGGCAAACATACGTTACGGATTGGTTCGCAGGGCAAGAAAACAAAATGTACGAACCCCATACAGACATCTGGCCGCTAGAGAAACGCTACGTTTAGCGCACTGCTTGCCACGAATGGGCTCCGTTTTCTATACAGGTGATTACCAATTCGGTTGTGTTTTAAATTACAAAAGGCGAAAGTAGCAACAGGTTCTGATAAATAGGAATGATAAAAGTTCCCTCGGATTTCTTGCAATTCTCAAACTTACTAAGGTAACTAGTTTAAATCGGTATAAATGGGAATCACTAACCTCACATGCCCATTTGTTTCGGTCTCTGCACTTGTGTCGCGCGGTGGTGCAGCCCCGAGCTAACACATCAGGATGGCTAGTTTCCGCTGTCGTACCCTTCCAAACACGCTCCCCTCTGTTTTCTCTCTCCCGATTCACGGCCGCGCCACAGTGGCGGCGTCCTCCGCTTTAGCCCCGCCGTGGCCAACGCTGCCCCCGCGATTTCCAGGTAACGGCTGGCAGAACCTCTGGTTTCATTTTTAAATGCAGAGCATTTCAGTAAGTCACGATGTCACCCGCGTTGACGTCCGTAGTCGTAGTCCGCACCCCTCCCCTACACTATATAAAAAATACTATCCGGCGCCTGGTTTCGATCCCTCGACCCTGCGGGCGGAACGCAATGTACATGGTGCTCTACCACTGCGCCACAAGCCGACACAGAATGGGGGCTACGAACGCGCCTTATATCCTTGACTGATTCAAACTACGTCAAGAAGCTGCTGATACTGTCCGGCGCCTGGTTTCGATCCCTCGACCCTGCGGGCGGAACGCAATGTACATGGTGCTCTACGCACTGCGCCACAAAGCCGACACAGAATGGGAGGCTACGAACGCGCCTTATATCCTTAACTCATTCAAACTACGTCAAGAAGCTGCTGATACAACGCATTCACTACCACCAACTCCCAAAACACTAAACGTTAACGCAATACACCCACCCCTATGCGACGCATTTACTCGAGTCCCCCTCGCGGGGAGATGGGCCCAATTTTTGTAGAGCCACGTGTGTGAATTCAAGTGACGTTGCATGGGCAATTGTTGTGGGCGTCGTTTAAAGCTTTGCTTTCCAACCACCTTCATAGCGTGGATTGGAGCCAGTTTTTTTCCTCTTACTATCGTGAAAACCAACCCAACGAGCTACGACGACAAGGCGCGCCTTTAAAGTGCTCTGCATCTAAAAGGCTTCAATGTTCCTCAATTTTGCTTTACGCTTGATTCGTACAACGTGAAAACGCACTCTATAAAGCCGACGTCCACCGCCGTTTTGATAAAAAAAGCAACGTCTGGCACTACTTCGTTCTCCCTTACGAAAGGTTACGTAACGTAACTTATCAAACTGGAAGCAATCTTTCAAAATATTGAAAACTAACCTAAGCAATAAAAGGTTGAATTAAAACTAAAGAAAAGAATACTCTCCATTTCTCTAACGACGAGATGGTTGAACGCGAAGCTTTGTCGTGAAGGATTCTTTGGTTGTCGTCTGAGTTTTCCAATCCGGTTCGATCATGTCGAAATGGAGCAATCCGATTGACGCCGGCTTCGTAGCGCAACAACCCAGGTTCGATTCCGACCACCCCAAGTGTTTTTTTCTTTCACTTTGCCTATAATCATTTATCATCTTCGCCAGAGAAAGTTGACATTCCAGGAGGGCGTTTTCGCGTTACAGGCGTATCAAATAGAACACTAAAGTTTGGCTTTCAAAAATAGACAGGCAACTCCCGGACTCAAACTACCATCGTGCTAAAAGGGAAGGTGAAACGAAACCTCTACACCACAACGGTAGACTGTGCTCAGTGATAGCCCAGTACGAACGTCGTCGGAAGCGCTGAGCTAAAGCGCTGTAGGACGGCACTCTGAACATAGTCTTGGCCTGGTTAAACTCAAAATTTTGGTCTGCATTAGTAGGTATGTATATAGACAGAAATAAGGGTTGGCTGTCAAGAAAACCTCGGAATGCAAAGGGGAGAATGTGGTAGGTCATAGAAACAGATGAAGAATTTAGAAAGACAGATAGAAAGTGGATAAAAAATGCCCGCCCGGTGGGATCCGAACCCACGACATCCACAATACGTGTCTGGTGCGATGACCACTACGCTACCGGCGGGGCTATGTTCCCCCCACTTTCTGGGGTATTTATGTTAAGGTATTTTTGTTTTCTGAGATTGGGGGTGGTAGCCAGCGCCACTCAGACTACTCGGGGTGAAGGGGACCTTCTTTTTAACCCCCGGGCCGTGACTCGTATGTATGTATGTATGTATGTATGTATGTATGTATGTATGTATGTATGTATGTATGTATGTATGTATGTATGTATGTATGTATGTATGTATGTATGTATGTACGTACGTACGTACGTGTGTATGTAAGTATGTATGTAGGTACAGGTCCCGTCATAATAACTGTAACAAGGTTTGCTGAATATGACAAAATATTTGCCGTACCGTCTTTATGGCAACCATTATCGGTTTGCAGGAACCTTTTTCTCTTATGGAGGACTCCTTTAAACGCGCACCAATGCAGCCAGGAAATTTCCGGAAGAAAAAATTCCTGTAAATTTACAAGACCGTGCTCCAATTACTGTTGACGGTGCCTGTTCGTACATACGTATGAATGCATGTATGAATCTGTGTATGTCCCTCTATTCAGCCGTCCGACCAAAAGTTAATGGAATGCTTAAACGAGAGGTCCACATATGCAAAGCCTTTTCCGAACAGATAAATTTGAAAACACACTTCGTCCTTGTCAACCCTGTTCAGGAAAAAGAAAACCCTAGGCAAATGTTACGCAAGGCATAAATGCATAAGTGGTATTAGATTCAACTGCATCGCATTCACTCGCCTTGTCCCTCCATACGGCGTTGTTGTTGTCCGTCCACACCCTTCCCCCATTCTCCTCGCCGCGCGAGCTGCACTCTCCGCCGCTCACCCCCTTCTCTCCGATAGCGAACACTCTCTCGCGAGGGTCATTGGATTGGATTCGATTGGATTGGCTTGGCTTGGCTTGGCTTGGATTGGATTTGGATTGGATTGGATTAAAGTCGATTGTGTTGGATTGTGTTGCGTCATAGCCGCGCCACGTTGCGTCATAGCCGCGGCAGGGAGTTCACGGCACGTTTCACGCGATGGGAGAATCAACCTAACGGAAACAACAACGAAACCCCCTATGCGTCGCATCTACACAGGGGTTCCCGCGAGGGGAGGTGGGAGTAATTTTTTTAAGTGTTCGTTTAATTAAACATAACATGGTTGCTTGATTTGCCCGATAAAAAAAATTGGCCGCGTATCTGCTCCTTTTGTTGCAAATGCCGTCAAAAGACGATAGTCTTTATCGGCTTTTGCGAAGTAAATGCCTCCCTTCGCTTTCTCGCTCACCTCTCATGTTGTTCCTCTTGCGTCGCTCTCCTCCCAAGGTAAATACGCTAAAGGTTTGCTTAAATAATTTTAAATTTCCCGCGTTCCACTGCTCCAAACCGGGTGTCTCGATGCGAACGCTGCCGTACGGCGAAGACGCGCGTTAATTGAGGCGCCCTACTTCAACGTTTATAGAACCGCGTTTCCCTACTCCACGTGCGTTGCAAGCAGAACGTGGAGCCTACCTTGCGTAACTGTTGCCGGTTGATTCCTTAAAATGGCGCCAGAAGCTATAGTGGCGCGGGCGACAGCAGGCGACGGCGGAGTGAATTCTTTTTCTGCAGTTTATGAAGTATTTACTTTTCGCAAAAGTCAAGCATGTTTGATTTATTATAAAGGAACACTGTAAATGTCACTTCTGTATTGACCTGTTTGTCTCATATTTGCGTATGTCTTGTTCTTCTTCAACAATGTTGACAAGTAGGAACATTACACACACCGGAATAGACGGGTAGATTTAGCTGTGTATATAAGACTATTGCGCAGGCATTCTTTTGCTTTGGCCGGGTGGCTGAATCGAGTCACAGACAGACCCAGACAGACAGACAGGCCCAATTTCTGGGTTTTAAGTAGCCAAGAAAGACTATCGTCTTTAATAATAAAATACGTGTTGTAAACAGTATCTTGACCCGAACATACAAAGGGAGGACGCGACAAGCCCGGACCGCGTGCGTTCCAAGTTCAACAGTAACGAAAGGCTGCAATGGATGACGCGCGAGCAGTGAAACGACGGAAATTTAATTGACTTTAGCAAATCTCCTTTGTACTTATGGTGGGAGGAGCGGTACGGAAGGAGAAGAGCGTGAGAGGTGGGCGTGGCGGAGGAGAGAGGCGTTTACGTGCGAAGGCGGCAGAAGACAACCGTCTTTCGGCGCCATTTGCAGGGAAGGGGTTCAGATTGGCGGTCAATTTTCCTTAGCCTTGTCCCTCGGTGTCTGTTATTTTCTGCATAAAAATGGCTTAATAATTGTTGAACAATTATTCGTCATTGATCACTTTTGGCGGGCAGAGTCGCAATCACCTTAGAATTAAAAAGCGTTACTTCTTAGTGCTCTGGAAGCCGTTTACCTACGTCTAGACACGGGTCGTCTTCCGACTAAAAACATAGCAGGTTTCTGGAGATCTGCTACGAGCGAAGAGCCAGCTATGAACGTCTATATTTTGCACATGCATGCGAAACAGCAAGATTTGTCTGATAACTTCTCGCATCGGTGTGCCGCCCACATAAAACGTTACCAAATGCATCTTATGATAATCATAAGCTGGTGTATTTTTGCATTAAAATTGTTATTTCGTCGGGACAGACAGACAGACAGACAGACAGACAGACAGACAGACAGACAGACAGACAGACAGACAGACAGACAGACAGACAGACAGACATTTCACCGTTTACCAAGATCAATGTTCAAAACCCTAATTTGAGCGAGTTTCGAACCGCCGTTCTTTGACGACACTTCAAGACATGAGCAGTGTGTAAGGCACACCTATACCGTCTACGAGAAGTCGCTGAATAAGTCAGCATACAGAAACCCGTACCTGCGTGCCCTCGTCCCTTTACGCCGTCTTGTGGTCCTAACTTCAAGCAATGCTGTCACACTAAAAAGGAGCAGCGTTAATTGTTACCATCAGGCGTAGTGTCAATACCTCAATGTAGCAGGCAGGCGTTGAGTGAAACACGTGTATGGGCGTCTGGTAGCCGTCACTGGCATTTGGTGCGTTGGCCAGGAGTATGGTTCTGTCCTGGTTCCGGAATCGCTCTACAGCGTTCTCAAAGGCAAAGTCTCCGCCGGACAAAACGGCCACCGTGTCGCTTGTGTACACCTTCGTCTGGGGAGAGGCGCAAGAGGACACGTGAAGCGGGAGTAACTTTTTAGAAGACCGATGGTAGCATACCTCGACGGAGTGGCGTTTCCAGGACACAACAGGATTGCGTGCTCTTTTCTTTTTTTGCAAAGTTAACTTATCGTGCTACGTTCGGGGACGTTGCGTTACTTTCGTGCCTAATTGCTGGCAAGTTGTTCATAGTAGTGCAAAATATGTCTCTTGCATAATTAACACTGAAGCTCAGGGCTTCCTCTGGGTTCAGTTTTGCCTATAAGCAATGGGATGCAAGTTCTACACAATGACATCAAAGAACTGCTTAACGGGACACCAATTTTCTCGCTTGACCACTAACAATGCTGTTTGGTTTAGGGTTTTCAATTATAGCGATAACTTATTGCAAAATCTGTTACTGATTTATTGTAAGTGTGGGGCAAGCCTTCTTTCGTTCGTTTACGCCATTCATCATCGGCCTAATCGTTAAGCAGGTCCAAATGTATCCTGCTTGTTCTGTTTAAGAAGTGTGTATCGCACTCACCTTAAATTCCTACTTGTAAGGCATTCTCCAATGCACATAAACGGTTTCGTGCTACTCCGAGTACGCAAACATATTTCTTGTGGACGACATTCCTGAGCTTCCAGACAGATTGATTGATTGATTGATTGATTGATTGATTGATTGATTGATTGATTGATTGATTGATTGATTGATTGATTGATTGATTGATTGATTGATTGAAGATGCTGACTGGCCGATCTGGCTGAGTTGATTAGCTGTTTAATAAAGCGTTGACCAATATAGCTCTGCTAGCACGGGATATGCTGCGGGCATGTAACGCTGACCTAGGCGCCAGCTGTATGCTCACAGGCTGCGGAGCGCACAGATTTATTGCCTTAAACTCATAGGAGCTTCTCATTAATGTAAAGCTGAGCTTGAGGTCATGGTCTCGACTCTGAAGCACTCATCAATCCTGTGGCCACGCTGTAAAACGCCTGAAGCGATATACGCGCTGTAGTATGTTAAATTGTCGTGGTTAGACTTTCGCTTCCTGTAGGACAACATTCATCCAAATGTCATCGTACTAAGTGCCCGCTTCTTATCTGCTCACTACATACGTCATCAAAAATCTTCAAGCCATGCTTTCTGTGTCTCTTCTCCTGGTTTACGAGGTGCGCGCTGCTGCTGCGGGCGTTCTTGCCGAATGCGTCGCTGGGTTTTAATTTACACCAAATAACGCTAGCGTACGCGTATCGCAACCGCTGGGCAGGAAAAGCGACTCGCAGAAGGGCGCCCGAGAAGATACACCAGATAACCCTTCCTTCTCAGTACCTCAACCGCGGGACCTGTACGGGGAAGCCAGCGTATTTATGAAGCCGACAGCTTTAAATATGTTAGTTTATGGGGAAGTTCCTCTGTAATAGAAATTTAATAGAAACTAGTTGTGCGCTGTCCTTGTGATCTCGTTGTCTAAGAGTTTAATACTGCGGTTCATGCCGAAGAGGTGGCGTCCACAAGTTTTCGCCATGTTCGAACGACATAAAACCAGACCCATTAAGACTGGAACCCCTCTGCACGAGTTAGTCCCGTAATTTGCGTGGGCTGGTTTATGCGTCCGCTACGGAACAGCGTTAACGACAGGCAGTGTAAACTACTGACAACACGTAGCACTGACTAGAAACTGTGGGCATATTTTCGCAGCTTTAAAAATATAGCATGAGGATACACTAAAATCAAGGACTCTCTGATCGGTGTACATACAGTACAAGTAAGCAATCAGCTATTGGGGACTAACTTCTAACCACGTGGTTTTATTGAGACAGCCATTATACCTTTCAATTACTCCAGTGTTTGGAGTATCCAGCTCCTCTTTAGTTTAGAGCAAATCATCCCAATGAACCATTATTTCTCTCATTCTCTACACTCTCCTCGCGCAGTGAAGCTTGCAAAGGATATTTCATCAGAAGGCAGCGGGCGGAGCCGTGCATTAGGGATGGACTTTCTTCTTGTGGTACAGCTATAGAGCTTATAATCTAACGTACTAAATGCCTCTACGCACTACAACCTAATTTCTAGTAGTGGTCTCATGAAAACATTGCACACCATTTTTCTCAACATCGTTGTATTGAACCATGTATTCGTGTCCTGGAGCAATTGACGATTCGGGGGCACTTATAAATTGTTTGCTCAGACATGAACCCAATCTTGGCGTAAATTTAGGATCTTTCGTGTAGTATTACTAACAACAGTGCTTACCTGATTTCTGGCGTACATGGCGAGAACATCCCAGGGATTAACGTTCTCATTCTGCGACAGTAAAAAAGTGGCATCATGTGCGTGGCGTTCACCGTTCCACAATGGCCCGAAGAACAGTCATCACTTAATTCTGCGCGTTTTTTAAACTTTCTATGCCTCACTGATGCCTCACTGATTGTCCCATCACCAGAACGCACTGCAGAGAAACCAACTTTACGCAATGGGTTTCAGAAACCCGTGAGGATGATGAGCAAGGCAGGTCAAGCGCCTCAAAAAAAAAAAAGAAAAAAAAAACTTATCCGTGGAAATTGCGAAATTGCCGAACCTGAGTCCCCGCGTTTTGAAGCCGACGTCTATCTGAGTGCCGCATTCCGACACGGTAGAAGCAGTTTGTATTTAAAGCGAAGCTCTCTTGTTCTCATTGATGGACGGAGGAGATTCACGGATTGAACGACGCAAGCACGCGAAGTGCAGCCCATGAACGATCAAAGTGCACACCCCCAATGACAGTGAACGAATCCGTCATGAGAGAGCTGAGCGTTTCAACCGACGTTGTAATAAAACAAAGGGGCGCTTGAGTTTTTGTTAAAACAGCCCATAAACTATTACTACACATAAGGATAGGCCATCATGAAAAATGCGGAAAGGGTACACTACTGTATCTTTAGATTTTTTAACACGAAAGTGTTTTATGCCGGGGTCCACCAAGATCTAACTGACGTCATATCCGTCACGGAAATGACATCGCCAGAAAAACTTCGATTGACGCGGCGGCGCCGGGATTCGAGCCACGAACTCTTTCGCCGCAACGAGACGTACGAAACGCGCTCCCGAGTGCTCTATGAACAGACGCGTGAATAGGACGACAAACGCGCCTTATAGCCTTCCTTTCAGATGGTGCTGCCATCTAGGAGAGGAAAAGCAAGTAGTGCATCATGACGCTAATGAGCGCCGACAGTTGGCGCCTCGATGCCAGCGCCTACGTGTACGGGGACGCGCAGCGTAAGCTGCGGAGAAGCCGACTTGCGGATGTCGCGCTCGTGACACGGTCCGCTGCTCCTTTCGCTGCAGCGGACCCTGTGTTCACCAACCGATTCGCTGACCACCCGTTTTGGTTTCGTTCGCACGGACGGTTTTGCGAGCGCCTGTGGTTTCAGTCGGATTTACGCAATGCTCCTACGCGTGCAATCCAGTGTCTAACGTTGATGCGTCTAACGGTGCCATACCGACGAAATATAAAAAGCGACGTGCAAGTTCATAACGATGCACAATAAACATTCAACTGCTCCTGTGAAGGCACATTTCCCTTTTGTCTTTTACCGGTTTCCATGGAAGAGGGAACAACCACATTTTTATATGTTTTCACAGGCCCCACCTGTATAGTATTGTCCACATACAGCATCAGTTGTATCAAACACGGTGTACGAGGTAGCAGTAACTGCAGCCGAGCTACAGCTTGTGCGTTCATAACTGTTTACGGTGCAACGGCGTGAAATACCGGGAGAAGGTCAAGGAACCGAAATAGCAGCCCTGCTGTGTAAGAATTCAGCCATATGTCCTGTGGGCTCCGTGACCTGGCGCCGCCTTTTAATTTTTGGTGCTTGTATGTGACCTTCCAAGCCTTCCAGTGGCGGAAACAACAACATTACGTCTCCGCAATTCTAATCGGTACCGTTTGTTCTCAGGGGACACCTTCTGGTCTCAATGTGGTAAAAAGTGCATTTTTTCTGATGATTTTCTGACGCCTCCAAGACGGACGGCCACTGCGTGCTTCGTCTCACAAGCACCCCGTCACAATAGCCTGGCCAAGGTTCTGAGTTGATTTGCCGGTGCGTCCACCGTTAGGTCTTTCTTCCGGGTGGCCATTTGGTGGAGCTTGTCCCTCGTCTTTAACACGGGGCTAATACAGTCTTATTTGTATGTGTGTACTTTGTTCTGGTCTCTTCGCGGCATGATAGTTTCTTTGGCGGATTGCCATGGTCCTCACATCACGTCCGAACAATCCCGCCCTGACGTGGCGGTTGGAAGTTAGGGAGTGGGGAAACCAAGTGAAAACCGGTGTAGCCGGCTGCGGGCCCAACGTCCGCGCGACGGAGACGAAGGGTACCCCGCAGCCGGGCACTGGGGCAGCCTTTCTAGAATCGCACCACGGTCAAGTCGCCGGGGTGTCGTCGGGGGTGGAAATCGTTTAGACGAAGTCCGATCGGCAAGCTCACACCGCAGCTCGTCAGCCGTCATGGATGCGAAGTCCTCACGATCGTCGGGACGATCAACAGGCCTGGAGCGACAGGAGTTGGATCGCATGCCGCTAAACGCCCGTGGAGGATGTTCGTGTGGTTCCGTTCGTCATCGGCAACACCACCTCCAGGCTTGCCGCACTACGTTTTCCCGGTGAGGCAGGAGTACAAGACTCCCGACGCGACCGCCGAAGGGGTGAAGGCGGGCGACGAGGTGGTGGCGAGCGAGGACCATTAGTTGCGATCTGTACAGGCGTTGGCAGGCGTAGGAGTACACTTCGATTTCACCACAATGCGGCTCGGACATGGAGCACGCGAAGCCAGAGTTTACGATAAGGACAGCTGCCATAAACGGGGTGGGCCTTGCGATAAACGTGGTGGTATTTCACAACAGGACACACGATAGGTGAGTCTACGGCAATTTCAGGAAGCGGCGCTGGCTCCACTTCTTCCCAGACAACTTCCGCAACCAAAACTGACTCCGGTAGCTCCGAATGCCCAGTTCCTCCTCGAGAAATTCGCGGTCGAGCTCGCGTATAACGATCTTGTCATGGGCATATACGCCAAGGCGTAACGAATCAGTGCACGGTTGGTCACTGGCGCACCTGACAGGCGCTGGTTGTGGTAATCCTCTGGCTGCCAGCACTTCCTCATGCCTGTAGCTTCCGCCAACCGGTGCTGTAGGTGCGTCAACGAACGCCCTCTTCTTCCATCACGTCGGTTTGTATTTTCGTTATTTTTATATTCACTGTACTGTGTCGTGTAATCACCTCGAGTTAATTGTTTGCATTAAGTAGAATCTCGGTAAACGGAAATCGCCTAGCCGGAACAGTCGCTTAAACGGAATTGCAGCCTGTATATAAAGATATTTTGTATAAATATAAAGATATTTTATAAAGATATTTTATAAAATCTTTATAAAGATCTATCTATAAAAAATCTATATAAAGATATTTTGTTATTTCTGGTGTATGGTTTTTCTCTTCTATCACTCACTCCCACGTGGTGTAGGGAGCCCAATTGCCTGTTATATCTTTTGGGCCTTCGTATCGGTTTTCCGGTACCCACGCCAGGATGCTTCCGTCATCACCACCTGCATCGAGCATTGAAGGTCAAGAAAGTTCGTTTGATGCCAAACCAATGTCCCAGAAACGATGAGCTTAGGACGACTCTGCCCAAAGATCCTGTACGAAAACGAGTGTTTTACAGTAATCGCTTTGAACTCCGCGCCCGTATGAGCGAGCGCGTGTTGTAGACCACAAACTGTTGTTCTTGCTTAAAGATCTTTGACAAATTTGCGGAGCTAGAGTAACGCTTGTGAATATGCATTGCTTTCTATTACTCTTCGATAGCTATGGCATTGCGATTCGCATGTGTTGTGGGACTATCCTTGTTTGTGTAGATATTCCTTTTAAAGCGGAAGCTTTCTTTGTGGGACCGATGGCCTTGTGTCGAAGAATTCTGCAGAAATTGAAGAGAATTATCTACTATTACGCAGGATTCTGATGCCGCTTGTCTGAGTGTGAGCTTTTTCCAGCCAGTTTTTCAGGGTTTTCGAATCCTGTCGGCCCAATTATCTCCATTTACGCTAATATAACGATTGCAGGTGGAACTTTCGCGAAATCTGCATTATTGGGGAAATTAAACGCGGTTCTACGTTTTGCAATTTTCTGTAATTTTTTAATATTTTTTTCTATTTTTGTTATTTTCTTAATATTTTCTTATAATTTTCCAAATTTCGTCCGACCAATTAGCTCCATTTACTTCATTACAACAACTACATTTGGAACTCTGCCGAAATCTGCATTATTGGGGATATGCCATGCGTTATACGTTTTTGCCGTTTTCCGTAATTTTTAAATATTTTTCCTCCTTGTATAGTTTTTCAAATTTCGTCCTGACCAATTAAATCCATTTACATTATTATAACGATTACACTTGAAAATTTTACGAAATCTGTATTTTAGTGGAAATTCAGGGCGTTGCAGGTTCGGCATTTTCCTTATTTTTTTTTTTTCATTTTTTTTACTTTTTCAAAATTTCGTTCCACCAGTTATCTCAATTTACGCCATTATAGCGATTACATGGTTGAACTTCCGCGATATCTGCATTTTTATGGAAATGCAGGGCGTTACACGGTCTTGGATGAGGGGGTACTCCGCAAAGAATGCTACGCATTAAAAACTAGTGCATTTCCTTGTAGACCAGTTGGTCGACCGAAAATCTCTGATAAGATCTCTTCTTGACACACGGCGCATGCGTGAAACCAGACTTCCATTGTGTCAAAACGGTTACTGGAAAATCGCGAGAAATTGACGGTATTAGGCAAGGCAATACACGCATCGATCGATCATGAAGAAGGAGTACAATAGTATACTTTTACCTCATAAACCACGTATCTGTATACATTTAGATCGTTCGCAGGTGCGTTTAGATCGTTCGCAAGAACGAACTCATGCGAATAATTTTCCCGCGCTAATTAGCGCGGGAAAATTATTCGCATGGGTTTGTTCTTCGTTTCCCATTTGGTTCTATTGAAGTTTTGGCGATCGCTTGGACGCATTTTCATCGAATGTTGGACGCACTGTTAGCTTTCGCGTTTCTCTCAGCGTTTTTTAGGGAGAGATGGTAATTTTTTTTCTCAAACTTAAATTTTCTCGTTGGTTTTGTGCAACAATGGAACACAGCATTTTTGTTAGTTTGTTGGCATGCGATGAGGTCAAGAATGTATAGTAGTGTTTTGCGGAGGCTAGCTGTGGCATGAAATGGTTCCCTGGACTTTTTAGAACTGCTTAACCAGCTGCTCTTGAAGAACCACCCGGAAATATTTTTCAAGAAGAAAAATATTTTATTTTATTTGTGTGTTGTATAATTCGTCGTAATGGTGTGATCGCAGTTCCGCCTCATATGTTCATCTCATGCCCTTTCCAACGCTCACATCGAACATCACAAACGCACTGTCAGGTAAAAAGCTTATAATATATACAATATAATATAATATATTATAATGGGAGATAATATAACATAATATATAAAAAAGCTTATAATATAGAGTGACATTGGACTTGCCTTGCGGTGGGTCTGTGGTTTCCGTATGACCATAATATTTAACTTCTTCTCGCGTACGATGGCGTCAATATTTTTCCTCCGGTGGTCCTAAGTAACCCTTCTATGACTGCTGTCTTTTTTCGTCAATGCGTTGTTTTCTCGGATCCTACCACAAAGCGAGTGCAGACTAACATCTTTCGTAGCTACTCTGAACGTGTCGTAATTCTCTCATGCCCGCGTCGTCCAGTCGTCAACCGAGGACACGCCTGGGCGTCTCAAATTTAAGCACGCATGTTGAGCTATACAGCCCTTCAGTTGACTGGGTATTGAAGCAGTAAGCTCATCACCGGTGCGCGGGTATTTCGAAAATGCTTACCCATCCGTCGGCTATCCGCTTCCCAGACAAACTCCATGCGTCTAGTTTCTGCCATTGTTCCTGTAAGTCAAACGATATCCGGCCCAGGAACAAACTGCTGAAACCCATCTGAAAAAACAAAACGAGAGTTTCTTTTTTAATTCGTGTTGATAGTTACGGTCTTCAGAGCGCATATTATGGCGCTAATTTAAACCTCCACCTAAACAAGGCCGTGAATATAATCCGTTGAACCCTCCATGCTTGGGTACCTTTTTTCGCATCTATCATGTGCAGGAAACGTCTTCACAAATTGAGTCTGTGGTCAGTAAGCAATCTGTACTGTTCTTTTGAGTAGGACCAATGTTTACTAAAACTATCAGGTTTGTTCGTAACCTATTGATTGACATGCGCTGTGAGCCCCTAAACATTTCTCCGGGGTGGGGCGAACGCTACCCATTCTCAGAGGGGTGCATGTTGAGAATCGGTCAAATGGCGTGGTAGATTCCATTCAATTCCTGATTAGGAAGTATCATTTTCTGCGTATACATTTCTAGGTTATCCTCGTGTTTTTTTTTTTACACATTAGCGTGCACGAACACTATTAGCGTACACGAACAATATTAGCGTACACGAACATCCGGGCGGTCACATTTCGAGCAAACAGTTTTTAACACCGATACTTTCGAAAAGTTGTAGTGAACGCAAATGATATTACGGAGACGTCTGGAGATAACTTGATGTCACCTTTCAGTGAAGAATTCTGATTCTAAACTTCAACTGTGACAAGTTCTGCGTCTTCGCGAAAAAAAACGTTGGACCATATATTGGGTCGTAGCACACGTAACAGTCCTTGCCGGCGACCTTTGCTCTTTGAGTGGCCTATTTCCATTTGAATATCAGCATGCGACACCCAAAATAGGCCGTAGCAAGCAAATTGGGGCGGGTATGCGGCTGCCCACCAGCCAGGAGACTTTCAACAGCAGAGCTGTTTAAAGGGACCCTGCAACACTTTAGATAAACGCTTTCACTCTTTCCTTCTAGTCTGGAAGCACTGCGAAAGCTACAGTTATTGCTAGCACGGAGCGGCACTGCGTGATTTGCTCCTCGCACCAAATACGCCTTCAGTTTCTGCTATCTTTTTGTGGCTTTATTTTTAAAGTTGCTATCAAAATGTGTTCATTGCTGCGACTGAAGAAAAACCGGCCAACAGCCGCTACATGGCCTCAGTGACGTAATTCGGGCCGTCGAAGAACGTCGAGACCTGGAAAGAGAGAAACATCTTTTGAGCGAGTTTCCAAGTTATCTGATGGGCATCGAGCAGTAATTTCTGGCTGAGATACTTGCGACCCCCTAATCTAAGTACTTGGTGTGTTGGGGGACTACGTTCTGCCAGCATTTAGGATTTCAAAAAAAGTTGAAAAAAGAGTGTTGCAGGGTCCCTTGAAGCTCGCCAAATTTGTTCGCAAAAGAAACCTGATCGCACGGGAGCGCGCGCCTCTCGAGGAGCCCAGCCGTCGTCCAAGCTTGCTGGTGGGCCTGTGCCACGTGAGGAGCTCGCAATAAATAGTAAGAAAACACTTCACGTACGTCCGCGTCTGAAGTGTGGAGCACAGGAAAGCCCACGCTACCGACACCGATTTCGCGAAGCCGGTTGCCTCGTGTTCTAGCGCGTTCTAACGCAGTCCACTTTGGGAGATAAGTGAAAACCTGCGGACACAGCGATCCGGGCCTGTCTGTCGTGGAGACCTTTCATCTTTAAGTTCGGAATTCCGTGTGAGGTGCAACAGCCGCGTATCCGACGAAGGAAGAGGGGCCTCCGCCAGCTCTGCTGTTTCTCCGTGCAGCCTGCAGGCACCACCGCTGCAAGCTGCGCCATTTTTTTAGGGCATAGCCCTTCCGCGGGCGTCTCTGGGCTGAACCGCGTTGTCGGTGTAACCGAGTGAACCATGGCAAGACCGACGAGTGAAAGAAAAAATTATCAGTGGCTTACCTCGGATATGCCAGGATACACGTAGCGTGAGCTAAGGTTGAGCTGGTTACTATTGGCTTTCCCGGTTGTCTAGGATTAGCTGATTAATTATCATGCTTACTGCTGCTAAAATGATTTCCAGTCCAATCCAATCCAGTGCAGTCCAGTCAATGATCCTCGCGCATGCGCAGCACGGATCTCCAGGAGCCACGCGAAACGGCTAGCAAGCGGCTCCGGTGCAGCGTCAGACTTGGGTACTGCGCAACGGAGGCGCACAGCTGGTTACGCGCCGGCACCAGTGCGTCTGCCGCGGCCATGACGTCACTCATGTGGAATGTGCAGACCGGCGATTGTGCAGACCCAATTCTCTACACACCCGTACTCCAATTGGATTGGATTAGTTTCATCCGATGTAAATCCAATTTAATCCAATCCAGTCCAATCCAGTACTCCTCGCGCTTGCGCAGCACGACCCTTCAAGGTCCACGTGAAACTGCTCAACCTCGGCCAGTGTAGCTTACGCTACAAAAGCGAATGGTGAAAGAAAGGAAAGGATGAGAGTGTCGCGAAATTGTGCTCCGGTTTCGTGTGCTCCGGCCCCAGCCGAAGCACGCGAAACCGAGCAAAGAGTTAAAGCTTCGCATTCATAGCGTACCCTGGCAAATAGCGCCGCTTGGGTAGAGGTGTGTCCGAAGGGGTCTGCCTGCCACGCGACGCTGGGCGCGCCGCATTTGGGTCCGAAGGTGTCGTTCAGGAAGCGGAGCCCCAGCGTCATCTGGTCAATGATGGCCGTGTAGTGCGTCACCGCCTCGTCGTTCTGCGTCCAGCCGCCGCCCACGAACTGCAGTCGGCCTGTGAAACATGGAGGCATTAAATGCAGGGTTCCCTCCCCGAACTGTGCGCGAACCTGAGGACCAGCGCTAACGCGGACACCCAACAACCACCTGTCTCCAGTTCAGAGACAGCGTCACTTGGGCTCCTGGACAGCGGAAGCCTACCAACTATTCTGCTAATCAAGTTTCTGTACTACTAATACTACTACTACTACTTCAGCTGCTACTACTAACTAATACCACCACCTACCTATGCTACTACTAACTACTACTACTTCTATTACTGTTATTAGTAATCCCTGTTACTATAACTGCTGCTACTACTATTACTTATGTTACTACTAACTACTACTAGGAGTACTGCTACTACTATTGCTGTTATTACTAATCACTATTACTAGTAACTGCTACTACTACTAACATGTACTACTATCTACTACTAGTAGTACTGCTACTACTATTCCGAGAGAAGACGGAGGGAGTAAACGTCATAAGTGACGCTTTTTCCCCTTCGGCCTGAATTTGTACATTGGCGTCGCGCTTTGTTCAAATTGTTCCAGCCTATTGGCCAACGAGAAATGATGAATGCGCTGATGCTCATCTTCATCCTCAGTAACATTACTCCTCAGCGCATGCATGGAGGAAGCAGCACCTCTTTCCTCAAGACACACTCGTTCCGCACTGATGTAAGAAAGAGAGTGAGGAGGTGGGCTAGCTAATCCTTTTTCCCACCTTTATAGAGGAAGACAAAGGCACCGGCACGAAACATTCCGAAAAGCGCAAGGCTGTCACCTACTGTGCAAGAAAAAAATGCGCGCTCAGTATGGCAGTGTTAAAGGCGTGTAGTTCAGCGAGGGAGAGAGAGTAAATGTTTATTGAAAAAGGAGAAGAGGTCGGCCTGAGAAATTGATCTTGGGCCTGCTACTTCCCTCTGGGGGGAGGGTACTGGGGACAGAAAGAGAAAGGAATGAATATGGAAGGTATGGGGAATGAAATGAAAGCGACAAATGAATTATGTACAAGCAGGAGGCAAATGAGCACCCGCCGCGGTGGCTAAGTGGCTCAGGCGTTGTGCTGCTGAGCACGAGGACGCGGGTTCGATTCCCGGCCGCGGCGGCGGCTTTTCTGATGGAGGTGAAAAGCAAGAACGCCTGTGTGTACGAGATTTCGACGCGCGTGAAAGATACCCAGGGGGTCAAAATTAATCCGGAGCTGTCCCCTACGGCGCGCCCGATCGCCTGCGTTGCCTCGGCGCGTCAAACCCCACAATCAATCAATCAATCAATCAATCAATCAATCAATCAATCAATCAATCAATCAATCAATCAATCAATCAATCAATCAATCAATCAATCAATCAATCAATCAGGCAAATGAGGACCGGCCGACACCAGCAAATAGTACTGGTACCAGTGAAAACCTTGTCGCATACGTACAGTCATGGAAAAATGAAATGCGAACAGAAAGATATGAACCAGAACACACATATAGCGCGATTTTTCCCCACTCAGTTCAAATTGACGCGTGGTTTAATTACAGTGACAAAGTTGTAAAATGTGGCTTTTCAAATGCACCAATAGCGCGCCATTATTTAACCTCAAGAAACAGTATTTCTCAATTATGTGTGTTCTGATTGATATCTTCGTGTTCGCATTTCATTAGTCCGTAACTGTACAGTGTTGTCCACTGTTAAAGCGAAACGGCGAGCGCGCGGCTGCCGCGCTCCGCGAAGCGCCGGCACCGAGAAGTGGCGAGAATCGGAGACAGCCGGCACATGCGCACTGACCGCATGAGGGGGGAGAAGCCGCTCTGTCGTCTGCTACGGCTCATTCCCACTGGCGATTTGCCTTGTCGCGAGACGTCGCGCGTCGCGTGATGAGGCCATGAGGCGGTGCTCGCACTTGCGATAAGCGATGATGCGACTGCGTTCAGCGCAGTCGCCCTAGTCGGCGACCTTGGCTAGTTTCGGTTTCCGAAATTGTGGCGATCCTAGCGGCACGGCGCTGCGGCGTGGCCCTTCCCTTTCCCTCAGCGTTTCTTCCTTTCCACACCATCAACGCTTCCGCGCCTCCTCACGCATGCGCAACAGCTCACTGGCGCCAATATTTTTTTTTTCTTTCTCTCGGCACGCGCGGCAAGCCAGTTCGGTACGTATGTACGTGAGCGAGCCGGCGTGCGACGGGTTGCGCTAGTTGCCTCAACGCCTCCACGCGCTGAAAGTTTCGCTGCATTATAAAATACGTTCGAATGTATTCTAAATATGGGGCAGCGTAGGAAGGAGCGTTACCACTCCTGCGCAGCTCTGTGGTGCAGCAACACATGGCGGTACAGTTCGGCCAAGTTTCTCGCCTTCTCCAAAGACGACAGGTAAGTAAATTAGATTTGTACAAGTTATAGTGAATTCCTTAAAAGCCGACCGATTGCACTCTTCTGTTTTCAAAATATTTCGCGCATGTAACGTGACGTTAATAAGACATGTCACTCGTCTTGGAGTGGAAAGTAATGTGCAAATATATCCCAGATATGCAGGTACGCAAAGTTTTAGTAGAAGTAAACGTGTCTTTGGCACGCACACACTTGCTCGCAAGATCAATTTGTGGTGGCATTGCCCGTTTTTTGATGATTGCCTTAGTAACTGCTGGAACGTCGATTCAGTATACTTATCAAGGTATTTTTTGTTGTTTCGTGCAGCAGGTATGAGTCTAGGTTTGGGCCCCAAGTCGAGGACGGTTTGCGACTTCATTGGACGCTTCCTCCGGTGACTTTCCTCAATCCATCCAATGTCATCACGACGTACCTGCTCACAAAGAAGGCAAGATCAACTGTACGCACTTCTTGCCTTTCACGGCGTATCTACTACCACAGCGATTGGAGGCGTAGAGGTGCTGCGCCCTAAGCATTTTTTCCTCCGCCGTCTTGTTCCAAAACGTATATTTGCGGCGAAACTGCTGCCAAGCGTTGCTTCAGTGCTCCGAAAAATCTGACGTGACACCGCGGTGTTCAATGCAAGTCGATTTTCACATGAAGCAGTGGAAGGCCATACCGAAATACATGCGTTGTCTGCAGCCGCCATTGCATGCGTTTCGCTCATTAAAAAAAATAAATAAATAAAACCAAGTAGCATTGCCGGCTTTGCTGTTCAATCTAAACTGCGCGCCCGCGTCTTGTCATCTTATCGCGAGTGGGTTTGGTGTTCCATAGTTCTGAAGTTAGAATGGTCATGCTGTATCGGACAGGATGAGATAAGAGGCGCTGCCCAGACACGAGCTAGATGGTAGCTTGTAACATCCTGGCCGATATCTGCGGCTTACAACACAGGAAAGATTTTTTTCTGTGTGTCTTCTCCTCCCCCCCCCCCCCCCCCCCCCGCCTTCCCTCCCATTCCCGGTAAGCAGTCTGTTAATTTCACGCGCCATTAAAAATAAGACGGGTGCGCTAGATTTATGTTCTGGGTTCTACGACGTGCATATGGTTGCGCATGGTTTTTGTACGTAGATATAATCAGGTAATGTGTGTCTACAGTGCGGTAATTGTGTTGTAACAGTTTTTTATGGCTGCATTTTGTTGGTGTGGACATGATTTCTCGGAAGTGTATGCAGGGTAATGGGCGGGTCAATGCTTTCTTTCAGAGTTTGCGTTAACTCGCCCGAAAGGCAGGGCTTGAAGCATACGTGTGCTTGCTTTCTTTTAACATATAGGTTCCCAATTATTGTGTCTCTGAACTGAAACGAACTTTTTTCATGTCTAAGGAACATTCCTGTCTCGAGGTGAGCCCAAGAAATAAGTATACATTGAGTGGAACCTTCAAGTTTTTTTCTTCTCCCGCCGAGGTGTGCGCGAAAAGAAACAAATCTGTGTAAGGACTACAACTTTCGAAGTTCTTTCGTAATCAAGTATTGTGTAGCTAAATGTGTATTCATGGCTGTAACTTTAGCTCAACTTTAGACGGAGACAGATCCAAAAAGGGACACGAAGACCTGTATCTGTCTTCGACTAAAGTTGCGCAAAAGTTACAGCCATGAATTCAGAATACCAACTAGCCCGCCTAACCGTGTTATTGTAAATGTGTATGTAGCACGGTTTTTTTCCTATTGTACAATATGGTGCCTAAATTTGCATGTCATATTTTTTGCTTAGTCCAATACTGTGTACATAAAATGCATGTGCAATATATGAGTGTAGTACATGTGTTTTCAAGACTTCGAATCAAAGATGTCCTCATATGAATTTTGAATAAACGCAAAGCGAAAATAATGTTTGTGTAACACTCCAATTAATATCGCCACAAGGACAACAATTCGACACCAGAAAACATACTATTACCTACATGTTTTCTTTTGTTCAATTATTAAACACGTTACTGCACACATAACAAACGACGGGCGACGGCCATTTCGAGTCATCGCCGCCGCTCGTCCAACTTTCGCGCCTGGTGCCATTGCCGCGCGGGCCATGAGGCAGCGACCGGCAGCAGTCGCGAAAGTTGGGCGAGCGTCGGTTCAGGGGCCGGGGCGCGGTTTCAGGGGCCGGGGCGCGGCGGCCTGGCCTGACTGCCACGGGAAAAATAACGTCAGCAACCCCCGCGACGTCAGCAAACGCCCTTTCCCCCCTCGCCACTCGTTGCCATGGCGATTAATGCAACGTTTCTCCGAGGCCACGTACTACTAGGGGAGGATTTGGCGCTGCTGGCGCGGATTACGTGGGACCATGGTGGATGCGAGAGAGGCCGCCCCGTGGCAGTCGTATCATGCCAGTCGCATCATACAAGTCGTACCCGATTTGTACGAATTCCTTGGTGAGTCATCCATTCGCAGTCAAAGAAAATTATGTTACACGAGCGCGACGAAAGCAGGTAGAAATCAAACTAAAACACATGCTACTAACCTGGAATAAATGCCGAAAGCATTGCGGGTTGCAGGACGAGCAGAAAATAACAAACTCCAGAAGGCTCTTTTCAACATATTATTGCACATATTATTGCACACGCTTGCTTTCACGCAAGAACACCCGCATCACGGGCTACGAATTTCGCTTCTTTTCACAGGCGCAAAGTTCTGACGCATCCGAACTCCACGCGTGTTTACCAGTTGCCGATAGAAGTACGAAGAGACTGCAAGTCAACCTACCGTCTCGCTATCCACCTAGCTATATACGATGATTACTTGCATTTACAATCCATATACGTTTCTCCACATGATGAGTTCCACGCTGTTCGTTGATTAGTGCACGCGTACGCTGAAGCCACTGACAAAAGAACCGAAGCGCACGGGAAGTTGCTTGCCGGCCCGACCCGACGGGTCCAGCGATAGCGGGCCAAGCGAGCCCAGCGGCGGCGGCTCGCCCGCCGTCGTTTGCATTGCCGGATGTAAACAAACGTTTCGTTTCCGGCTAAGTCAGCCTACTCCGCGGCCATGATTGGCTATCCGGTTTTGCGGGGCCGTCGCGCGACGAGGGAATTCGGTCCGAGAGTGATCCGACCGAGAGCTTGCGATAGCTGAGGATTTCCACACTCGAAGGATGCTAAGCGGCATGGCGAAGCGCCGTAGCAGACGACCGAGCGGCTTCTCCCGCCTCATGCGGACAGTGCGCATGTGCCGGCTGTCTCCGAATCTCGCACTTCTCGGAGCCGGCGCTTCGCGGAGCGCGGCAGCCACGCGCTCGCCGTTTCCCTTTAACAGTGGACCGCACTGTACAGCCACAATTAAAAGTTTATGGACCAAGAAAATTCCAATTTTAGGGTATTTCTCTTCCGGTAGCAACCCGACAAACTGCGGTGTGCATGTGAGATGTCGTAAAGTTACTGAATGAACAAATCGGCTCATTGCACCCCCGACTTCCGCACTGGAGAGAAATAACCCAAAATTCCTGCTTTCGTGGTCCGTAAACTTTTGATCGTGGGTGTACATCATCGAGCCATTTTAACTAGGTGGACCGGTAAAAGCCATGATAGGACAAAGACAGATTCACCTTCTGTGTATGTTTCGACTGAGGTTCAAAGCACTTTCGACATGGTTTCGGTACTACGTGCCTATAAAAGTTGCGGTAAAAGTCACAGGATGCTTCAGTAGGGTAGGAGAGAAGATACTAACCCGACCTAACAAGGTCCTGCACGAGCATCCGTCCTGTCGCGTTCATTTGGCTCAACCAGAGGGAGAAGAAGACGTTCTCCGATGACACGAAGCGTCTGCTGGGATTCTCGTCGAGAGCCTCCATTGTTGTGGTGTAGATGTGCTGCGAGCCTGTGGGAATACGTGGTCGCAATTTCTGAGTGGAAAGACAGCACCGCACTGATTAGTACTCCGGTTTCTTCGTGCCTGATAGCTGCTCACTTTTGGTCTGCTCGTCCCACACACCGCGCTTTCAAATTCCGTGCAGCACTGGCAAGGCTGGAATTATGACGAAATAAAGGCTGCGAGGACAGTCAACGGAAGGTGTCGGCCACTGTCTTGGAAAAAGTTTGCGGACCTGAAACTGTGTCCTGAACTACGCGGAATCTTTCACAACAGATTTGACACACCTGCTCGTGGCACATTCATTTTAAAGGATCCTGCAGCACTTTTGTCAACTCTTTTTGAAATCTTAAATGCTTGCAGATCGTCGTCAATGAACACATCCAGTACTTAGATAAGGGTGTCGTAAAGTACCACAGCCACAAATGACTGCTCTATGCCCATCCGATAACTTGGAAACTCGCTCAAAAGATATTTCTCTCTTTCCCGTTCTTGACCTTTTTTCACTGCTCGAATTACGTCATTAAGGCCATGTAGCGGCTGTTGGCCGGTTTTCTTTGAGTTGCAGCAATGAACGCTTTTCGATAGCAACTCTAAAAATAAAGCCACAAAAACAAAGCAGAAGTGGTAGGCGTATCTGGTGTGACGAGGAAATCACGCACTGCCGCCCCATCCTGGCGATAACTACAGCTTTCGCAGTTCTTCCAGACGAGAAGGAAAGAGTGAGAAAGTTTATAGGAAGTGCCGCAGAGTCCCTTTAATGGTATTGAAAACACCGGGCGCCGGTTGCTACCAGCAGGTTGTGCTCCACGAATCGATGAACACGCCTTCACGTGTTTCCGATAGAAATTTTGACCTCCCTTGTGCCCTTCACTTGATACTGCGTCATTTTGAGTGTCGACCAGAATGGAAAGTCGCTGCGACAGCTGGTACTCTTGCGGCTGAATGTTCACGAACACTTACTGCAGGACCTGTAAGTTGCGCACCTATCCCGTCACACTGTCCTGCATGGCACTGGTGCCATCGGTGATGACGTCCCCGAAGAGAGCTCACAAACGACAGTTCGCTTACGTCTAGTGACGAGGTTACTAATGGAATTACTTCCAATACGACAGTACGACATCACTTTCCCGATATTGGAAGCACTCAGTAAGCCAGGATTATGAAAGTGTTAAAGCTTTATTTCAAGGATGTTCAGCATTGAGAAGCAGCTGGTTAACCAGACAATTTGCAAGAAACTCGAATAGCAAGCACACCATCACGGAAGTAAGGAAACAAAAATAATTAAGCGAATGAGATAGAAGGCAAATAAGCTCAACAAACAGACAAAGGGGCAAGTCAGCTGTAGCGTAAGCCTCTGCTTCTGCGAATCAGAACGGGCAAGCTACGAGCCGACAGGACGATAAGGTCGTTGACAACCGCGCGCCTCCAGAAAGAGAAATAGTGACAAGAAAGCTGAAATAAAGAACCTACCCGGCAGAGCTAGCAAATATTTGAGATTGGGTTTTCTAAAGGGTGTTTAAGAAGGGGGACAGTACATGAGAATTCAAATTGGTCTTACGGAGTCCGTATGATTCATTCAGGGTGTACACCCAACCGGGATCCATGTGGCTGTGGCTCAAGATGTGTACATTAATGTGGCCCGGAATGGACTTGGGGCAGCCCTGCGAAAGAGAAGAGTTAAGGAATGGCGGCTTGCTTAACTTTTGGGCCCCACGTCACACCTCCGTCACTGGCGAACGAATCAGCCCACGCTGCCCCCCGAAAACTTCACTGAAGGTATGCTCCCGGTGAGGCAGACCCCTTGGCCAACGCGACACGTTACACCCTTTACCAGTCACCTATTCCGATATCTTATCCCAATGCACTCTTCCTTACCCCACACTCGCCAACGACGAATCCACCATGCGGCGACACCTAAAAACAAGCACATAGGCAACCTCGCTGTCCCACATTTGAACATATATCCGTTTTACAAACGAACTGCCCTGACTCCAACATGCCAGCCACTTCAGATCCCTTCCCATTCTCCTTTGCACACCACCCCTCCCCACTCCTCCTCCTCCTCTGATGATGATGATTGCTATTGGTTTCCCCTTTGAAGCGGGGTGATGACATGTCATCTTACCAAAAAGGACTAATATACCCATGTTTTACACTCTTGGTTTATTACTAGCGCTGCTTAGGGCAGGCACAAAAGCTTATTAGGCACAAAATACTTTTTTTTCCTGTTACAGGTGGTAACTGTCCTAGGCAATATTCCCCTTTCTCTTTTCTTCCACTACCATTCTAATCTTCTTTTCGACCCCTCGACAGCCTCGAAGTTAACTTCCTCTGTGATACTCTTAATTAGATCCTAGGGCTTCTGGAAGCCCAATATTCCCTTCATGTAGATTTGGATGGATACCATCACATTCTAACACTATGTGCCACATAGTTTCTGTTTCTTTTCCGCAGACCACGCATACCCCGTCATTTTGTGAATACTTCCCCACAAAACTCTTAGTTCGCAGGCAACCTGCTCTAGACTCAAAGAGCAAAGCACTGCCCTGGGAATTATCGTAGAAATTTGCCTTTCTGATGTCCAATTTGTCAGCCCTGTACATCTCTAACGACGTTTTAGCTTCCATTTTTTTCCCGCCATTTATTCGTTTCAATCTACCTTGCCTCTTATTTGGCTACCTTGGCTGTTTTGGATTCTCCGCTGTTCTTTCCGTATTTCATCGTTAGTCTTTTAGTCTTTCTTAACCACAGCGCTCTCACCTACTATGATGACTTCACCTGGCGGCCAAATTGCATTGTATTCGTTCATTGATTTCTTACTTAAAACCCCGGCTGGCGTGCAGCCGAGACACTCACCCGAAGTTCGCATGGATTAGCCGCCCGTACGATCTCAATCCGTGCCACCGCCGATAGCAGAATCAGCACCAGCCGCCATTTCAGAAACGTAGACATCACAGTGCAAACCCTGCAGCCGACGGGAGCCGTGGAGGGAGGCGACATGAGACACTGCTTCGGGTTCTTTCCTCCCTGCCTCAATCCGACACTTCGCAGACACCGCACATTGTTACTCCGCCGTGCGGGGTAGCAAATAACAGTGCAGGTAGCGGTACTCGTTCTGCCGTGCAGTTTCGCTTATAATTCTTTTTTGTCATATGAGAAGCACAATTTGGTGCGCACTTCCTTTGTTTTCATAAGTTGTTCGCACAAGGCTTTTTTTTTCGTCAGCCGCGCATGACTCTCGTTGTAGTACAGTAGCCGACCGTTTTTTCGGACTCCAAAAATATGGCTGCCCCGATATCCGGACTTTCCCGAGGAACCGCCAGTTGTCCTATAGGAGTAATGTATATGAACAACAAATATTTCGGATAAATAAAGCCGAAAGTTTGATTTTCAGGACAAAATTTTCCGCCACAGAGCCACGGTGCGACTCCAGGACGACGCCATTTTGAATCCTAAGCACCTCTGGCTAGGTTCGGATTGGATAGGAATTGGCTTGAATCCTGCCAGGGTAACAAACTGCGATCTTGGAGGCCATAATTTTGCACCTAGTCTCCGGCGGAAGCTTTTGACAACAACTTTGGACAACAACGCCTTGGCGTTGTCGTCCAATGCTTACAAAGAAAACGTGACGCTTGCAGAGATGCAAGCAGACGTTCTCACACGGAGGAGGAATTTAAGGCAAGGAACCATTCGCGGCTTCTTCAGTCCTATATAAATGAAATAAAGTTCGTTTTTTCGACTCATGGATTTTTCGGACTGCTCTTTTATTCGACTATTTATCGTTCCCCTCCATGCCCGAAAAATCGGTAGGCTACTGTACACGTGTAGAGTTGAAGGGCGATACACACTAGCGGAAAAGGACGCGTCCCTGCACGCGCCTCCTCCGCGAAAACCGGTTTGGCTGCCGGATGACCCGCCGCACCGCCGCTTCCGCGCGCATCCAATCTGCGCTCCGCATGGGAAACCGGGTTGCATTCGAGCCGCTTCGGAGCCAGTGTACTTTCGAGCACATTTCCACGTCTTTTATAAAGTTGGCTGCTGCACATTATTTTATTGACACGTTAGTTGCTATCGTATTTGGCAATGAGGTCGCCGATCAAATGGCTGCTGCTGCTGCTGTCATGAATACAGTCGATATAACAACAGTACCTTACACCGAACTCAAGACGCACATCAGAAAACAGCTTCGTAGCACATAGTAATCACACTTGAGTCAACAAACAGACAACAAACTACACGTAATAAAACCACACTTGGGACAATACACTACTGACTCACACAACAGATTCACTGAAGTTGCCTTAGCAAGGTTACGGATAGGCCAAGACCCAAGATCTCCAAGACCCCTGTGCAGCGGGTGTGGAGAGGGTCTATCCGTAATCCACATACTCATCCAATGCAAGGCACTTGACACAACACGACGCAAACACTTCCCACAACTATATTGACAGCAACCCACTACACCCATTATACTTTTTAGGAGACGGGCCCATGTTTTCCATTAAGCGCGTTTTTGAGTTCCTTACTGATGTCAAATTTTTACATCTCATTTCTTATCATGCATCATGACGACCTGGCTCTTTACACCAGTTATCTTCATTGACTTTTGTTTGATTTTATGTTTGCTTTTACTGGGATGTTTTTATTATTCTTATCACTCAGATGAACTAACTATCCTTTGGCGATCTTTGCCCTCAGTCGGCCTTGCGCCATAAAAATCCAAACATAATCATCATCATAGTTTCTATCGTATTATACTGTGTATATTTATATTGTGTAGACCAGAAATACACTGCGTGTACTGTTTTATAGCCACATCAACCTATAATTCTAACTATGCTGGTGAAAGCATTACAATCAGTTCATACAGTTCATAACTAAGCGAAGTTTGTTGTTTAAAATCATGTCAATTTTTGAACGTCTTGTAACGTTAACTGCGGGCCCGTTTCAAACTGACACGAATTGTTTTCTTTTTTGAACGGGCACTCTGTACCGATGTATTACCGCTTTAAGTCTGGCCGTTTCCTGTTCCATAAAAATAATAAACATTGATAACGAGATTACACACCGAACTCTCTTTCACAACATTTTGCCTTTCTTGCAACAAATACAGTTTGGCTTACCTCCTGGCCTCTTGTGCAGTCTTCACGACATCTCCGTCGAACGGCATCGCTAGCAGGAACATGAAGGGCTACTATAAACGGTGTTTATTGCAAACCGTAGACCTTTTCTCAAGAAACGTAGGTACAAGTCTTGTGTCGAGATTTACAGCGCGCTGTCAAAGATTACCCCACATAAATAGTAAAAGATCGGAACAATCTTGATTCAGATTCATTTTATTGACGTTACAGAACACAATGATTTTACGTTAATAAACATTTGTTGTTCACAGCTGCTCGAATATGAAAGAGTGTAGTTTTAGAACCAGGGGTTATTGGCGGAAAGAATAAGAGTTATCCCATCTCATTCAGAAAAAAAATATTTGATATGGCTACGTCCCCGTGAGAAATGGGAAGTTTTGTCGCGGGAGTAAAGTAAAAATAATTGCTTAGTTTTGTGCAGAGCCGCTGTTGTATATTTTTTCAATTTTGCTGTACTTTGCATCCCAGCCCCTGACACACATATTTTAATCAATCTATCGCCTAGGTTTACTCCAAACAGCACAGCTTTACTCCAGCTTTAAAAGCCAGCTTTAACAGCTTTACTCCAAACAGCACCAAATAGCCGGCATTTTACAAACTTGTAATCTACCCCAACCAGGTAGTCTAGGTTACAGCAGTATTTGGGCAGCAATATAGGCATGTTTCGATTCAGATAAATGCCTACAGTTCACCTAACAGTGGCATATTGCAGTACCGTGGATGCAATTGTTTTGTTTGAACGAACCTCACTTGGCGCGGCTGATCTCATACGCGAACACTTTTAACGTATGTGCCGGAGAAACATCAATAACGCCCAATTTATCACCATTTTAGCTATCCTGTTTTACCCATGATTCAGTTAGTTACGTCCAGACAGGGGGGATTGGAATCTGCGCGCTGGGTGAACGGTGGGCGAGGCAGGCAGCCACCTGGTGGCGAGAATTCAGCACGCCTTAAAATTTGGCCGTGTATCTGCTCCTGCCGTTGCAAATGTCGACGGTAGAAGATAAATGCCTGCCTTCTCTTTCCCGCTCACCTCTCATGCTGTTCCTCTCCCGTCTCGTTCCTCCCAAGATAACACGCTAGAAGGTTGCTCAAGTAAATTTAAATTTACCGCGTTTCACTGCTCCAAGTCGGGTGCCTCGATGGCAGCGCTGCCGTACGGCGGAGACACGCGTGAATCGAGGCACCCTACTACAACGTTTATAGAACCACTTTGCCCTACTCCACGAGCGTTCCCAGCGGAACGCGGAACCTATCTAGTGGGGCCTTTCGTTGCTGTTGCCATTTGATTTTTAAATGCCGCCAGGTAGCGGGGGCAACAGCAGCCGATGGTTTTCTGCAGTTGATGTAGTATTTGATTTGCTACCGCAAAAACCAAGCATCCGTTATTTTTTTAAATAAAGGAACACTGCAAATATCACTCATGTATCGCTTTTCTGCTTTATATTTGCGTAATGTCTTGTTCTTGTTCAACAATGTTGACAAGTATGAACATTAAAACCGGACTTAGACGTTTAGGTTTGGCTGTGGGTATATAAAAGTTTCCGTTTCCGTGTGGCCGGGTGGCTGAATCGAGTCACAGGCAGACCAAAATTTCTGCGTTTAAGTAGCCCAAGAAAGACTGTCGTGTTTAATAACAAGCCTTGCAGCAGCGACTAATCATCGCGTTACCTATAAGGAACGCGATGGTTTGTGCAGGTCGAGGTGCGCGGGTGGCCCGAAGAACTGCCTCTGAGCTCTTCCACTGCGACATGGCTCAGCGCTGTTTCGGTACCACAATAGATGTAAAACGTGAGACTCCCATCAATGAAATAATTGCAACGTATCCGCTTGACATACGATGGCGGTTACACGGCATACCGCGGAACTTAACAGGCAAAACATTTCACCTAAAAGGATCTTCCGTGGACGAACAAACGTCAATTTTGTTTTGGCCGCCCGGACTGCCCTTACGAGAGATCGGCTTCTCAGCAGCAATATACTATCCGGCAGACATAACTAACCTTGCTACGTTCATTCCAAGCCTCCCGGTCGAGTAGGGTAAAATAAGAAACTTGGCAGCTGCTCTTGGGACCCTGGTTGCCCAATACAGTCTACTCAACCTTTGGCATGATTAAGAAGTTGCTCGAGTAAATTTCTTGTCGGCACTGAAGTCGAGGATAAATGGCTAAGACTCAAACCTTTGGCATGATTAAGAAGTTGACGCTATTTTCGAGTAAATTTCTTGTCGGCACTGCTGAAGGTCGAGGATAAATGGCTAGATAAGACTCAAGATCTCTCGTTCTGTTCACACCCAAATTACATAAAAAGAACATCGGATACGTACCGGTAGTTCCTAATAAGAAAGGACGCAGTTCTCAACAATCTCGTTAACCGTCGCGGTAACGAAACGCGCACAAATAACTGCATGTTTTGAGTTCCACTCGAAACATCGCTATTCCTTCAACATGTCATCGTATATTTCATTTGTTTTTTTCGCTGCTGAGCACGAGGTCGCGGGTTCGATTCCCGGCCGCGGCGGCCGCTTTTCTGATGGAGGCGAAAGCAAAAACGGCCGTGTGTACGAGATTTCGGCGCATTCCTAATCCGGACACTACGGCGCGCCTCATCGCCTGCGTTGCGTCGTATATTCAATCATTTTTGTTTTCGTTTATTTTGACAAATAGGAGGCGTTCACCGTAGACCACAACATTTATTGATGAGACTTGTTACAACGTGCTATCACTTAGGTATGCGCTGCTAGAAAAGAATATTCGCAGTATGGGGCGCCTTTTCGTGGCAGTTCTTTTCAGTGGTGCCGAAACGATATCTCGCTGTATCGATACCGATAACCTTGTTCACTCGGCGACAAGTTCTGCGAGGAAGGTGACGATCTGTCCTGGGCCAATTGTCGTAATGACGTCGTCGGTGTCGGCAACTGTTGTCATTTCAGGCGCCGTTATTGGCAAGTCCGGTAGACGCTGTATCCGGCCGTAGGTGTCCTTCCTAGCCCAATAACGGCGGCTGGGTCCCGGAAGAACTGGTTGGCGCTCAAGGTGACCGGCCGCACGTTTTCCAGCCGGTAGCCCGCAAATAGTCGCTGCGTTTTGGAGCGTAAAAAAAATGAGTTATTCCTGCTTATAAACGATGAGTGAAAGGTAAGATATGAATGAAAAACAATAACAACGAAATTTACTGCTTCCGCTACGGAAAGTTAAATTTTCTTCATCCCCTACTCTGATGAAGGTACACCCACTTACCGAAACGTAAGTTATACACTCCGTTGTTGCTATTTTCCAACTGTGTCCAACTTTCACCTCACCAAGTTTTTATGCTATGTTAAGACTACCGACGGAAAAGCCATATCGTGAACGATGGAAGCCAACCGAACGGCGTGTCACGCAGTTCGGTTGGCTGAGACGTGAAATGACGTCATTCTTTAAAGTTATTACGACAGTTGCGGCAACAGTCTGAACCCGGCCTTACGAGCTTTTTGAGGGTTTTCTTCCTCCCACATTATACAGGGTGGTCAAAATTAAGTTGACAGGTTTTTTTTTTTAATACTTAGGCTCTTAAATTTACGTGAAGGCCACCTCTGCCGTAAGGTTACGCGCCCAGGGGGACACCGAATTAGGTGGTAATTATTGATGTCGGTGGCTTAATTAACTAAAATTGAATAAGTAACTTTTTAGTGGCTGCAGTAAGCAGGCATGTTTGTATTCAAAAGTTAAACACAATCGTGTTTCTACGCAGTTTCATTTGGCAGAATTCCGCTAGCGAATCCGTACTCCGAGATATACAACTGCGAGGTTTAAGTGCCGTTCGCATGATTACGCATGCAAGACGGCGAAGACCGGCGCAAAGCTCTGTGCGATCATCTAAATTACCGCCATGATCTTATTTCGTGGTTTTTGTTTGAACTTCAGGACGAATGCCTCTCCCAATGCGTATCGACCGATTCCACGCGCCACCTCCCCCCCACCCTCTTCTAGCTAGCGTCACTAAATAAGAATGCTTAAAGTATCGGGCACTCATTTCTCTCATTGTTATGCGCCGCACCGATTTTCATTGGTCGGTCGGCACCCCACGTTATATTTTTATCTTGTTTACATCATGGGCGCAGCCATTTGGTTCTGGGCGCCTCTCCTCTCCCCTCTCTCTCTCTCTGCCTCTGCTGCGCGACCGCTAGAGCGGCAGGTCCGCACTCTAACCGTCACAACCGGCGACTTGATTTTATACCCTGCACCGGTTCGTTGCGGGATGAGATTGGCAACATCTGTCAAGTACGGAAACAAAATCGGGCCCCCAGACGATTCCGAAGGTGCACGAAGTGGTCGGCTGACTCTTAAAGCATAGCTTATTTAGTGACGCTAATTCAAGCAATTTTTTTTCCGTCTCATACTCACGTGCTATCTGTGCCCGTATTTTTATGGCTTCCTAGACTTCTCGTATACTCTCTCGATGTGTACTGCGCTATCATTAGACGTGCACGAGATGATTCTTTCGGGTCCCTCATTTCATGGCTTTCAACTATCCTTTCCCCTTCCAATTCAACAGGAATGTACTCTGCACGATTTTTTTTTCTATCTTTCGTGACTGCTTCATCTACCCCGAAATTTTGAACCTGTCGTCTTTCTATCAAGCGTACAATACGGCAAAACCAACTTAGCTAAATGTGAGACTTCGTTAAATTTGTATTTGAGTTCGCTGCAACTTGCCACTTCTACAATCCCGCAGTAAAACTCATCGGTAATGAAACAAACCGTATACATTTCAAGCCAAATAATTTTTCTTTTGCGGGAAAGATTGCCCTACGGCATAAGATTTTTTCCTATCGCAATTCTTTATTCCATCATTGATATCCGTCAATGAATAAAAACTACGTGAACATTTTTTGCCCGATTATTTCCATTGGCGCGTGATCTTGCTTTACACCATGATTGATTAGAGCATTTACCTGTAATAAGCAGTCCAAATGGCTATTTCTCGGCCTAATAACTACTAGTTTTCGACAACTGGGGATAGAAGAACTTCGGTGTGACCATCTTTCGCGGGCATGAGTGCGTTAAACCAGCAAAAAAAAAAAAAAAAACCTTGCTGTACACTGCTCAAGTGTCTCGATAGTATTGCGCTTTTACAGGGATTGCGCAATTTCATGCACACCTGTCGCGCCAATGTTGGGTAACCAGCTCTCATAGACAAAAACTGTTTTCTGTTGCGCAGCATGTACTCGCTTCCACTGGTTCCTGTGTTCAACAATATAGGTCGCAAAATTTGACCTTGGCGAGCAGATGGAGAGCGCACTGGAGAGAGAGAGAGAGAGAGAGAGAGAGAGAGAGAGAGAGGAGAGAGAGAGAGATAGAGAGAACATACGTTATTGTCATCTTTTTAAAGACAATGCTCGTGCGCGGGAAGTGTCTTGTGTCATCGTCGAGCGGTTTTCACACTTTTTGCTTAAAGGGACCCTGCAACACTTTCGTTAAGCGCTTTCACTTTTTTCTTCGCGTCTGGAACCACTGCGAAAGCTAAAGTTATCGCCAGCGCGGTGCGGCATTGCGGGGATTTACTCGTCGCACCAGATACGCCTTCCATTTCTGCTTTGTTTGTGTGGCTTTATTTTAACACGAAAGTGTTTTATGCCGGGGTCCACCAAGATCTGACTGACGTCATATCCGTCACGAAAATGACATCACCAGAAAAACTTCGATTGACGCGGCTGCGCCGGGATCTGAACCAGGAGCTCTGCCGCCGCAACGGCAGGACTGCACGAATGCGCTATGAACAGACGCTAAACAGGACAACATACGCGTCTTATATCATTCCCTTCAGATGGTGCTGCCGTCTAGCAGAAACGAAGTGAAGTAAGTGCATCATGACGCCAATGAGCGTCGACAGTTGGCGCCTCGGTGCCAGTGCCTGCGTGTACGCCGGACGCGCAGTATAACCTGCGGAGAAGCTTGTAAGGCAACGACCACGGAATAAGATAGACGGCCGAACTTGCGAATTTCGTGCTCGTGGTGCGGTGCGGCTCTTTTTGGTGCAGCGGACCGTGCCTTCACCAAACGATTCGCTGACAACCCGTTTGGTTTCGTTCGCAGGGACCGTTTGCGAGCGCCTGTGGTTTCAGTCGGATTTACGCAATGTTCCGGCGTGTCCAATCCAGTGTCTAACGTTGATGCGTATAATTATGCCATAGGGACGAAATATGAATAACGATGTGCAAGTCATATCGATGCCCATAAACATTCAACTGCTCCGGTGAAGGCACATTTCACTTTCGTGTTTTAACCGGTTCCTTTTTGCAGAGTGCTATCGAAAAGCGTTCATTGCAGCAAGTGAAGAGAAACCGGCCAACAGCACTACATGACCTTAATGACGTAATTCGAGCGGTCGAAGAAGGTCAAGACCAGGACAAGAGAGCGAAATCTTTTGAGCGAGTTTCCAAGTTATCTCATGGGCAAAGAGCAGTCATTTCGGGCTGAGGTACTTTGCGACCTTCTAATCTAAGTACTGGGTGAGTTGGGTTTCTACGTTGTGCAAGCATTAAGATTTCAAAAATAGTTGGAAAAAAGTGTTGCAGGGTCCCTTTAAGTCATTATGATTACACGCCATGTGTCTGCCGTATGTGCGGCAGCTAGATTTGCCTGCATAAAGTTCCAGTTACGAGAGAAATGCTGCTAGGCTCTGCCACTTACAGTTACGTTGACGTTCACCGCCTTGTGCCTCAAGGCAAGGTGCTCGAGACGAAGCAGTACTTGGTGTGCCGAAAGTCTCTCCAACGTCAGTATGTGCACTGTGCTTGGAAGTGGCCACCGCAGTCCCGAAAACTGTCGTTCGAGGAGACAAAACGTAAAAACCGTAAATGCTCATTTCCCCTCCATGCCGCGACATGATGGAACGCACTCCCAGATAACACTTTTTTGTGGAGAAACCAAACGACATGTCCTGAACACCACAGTTGTCTTTTGCCTTTGTAGCTGTGTTTTCATACATGAGCTACTAGGATTTATTTATCGCAGCTCATGGAATTTTGTTTTTGTTATGTTTCTTCTTTTTGTTTCTTTTCTTTATTACTTGTGATGAGTGTGAACCTTCTTATTGTTACTTTGTCATGAAGCTGTTCCATTTTCGTTGTTTATGTAATGTCTTCGGGCCCTAAAGTTTGTATAAATGAAATAAATGAAATGAAAATTGTTCTCGAGCATCACACAACTTGGTGAGCATTGCGTACTCCGCACTGACAAATATTTCTAGTGATCCGTCAGGTATTTTGTGGCTTAACCATCATTGTCACCATGTTTTTCTAGTTACCGCGTAAACATGCGACATAAGTATCACGTTTTCAGCCAAGCGGTTGGCTTATCACACGCGTACCGTTAAGGAAAAAGGAAATTAGAACCGTCAAATATTGGCATCGTATTTTGTGAGCACTAGTAAAGCAAAACAGCCTCTATTTATTTTACGGAACTAAGGGATGTATGTAGTGCTTGTAGTGTAGTGTCGTGTAGGTCGGTGTGAAGTTAATATTTCGCAATTTAGTAACCTTCGCACCAGCTCAAGCCATTACAGTCAGAATCTTAGTCCCTCACCTCCTGTCGTTTGGGCCTCCACAGCGGAGGTGCGAAGACGAGGATGGGCCGGTAGACTAGCTGCAAAGCCTGGGTTCGCATCAGGCGGCGAGCTTCCGATGGTGAACCCAGGAAGAGACGGTGAGTCCCTCTCACTACCAGGCCGTGGCCGTCGCTGCCTTCTTCCCCGAGGTTCTCGAAATTGCCCAGCGCTTCGTTAGTCGCATGCTGACGGTGCAGCTGCAAGAGTTAGTCGCATTTTAGCATTGTTTGCAGACTGCTTTAGAAAGGCATGTTGTCATTACCTTAAAGGGCCCATGAACACAAAGTACAAATTCGTTTATGATGGAGGCAAAAAGCGAAAACGCTGGCTATCGAAAAGTGAAAAAATCATCAGATGCTACTTCCACAACGGCGCGCCTCATTGCCTGTGTAGGGTTGGCGCGTTAAACCGCATGATCAATCAATCAATCAATCAATCAATCAATCAATCAATCAATCAATCAATCAATCAATCAATCAATCAATCAATCAATCAATCGTTCATCAATCATTCAATCAGTCAATCAATCAATCAATTAATTATCAATATAAATCAACTTCATGGGATTTCAATGAACTGGGCTTCAGTACCACTCAGCGCACTCAGGGGTATCCTCATTAACCCCTTAACCCCCTAACTTAGACGCCAACTCCGGCAGCGCTGGAAAACGCCTCGCTCTTCTACCATCTGCACAGCCCCACCGCCGAAACTGAGGATGTGTACATCAGCTCCGACAAATTGGACTAATGGGCAAGCATCCCCATCCTTTGTTCTCTGAGTGTGACCATGAAACTTTGGAGATCTCAAACGTAAACTCTCTTTTCTCAGAGAATTCATTCTAGCTCGCCCTCCCCCACCCCCTTCGGAAGTAATTCTCTTACAATAGGTTTTCTGCCTGTCGCGAATCCCTGGCTATGTGTTCTATCTCACAGGGAGCTCCACGGATCCTAGCTCACTCTGCCTTATCACTCTTATAGCGTCTCACCTTCCATGTACTCCGTTTATGGACCCCCTCTCATCCTCCCCAGATTATAATGACCCACGGGGTAGTCGTCTCATTTACTATACTAATCGCACCGATGCAAACACTTAATGTGTACCACCGCCCAGGCAATACGGTTCCGCCCTTAGATTCACTGTTCACAGGCACTCCTAAGACACCACCACGTCTAGTCCTTGGGGACTTCAATTGCCCCCACCCCCTTCGGGGTTACCCTCGAATCGGGATGGGTGGCTGTGCTCTAGCAGAAATAGTACGGCGCAAATCGTACTCACTCCTCACAGATTTTGTTGTTCCCACACGCATTGGCCACAGTGCTGCCCGGGACACAACTCCGACCTAGCTTTCTACATAATCCGAGGCTGCCCAACATGGTCACACACGCATGAGTTCCTTGGCAGTGACCATGCCATCTTGGAAATCACGTTATCATCTACTCGTCTACGTCCGCCGAGCGCATAAGCTTACAAAATTAAGAGATTGGCATGCAGTCAGACAGGCCTCTGTTCCTCTTTATACTCCGCGGACCCAGATTCTTGGCTTCAACAGATACAGGATCTTTGTCAGAGGCCCACTGAACACGTCTACCCGAACACTGAGGCGCCATACATTGAATCCCACCTCCTGCACCTATGGAATTCCCGTCGTTCTCTTCTTAGGCGTTGGCGTCGCCAGAAACACAATTGGAAACTGCAGCCTCCTTGTAAATACCTTGACCTAGGAGGCCCAAACGTATGCTGATGAACTTGTTCGCTCCAACTGGTGTAATTTCTGTGGTGAACTTATCCAACGAATGCACATAAACATGCCTGGCGTCTACGCCATGTCCTTATTAACACATCATGCTTTTCTCAACCCATCTCTCGTATCATGCCAACACTGGGGCTTCTCCTACAGAACTGGCTAATGATCTGCGGCTCCTCATCTTTCCTGCCAGTTCAGATAACCCACCGCTTGCCCTGCCAATTCACACATTTTCACCACCTCCTCCTGATACACCCTTTACGTTCACTGAACTACTTAATGCTCTGGAACGTCTACGTCGAGATACCGCACCGGGCGAGGATGGCATGCAATACAGTTCCTTCCCAGATGAGGGTATTCAAGATTTGCTCCGCCTTTTCGATAGCATATAGGAAACTGGCCGAATTCCAGAAGCTTGGAAACATTCAAAAATTGTTCTCCGTAAACCTGGTAAGCCCCATACGCCTCACCTGCCACCTCGCCATACGCCTCACCATAAGCCTCACCTGCGGCCCATTTGACAAACCTGGTGTGTCGGGAAGCTACTCGAGCTTAAGGCTCTCACTCGTCTTGAGTAGCATCTTACACATCACGCTCCTTTGTCGGCCACCCAGACTGGCTTCCAAGCCCAACTCTCCACCCAAGGCACCCTACTCCGCCTCAAAGAGGATGTGCGCAAAATTTCCAGCTGAGCCCAACTGCGCGCTATTATATCCCTAGACTTAGAAAAGGCCTTCGATCACGTTACTCATGCTCCCATCCTCGAGACATTGGAATCAACGGGGTGCGGCCGCTGCATGTACAATTACATTCGCGATTTCCTCTCGAACCGCACTGCCGCTTATTCGATTCCCGGTTCACAGGCTACCCATTTATGTCTTGCACCAGGGACCCCTCAGGGCTCTGTACTCTCCCCCACTCTTTTTAACCTTGCCCTGCCATCCCTGCCCCCGTGACTAGCCAGGGTCCCCGGCCTCAAACATTCAATCTACGTGGATGACATTACCTTTGGGTGAACTCCGGTAGTCCGGCACATATCGAGGAAACCTTACAATTGGCCTGCGAAACCATTCTCGACCATGCATCTTCCATCGGGCTTGACATATCTGCATGTAAATCTGGCCTTTTAGTGGCGTCTAACAGACGAGGCCGTGACGCGTATCGCTCTGTGTACAGCTATCGATTGGCGCGGTCTCCATACCACAAGTGGATTAATTAAACATTTCGGGCCTCACCCTTACACGCAATGGCTCTGCTGTTACTCAACTACAAATCCTCCACTCCCAGACCTCTAAGGTCTCTCATCTCCTCAAGCGCATTTTTAACCCCACACAAGGCCTCAAAGAGCCCCACCTTCTCCTCACCTCTCCTTCGCGACATCTCGCGTACTGTACACTGTACCTTACCTCCGCTTCTCACTTGCCCAGATAAGTGGCCTTGAAGGAGCTCTCCGTGCCCTGTGTCGTTTGGCCACACAAGGCGTCTTAATTCTGGGCATCCACAATACCTTCGAGGAACGGCTCGCATCTCACCTCCAGGCCCTGCTCAAACGCTTAAAGCTCTCTGGTTCAGATCGGATGATTCTCACGCTCTTAAACTACCAGACAGGCAGTCTTCCCCCATCCCTCCCGAACCTCCTCCCTGGTACTTCTCACCAAACCTAGTAATTCAGCGTATTCCGCGCCACATGCAGCCTGCTCACAACTTGGTCCGCAGGCCACAATGCACAAAAGCATTGAACAGGTGAATTAATTGGTTTAAATAGAATGGTGCGGCAGTCTACTTCACGGAGGTCAGTTTTGACTCCATTTCTAGAGATAGTGCTATCGCCCTCCATAGCCCTACCCGATCCGTAGACACCATTGCCCACTTCAAAAACGCCTCAATTTGTACAACCCTGGAAGAATTCTCCATAGCCACCGCCGTTGAATACGCTGTCAAAGTCGAACTTCCTTGCACCCGAAAATTTTGTGTTTAGTGAATCGCAGGAGGCTCTGCGAAATATTTCTCTACACACCACACATCTTCACACCCCTGACACCCTAAACTGCGCCCTTCGCGCCCATCCTCCCCATAAGATAACGCTGGTATGGGTTTTCGGCCATGCCAACTTGGACGGCAATGCTCGAGCACGCGCGCTTACCGAAGAACTGTCCCCGGGTCCGTCCGTGCTGTGGCCAAATGTGTACCACCCTGGCACTCAAAACATTTTACAACATTAGGCATGCCGACAGCATCTCCTGGTCCCCCACCTCACCCTCTTTTGTGATGCCGCATCTGTGGTCCGGAAAGCACAAACCTCCTCTCTTGTCATTCCACCCCGTATCCACTTCATACATGACATCCTCTCGCGTCCTACTTGTCCTACACCTAACTGTCCTTCCTACCCATCAGTACGACACCTTTACTCGGAGTGCTATCCGCCAGACCTACCACCACACCTTCGTTACGGCATCGCTTCCTGGGAGGACTGGTTGAACCCGGGTCCTGGCGTGGATGTCAAGTCGACGCTAGAACTTCTGGCTCCCTACTTCTTTCACGTTAGTGCGGACCTCTGGGAGTACTACGGACCGGCCGTCTCCTAACGAAGAGAATGTGGTACGATGGCCCGGACTAGGGCTGTTCAGAGAATAAAGTTTTTTTTTCTTTCTCTCTCGCTCTGTCTCGCCAGAAGACCCGCTTGGGAACCAAAAATTATGCCAACGTAAACAATGTGCACAGAAAGTATACCTAAAAATTCCTTCGTATCTTTTGGAGATTGCTTCTGTGAAGCATAGTTACCTCCTGCTACATGTTCACTGCTTCCACGAGGCCTGGTTAGCATTTTCCTACATTTTCAGCAGTAGACGTTAAGGAGTATTGTCGTATGACCATGCCGCATTCTGAAATACTAACACGAGCGCAGCAGATGTCAGATACAGTACCATGAGCTCTACGTGACCATTTCGCAGACTCGTTCCACCCTGTGGTCGGTCGGGAAGTATGAGCATCTTGAGGTTCCTGGTTTGGTCCTGCACGAAATCAATAATCTTTGGATGGCATTTTATGGGTTTAAACATAACTACGTGCTTAGAGTGAACCAGAAGTGTACCTTTCTACCAAACATTTGTGCTATAAAATTTCCCAACTGTACTTGCAGAGATCACACAGTTATGGTGCACAGCATAGGTATGGTCAAGCTTGTGATCAAAAAGCTAATGTCAACCTTTGCTGTGTACACTAACATCTTTTTTAGAAGCTCAATAGATTCACTAAACCTGTCACTCCTTACTTTAACGTAAAATACGAATGCATTACGAATTTATAAGGAATCTCATATCACGTTGGAAGGCTCAGAAACCTTCTAACGGAAGTGCGTCGCCTGCCCGGAGGTTCGGTGTGAGTAAAAAGACGCGCAAACATCCCTTCTAATTTGTCGGAACGAAATGACGGTTTACATTTTGTGATGGCCACTTTAGACAAGCCCACGCATATGTGGCGCCAGGTAGAGCCGCCGAGAGAAAGGCCTAGTGGCATTTTAAGTTTGCATGCTCGTTCAAAATGAACGGTGCATAATGTGACTGCACAGAATAACTGCGCAAACTCAGAGTGGTAAAGACCATTAAGTCTTCGAAGTCGCCGATTACATCGCTGGCGAGAGAAGCCAGAGACTTGCACTGAATATTTACGCCTTTCCAATGGCTCAGACGTGGCATGTCCACCTTCCGACGCCGTCACTGCTTCTCAGCGCTTCACACTGTGCAAGCCCCGCAACCCTTAGTCACGAGGGTAACAGTTACACACAAGTCGTTGCACGCTCACACCTTTGACCCAAAAACACGTAATAAGGGGGATCATCACATTTGCTTGCCGGTACTCAACGCACCAGGATTGTGTCTGCGTCGGATTGTGCCTTTTTTGCATCGCCTGGCGGACAGAACGCGGCGCATGCACCATCTGCTCATGGCAATGATACTGCGGACTCCAAGTGCCTTGCACCTCTCTCCACCCTTCGTCTTCCAAGGTCTTGGGTCGTGTCGGGATGCCCTAGCCACAGTGAGTCCTACACGATCTTCCCCAGCCCGGTGCCCCCAGCGTTCGACCAGCCGAGATGGGAACAGCCGCGGCATGATCAGACGCCGATGACGTCCCTTGCCCCGCCGTCCAGCGCGTCTTCAAGGGTTTTGGACGGTGCATCATGACGTCGGCGGGCACTGCTATTCCGGGAGCCGGTGTTCAGCTCGTCATTATCACCTGTGGCGGCAAGGACTTCTTCGCTGTGTACACTCATACCATCTGTAGTTTTCACTGCACAAGCTTACCTACCGCGGCTTCGACGGGATGGTCATCCTCGACGAGGGGGATATGTCACGAGAAGAAAACGGAGTGGACAATGGCGTACAGCCCTGTGCACGGACGAAGAAGCAGCTCTGTGCGGGGCGCAGACAGCGCGGGATCCGGCAAGGCCGCCATGCTAATGTCGTGAATAGCTCGCTCACGTGTCTCATAGTTCATGTCATCGTCCTACCGCTAATAATATGTCCCAGTGTACTTCTGGAATGTTCGTGTGTGCATCGGCACCAGGAATTCTTAGCACACGCGAGCCTATCTGCCCGCTCCAGTACTTAGCTTCACCACGCACCAACCGTAATTAAAACTAAACGAGATACCAGGCATGCTCAAGTTGACAATATTGACCTGCAAAATGCTAATGTATGTGGTCAGTGGCTATTGTTACTTGTGGGAGCGAAAGTAAGGGATAGCTTACAAAACTCTCAGAATATTACCAAATATACCACCATGGTAACAAGACACTTCGTAATTTCAAGCTAATAATCAATACTATTAAATTGTGAGTCAGATTCTCTACATATAAAACCTTGCAGATAGTTTAATATTGTCAGAAATAACTTTTAGTATCTGCGCCTAAAATACGAGTGCACACACACACACACACAAACAAAATTTCTAGGATGGGTTCGTTCCCAAAGTATGTCATGCTTAATATAACTCTTTGAAGCAGTCAATGTCTCACAACGTCTCAACCGAAGACGAGTTGGACATGTATTTATTGATCGTTACGCATGTTCAGCAAAGTTTAAGTTATTTAACGGGCTCCCGCTTTCACTAAAATCAAGTAGTCGCAATTTTTGTTGCGAACATATTTGCCAGAAGACATGCCAAATAAAACACGTTATGCCTGGTGTCCTTTTATGCTTGTTTTTTTCTGTCCACGGAGAAATAATGCTGCGAAATCTGCCCACATCGACCATTAACTTTTATATTTCTAAAGTTTTTCTCTTCCTTTAACTTCCCCTAGTTCTTTGCCGAGGAAAGTTTTTGCGTTAAAGGTGATAGTATGCTTTGCGCGCGTACTGACTTAATGTGCACTCCTGTAATATAAAAAACCTCCACCTTGATGTAGATCCATGAGACGACTGGGTAGTAGTTCGAAGGAATCGGCAATTTGTCCTCTTCAATTTTGACTCTGCAATGTTAAGAGATGGCATATCAGATATAATCGGGATATCTAGCCTGTGCGGCATCTGTAAGTTTTGTTCAACAACACATACAGTTTTGTTCAACAACGTTATATTTGAATATAATCTGCCGTCCAATGTAGTGTATATATGTGAGTGTGTTTAGGCACATATGGGAACAAATAGTAGCAACCACAGGATAGCAGAATTAGCAAAAGCATAGCATAAAACTACATTGCAAAACCGTTTACCGTAATAGGTAAGGCCGTCGTGCATTGACGCCAACGGAGCATGAACACCTAGAATTCACGAATAAAGTTACCTTCGCCTAATCGCGGCAACTGCATTTGCACAGTTTCTACTTTGACATGGTTTATTTAGCCTGGAATAATAGGTCATTACTTTTTTATTTTTACTGCGACAATGCATCTAGCATGGACGAGACGACATTTCCTTGCCATCAAAGGGATTCTCAAGCTGATAAGAGAGATGCATGTTAACTGAGTCAAATATGGCTGATACGGAATAAAACTGCTCGTTTACACTGCATGTGCATACTCACGTCCTGTGAACGTTTTTCCAGCCGTTGCTATCTGTGTTAAACCCACTGCTGTTCAGATCGCTCTCGAATCGACTGACAACGTCGCACCCAGTCACGTCTTGCGTCGATTCTCGTAACCTTGAAAGATAAAGAGCCCAACAGATCGCATTTTTCGTATCCATTTAATAATAAGGCGTTGTAGAAACTTGCCCAACGCGGCTACTCTAAAAAGGAATTGACCTTGCCTACGGCCATCCACCCGATTCTTGGCTACTTGCAAACATCGAAAACGTAGCGTTAGGAAGCTCATGTCAACGAAAAGCCGGCGTCATCGGCGGCGTTAATCGTGAGCGAAAAATCGGCGGGAGAAAAAATCTCGTAGCGCCACCCTACGGCGCCCACTTAAACCCCCGAGGATCGTAAGGCGCTGCCCCAACAGATGCCGTGCGAGCAGAAGCGGAAAGTTTTCACCCCTCGAGGGTGTCGCTGTCATTACAAGCGAAGGATAACAGGGTGCTAACGGGGCCCGACAACGCTACCACATCCAACACTTAATGGTGGAGCTTGGGCGTCGTCGAAATTTTTTGCAGCTATAGTTGCGACCACGGTATACTACAATGGCGCACTTGTCTGATAGGGTGCTCTGCACTCCACAGCTTTCCAGAATCATGCCTAGATTTCAAATAGTGCGGCCGCTAGAATGAAGAACAAGCGTACAGTGGCACAACAAAGCGTTGTCAGCCATACCGTAAAAGGTAGATGACAGCAGCAGGAAAGTTATCATGTAAAAAATCAGCCACCAGGGGGCAATAAGGCGCTGTCTCTGCCTGCGACACGGGGCGCAAATACTCAACTGTTAACTGTTAAATCTTGGAATGCACAATTCTTGCACGATATCTGGAATTCTAAATATTCGATGTAGCCTCTTGTCCGTGCATTATAATGTACATGCATTATAATATCTCATTCAATAATATGTAATACAAATAGGTTTCCTCACAAATTATGCAGTGGCCCCACGGTCCAGGTAAATTCAATGAATGGGCTGTCTCTGTAAAGGGTTATCACTTGTGATACGTAGTCAGTGAAGATTTGGTGAATCTCCTGCACCAGGGGTCCCTGTCAAAAAATAAAAACACCTGCTGCACTGCTAAAGCACTTTGCGAAACGGATGCACTTTTCGAAGATTGGGAAATACCACTACTTTTGTTCAGTGACGCGGCAGCAAATAACGGAATGTTAGGAGTCTTTTAGTTTTTTTAGACTTGAAATTGTACGCAGCCTACCACTACGGCTTCGTCGCATCCACACTGATAGAGCTTCTATCTTTGCACATACGGGTATGTGGGTTTATGAGAGTAAATGCAGGGCGTTGCAAGTAACATATCCCGAGGTTTTAAAAGGAAGCTACGCGACGATCACAATGACTACTGCTGTTTATATTGAAAAACGACCACCTGTTCATCATTAAACATTTATTCATTAGTGTGAACAAGTGGTGAGTTCCTAACTATTGATGTCGTATGGATTTAACAGCGCTAAGACAAAACAAAGTGAAGGGTAACAACTGCAGGCGCTGTGTTAGTTATCCTCCTTAAGCATTGATTTCACCGCACATTTTTCATAGTACGCTGCACCGTAGGGGACGATATCCTTAGCAACAAACCTTGACCACTCGGTATGTCACCAAGTCTCCCATTTCTTGAGCCTCGCTGTACGCGCTGAATATGTAGTGGCCGGGCACACTCATGGTCCCTTGCACGTTCCTCTCGAACAAGTACGCAGCGAAGGTCTGTCGCAGTTTCACCGAAATGTTGGTGTCTCGCAGCAAGACGCTTGCTGTCAAGCCCTCCGCCTGGTTGAACTCGACGCGGTAACGCTGCGTGAAGACACCAGTGACTATAAGCCCGGCACACGACACAAATCCCGAGGAAAGAGAAAAAAAAAAACTGTGGTTGATTCCTCCTTCATAGGAATCGGTAAAACACGAAAGTAAAATGTGCAGCGAAATCTGCAGCTGAGCATGATTTGCAGGTCAGCGGCTGTCTTGTGCTTGGCGAGCGACGTCCTGCTGGCGGGTCACTTCGGCAAAGGTGTACTGGCGTAATTTCCGCGACGAATACGACGTCAGTAAAATCTTGGTGTATCCCGACATAAAACACTTCCGTATTAAAATATAAAACCCGGAAACGAAGAACCCTAAGTACAACATACTCTTTAGCACTGAAGGTTACTTCCCCGCAAGAAGTCCCTGTGTGCAGGGGTGCACCCTTTACAGGCCCCTTGCTTCGTGTACTGACGTCATTTCCGTGACGGATATGACGACAGTGAAATCTTGGTGTATCCCGGAATAAAGGACTTTCGTGTTAAAAAAATGGCCGCGTATCTGCTCACTTCGCTGCCAATGCCGTCGAAAGACGTTAGTCTGCTGCCACCGGTGCCACGTAGACGTCTCTGTTGCTCTCCACCGCCCAAAATCTCACGCTCTTCCCTTTCCGTCTCGCTCCTCCCACGATAAACACGGTGGAGGCTAGTTCAATTCAATTCAATATTCCCGCATTCTACTGCTCGCGCGCCATCTAATGGAACTTTTCGATGCTGTAACACTTGTAATTCCACCACGACGTAGGCGCGGGCATGAGTCCTTTTTTTAATTTGGGGCTCAAAACATTGTTTCAAACGCGAATTTCTTGTTTGGTCTCGCAAATATGAAGCGCACAGCTATTCTCAACTATAACTCCACTGCCAGTACCAGTGGTGTATTGATGTTTTGCCCCAGATAGGCCTAATGTTTTCTTTTTGCTCAAAAATGCCGACAATGTGAACTGTGTTTTCATATTTAGTGGTTCCGAAAGGTTTGGTTATATTTAAACTCCTTGTCCGGGAATTCTGATGGGTTTTGGCTGAGTAGCTGAATGGAGGGGCACGCAGACGGACAGACCGATATTATTGTGTTTAAGCAGACAATAAAAGACTGCCGTTTTTAAAATTACCGGCAGAACTGTAAACGTTTTCCTGCAAACTTAATACTCCCGCATGCCTAAGCATCACCGTATGTGTTTACCACACCTGATCGTGTATGTTAGGGGATGGCACTGAAAATTACGTTTGGTATTATTAAAGGCCTAAACATACACAGCAGAAGATGTTTGATTGAAGCCTCAGTCAAATTTATAAACAATTATGAGCTGGGATAAAACTAAAGAACTCGTACGCAGGAACGACAAAGTTTATCAGCCCCTCTACACTACTAAGAGGACAAGCAGCGATGGTGGGGTGTGTTTTACCTCAATCGACGCATCCATGCAAAAAACAAAACATGTTCGTTTGTAATTTGCGACTGAGCATACTTTCCAGGGAGTTAGATGAATAAAACTTCGAAGTACTAGAGTTCATTCTAGCGGACAAACATGGGGTCGTTTTCCTTCCGTAGAAGCCCATTATAGACAGAAGATGGGAATTCCACAACATGTGCAAATTCACTGTCAACTACTTAATTATGAAAAGTAGATAAAACTCGGCGTAGTCTTGGAGTCGTCTTAGCGGGTAATTCTGATATAATCTGTTTCGGTATAAGTTTGATAAAGCAAGAGTTACAGCCGTTTTCTGTAACCATGCTCCCTCCGTAGATGACCGGGTGTTGACAGCAGACAAGAATACTGTAACCTTTACAACTTCATTGCCAAATAATTACCACAAGTAAACCAAACTTCGCGTCGCGCCATAGCGGTAAATTTTACTATAATTTTTTCTGAGATACCTGCATTAGATTGAGAGCTACAAAGCATTTGCGATAAACTTGTGACGAAACGTTTTTTGTGTCGAAGCGACGAATAGATGGAAGGACACTGCCAACCGACCGCGGGGTAGCTCTATAACGCTTCGCTACAAAGTCAACTCGTCTCATATACAAGTACGTCCCACCACGTTTACCTCTACGCAGGCACCATGTAGGCTTTCGGCACACAGATCGAAGCACACGCCGCATACCTCATTTTCGATGTACTTCGCTGGCTCGTCCAATTTGAGGAAGTTTGTGGGGTAGCTCCACGGTTCAGCTGCCGCCACATTTACTCGGTAGACGCTGGCTCCCAGGGGCCCAGCTGTCGCTTTAAACACCAGTGAGGACACAGCTCCTCCCGTGCTCTCCGGAATGCCGTGTCGGTGAGGAGCCAGAGGCACGACCTGCGGCGTCATGCGACCACAAAAAATTACGCGCAAGGCAAGCGGTTGGTTTCTCAATTTGAAGCTTCGTGTTGCTATCTGAAAATACCACTTTGTGAAAAACAGAAATTCTTGAGCCTAGCTGCCCGTCTGGGAACATGGATGGACAGCGAAGCTGGAGTCTGGACCATACGGGACCTCCCCATTACGATTGCAGAAGAGGAAGTGAAATTCAAACGGGAGAACGGCAGCTTGTCTTGATGACAGAATTCCCACCCCGAGGAGCCGAAGGAAACTAGACACCTAAACGCTCGCAATGCCAGCAAAGACAGGGGGGTTCGAACGTTAACACAGCCGACGTGGGCCGCACAGTGTCAAATGTTTGAGGAACCTTTATTGTCAACCCGAAAGTCTAGTGATATTGAAAATGGCGCCTATTGACAACTAATCTACCAAAAAGCATACCCAAGGTATGAGATATATTGGCTTTTGCAGAGAATAAAATTATTTTGCATCGAATTCGGGACTGTAGTTTTTTCACAGGCAGAACAACAATGCAGGGAACTCTAGCCATGAATGAACAGCTTCGCTGTAAAACGTATACTGGCCGGAACTTATATTGCATATCGCATCTTGAGGGCGCTCCAAGCGTAACTGTGTTGAGGAAAAATATTTTTCTTTCGTGTGGCCCGTTGGTACTACCAGTCGCCATATAATATCGCCTCTGCTTTATCAAACCTAGATAAAAATTAAGAATCAACAGACTATTGTGGCGCTCCTTTCCTCTCTTCCTTTACGCAGAAGTGCACATATTTCAGATGCGAAGCAGCTTATGGTCGAGCCTGTTCCCTCCGCCGTTGTGTGGGCCCCGTTGTGCGGCGTCCACACTCCCACTGCGCATGCCTGGCCAGACACCACTGATGATGATTGTGGCAGGATGCCCCCAGGGATTGGTTAACCAGAGAATCCATCACGAGATAGCTTCGCGATCAACCACCGTCGTCATCTTCCCATAGGGAAACCCTGAGTACCACACCCCCACTGCGCATGCCTGACCAGGCACCGCTGATGATGTTTGTGGCAGGATGCCCCTAGGGATTGGCCAACCAAAGAATCCATCACGAGGTAGCTTCGCGTTCAACCACCGTCGTCATCTTCCCGTAGGGAAACCCTGAGTAGTATGCGAGGCATTCCTCCTCTCCTCACCGACGCTCCTCTCCTCTCCGGCATTCCTCCTCTCCTCTCCGAAGCTCTTCTTCTCTCCGGGATTGCGCAATGAAAGGCAACACCTGCGGCTCCGCGCGCGATAATGCGAAGCAGCTTAGTGTTAGAGACGCGACGGTAGCCGCTGCATACTCCGCTGGGGGTGCCACTGTAGCTCCGCGGTATAAATGACGCGCGCGCGTGCTCCGCTCTCCTCATTGTCCTCCCGCAACACCGCGATCGAACTGAAAACTAATTGGAACTTGAGTCGACCCCATGGCTGCTTCGCATACTACTCAGGGTTCCCCTACGGGGAGATGGTGAAATTTCTTTTGCTAAAAATGCAATTACAGTTTATCAGCTCTCCTAAAACTTAGTGGAAGCTTAGACGGCGCGCTGTGGTGTGCGGCTAAGTATTTTTTTGAACAGAACACGTTGACGACGACGATAATAATGGTGATGAAGAACATGTATACACGTGCTTCCAGTTATTTACATAGTCTGGTCGAGTATGGTGCCAGAAACAAGGTCTGCTGGTGCTAGTGCGAGCCATAGTGAACTTAAAAATGCCAAACGTACATCTCGGAGTTCAAAGCCCCAACACGCACGCATGCACGCACGCACGCACGCACACCGAACAGACGCGCGCACACGCACACGCACATCACAAATGCTGATCGGAATCCAGTACCTGCGTCGGAACCTGGCTTCCGTCGGGTCCAGTAACGAAGATCATCGGGCCATCGAGTGTACGCATTGGGAGTCGCACATAGGTCGGTGCTGGTACGCTCGTGGGGTTGTACAGAAGCATAGAAAACTGCAGGGCACAAGGTGTCGTCACTAATTACCGTCGGCCTCTCTGGGTGAAAGAGTATAATCAGAAATGTTGAGTGAAACTTGGCACTGCCCCAAGAGCACGTGTGAAGGGGATCTATACTCGCGCACAAGTTACGAACGGCTGTAGCTCATGTAGTGTATCACTCCGCCAAAGTGACGGACCCGGATGTCAACGCACGTGCATGTTCTGGAAGGAGATTGCGCTTAATGCGTGACATCGTCTGCTTTTTTAGTGCGAAGCCGTACATGTATAGCCCCACAAAGTTTTCATTCCGGTGAATGAATGAATGACATTTATTAAGATGGGGGAGGCCACATGGCCGAAGTTGTGGAAGGGGAAGAAGGGAGGAGAGGGGGAGGTGATCACTCAATTGTTAGAGATGACTCGTTGGATATAGATGATCAGTGATTTCTTTGGAAGGGGGAGTGTAGACCCAATCTCACACTAGCCTTGCCAGGCCACTCTTAATGGAAAACATGCCTAGAGCATGCAGAAAATTTGGTTCTTCGTATGGGGGATCATAAGGGGACGAGTTGGGTGGCAGAGCACTGAGCAAAGAATCGCGAGAAGATACGAAAGCTGCACAGTGCCAAGTGAGGTGCTTGATGTCTGAAAAAACATTCTGCTGGCAATGGGGGCAGTACGGAGAGGCTGAAGAGTCCAAGTGAAACCATTTATGCAGTGTGGAGGGTGTAAGGGCAGCATTAGCGATTGTCTTATTAACAAAGACTTCTGCGGAACGGGGTAGAGTGGCGACGCCATGCAGGTAGCCGTGCGGAGCCTTCTCAGCGAGCCACTTTCTGCGAGAATATTTAGCATGATCCAGTTGGAGGCGCGGATGCAGGACCTGGATCAGGTGCAAGATCGGGAGCAATCAAGGGAGGTGTAGACTGAAGGCTCTCCCGCGCTGCTTTATGAGCAACGTGATTTCCGACCCCCTGGGTCACATATGCCCCAGAATCCAGGCTACGCGGACTTGCGTTCCGTTTCGGGCCAGTAGGTTAACAATGGCCTGGATGTGATGAACGGTAGGGTGATCAGAGTAAGCCCTATTAAATTCTCTGATGGCGGCGTGAGAATCAGTGAGGAGGCGGACCCTGGGTGGTGGTGGTGCACGAGCCATGTAGGTCATGTGATCCAGGGCTCCTAGGAGACCATGGAGCTTGGCTTGGAGAGGTGACGGAGCGATGGTAGCCATGGTAGTGGCGGCGCTACGATCAGGGCGTTCTTCGCAGTGCCAAGCCAAACCGATAGAGTTGTCTTGTAGGCTGGCGTATGTAAATATGTGCACCTCATTTGGTAGCCTCTGTGCCACGCATCGGCGGAGAGCGCGCAGACGTGAAACGACGCTAGCTCGAGGGATAGCCGACCGTTGCGAAGAAACCACGGTATTTCGAGCCCAAGGGGGAGGGGAGGAGATGGCATAGGTCCGATTGGGTGCGTTTGAGAGTCCCATGCAGTAATAGCAGCACCCTGGATAGTGAGCGTGCGCCGGAGTTGTTGGTGTTTCCGGGTCTCTTCAAGAATTTCTGGCAGGGGAGGCAGAGGAGCAGCTTTCTCTAAGGCGCAGATCCTAGTGTGCCGTGGGAGGCCTGTGATCGTCCGCAGGGACGCACGATGAAGAATTTGTAGTTGCTTCATGTGAACTGGACTGAGGTCATATGCAGGGGCGCCGTACAGAATTCGACCAAGGGCAACTGCTCGAGTGAGCGCGAGGCAAGCAGCCTCACTAACTCCGCCATAATTATTATACATCCTGGAGATCAAATGCAGCATTGGTTTCCAGTTGCGTCTAAGTTGAGTGATACAACGTCGGGCACTGTTGTGGCTGCTCAATGGGATTCCCAAGATGCGAACCTGGTCGCACTTGGTTTATATTGGCGTTCCGGCTAGATAAATAACGTGATAGAAGTGAGATGGCGGGTTATGTAGCCCATGAACGAGTAGAAACTCTGTGTTGTCAGGAGCCAACTCTAACCCAAGTGAAGGGAGGCTTTCGGCTAGACTAGCAGCCGCTGCTTGTAGTTCAATAATCACACTTTCGCCGTCCGGATAGTCAGCTGCCCCAGTCCACACCGTGAGGTCATCAGCGTAGATTGCAAAACGTGATGTGGTATCGTTCTCTAGCTGACGAGCGATTCGCGTCATTGCCAAATTAAAAAGCACGGCCCCTAGGATGGAACCCTGGGGTACCCCCCTAGCCAAGAAATAGGTTCTGGGGTGCCATCCCGGGTGCGTGCCACTAAGCTGAATAGGCCGATTTTCCAGAAAGGATTTTATCCAATTTTGAGCCCGTTTGCTTGGATATGCAGCAGCCAGTTCGGTAAGGATGGCGGCTTGACTGACATTATCGAACGCCTTTCGCATGTCGATGGCTAGAACATAGTCCGGGTTACCGGCACGCGATTTACGGTTAATGACTCTGCGGAGGAGCCAAAGGCAGTCGTGGGTGCTGAGATGCGGACGAATGCCAGTTTGGGATGGATGACACCAGGGCTGTACGTACTCGATACAGTGTTGCATCCTGTTGTTGATTAGTCTTTCGGCGAGTTTACACAGAGTTGGGGGAGAGATGGGGCGGAGAGAGATGGGGCGAAGGTTAGAGAGCTGAGCCGGATCCTTGTTGGGTTTGGGAATAGGGCTAACGAAGGTCAACTTGAGCGTGCCGGGAACAGTCCCTGTCACCCAGTGGTCATTAATGATCTGAAGGAGTACCAGCTGGGTGTTCTCGTCCAGGTTACGGAGGTGCTGCCATGTTAGACCATCATGGCCAGGCGCCGAATAGAGTTTGCCTTGGTGAAGAGCGGCCCGAAGTTCAGGAATAGTGAAAGGGCTGTCTAGGTCCTTTTCAGGGGATGGAATTATATTGGCAGGAAGGGGGGGGGGGCGGATTCAAGGAGGCGTGTGGGAAGAATGGGGAGATGAGGTTATGTTCCACAATGCCAGGCGGATTTTGTAGAGTGAGTGTGGCAAAGAGCGTAGAGCGACGTTTGCCTTTACCGGCGAGACCTCGGAAAACCCTCCATAGTTTGCTGAGGCCATGGTCACGGCCGAGGTCGGAACAGAGATTATGCCAGCTTTCATTAGCGAGAGAGCGTTGATACTTGCGTATGAGCTTGTATTGGTGCCGGATTTTAAGGAGATCTTTGTACCTTTTACCATTTTTGAGGTACCGAGTAGTGAGGGTATGGGCACCCTTCCACAAGTTGGCAAGGCGTGAGTCAAGAGAAGCCGTTGTTGCGGCACATTCTATAACTTCACCAGACTGAGCCTTGGCGTTTTGCAAGGTGGAAATGAACTCTTCCAGCGTCGTTGGGGTGGATAGGGAGCTTATTGCTCGGAAGGTTTACCAGTTTGTATGAGAAATATTATTCCTTGCTCGGAGTCGCTTTCCGCGGAGGGTGTTAAGTATTGGAAAGTGGTCGCTGCCCCACGTAGTGTTATATGGGTTCCAGTCGCGCGCAATGCCAGAGGTAGCGAAGGTGAGGTCTGGTGTGGTGTTATTTTGACGAGGATGTAAGCCTATGCGGGTGAATGAGCCAGGATCGTTTAACAGAGTAAGACCGCATTCCTCAATAGTGGACTCAAGATTTGTGCCACGCAAATCTGTATAAGCACAGCCCCACGTTGTGCTCTTAGCATAGTTCTCACCAAGTTCTCACCACTTAGCAAGTTCTCACCACTCACGTGCACCAACGCCGGCGCGATGATGTCAGCGCTAGAATCGAATGCGCCGTATCGAATGATAGTGCAATGCCAATGTGGCCTGATAACGCTATCGCTTTCTACGCTTAAAGACGAACGCTTAAGCATCCTTGATTTTTTTAGCATCTCTATAGTTATTCAATGGAACAATTGATAAGAGAGTCACGGACCGCCCAGGAATTTTCGATTGATCTTACTTTATGCTTACCAGCGTTACGCTGTTGGTGCCATTCTAAGAAGCGGTGTCAGCACTTCCTAAAGCTTACCTGGCTGTTTTCTTCAGTGTACGGGCAGTCACTCTGGTTGAGGAGGTGGCAGGTAGCCAGTAGCTCACTGACGTTCTCCGTCGGTAGTATACCCGGGTCCAGCAGGGATACCAAATTACCGTTTATTACCCTCTGCAAGGCAATAAGCGCCAATGAGCGTTGTGCATAGCCGTTTACACTTTTCACAGCCCTCCTGAAAAAAACTATCAAAGCAAGGGATCGGTGGTCTTGTGTTCTTGAACTGGGCGTTTTGACTGCGTAATTGCGTTAAAAGCAGCGGCTCAAGTGTTTTAATCGGTATACCACTTTACTCTGTAATAATAATTAAGCTATAAGTACTGACGAGAAAACTATACTGTACTCAGCCTCAATGAAATCTCTCTGGTGTTGTAACATGTCGCTTTCGTCACAACCACTCTTCGGGAAAGCCTGGTTTCAAAAGTAATGCTTCCGAAATCCCTTGCTTTAAAGATGCAAAGCTGACTTCTAACATGAATCTACCCTTCGTGTCAGGGTGGAACTTATTCACAGACGCCTGTGGACAAAACTTTGCTAACAATTATGCGAAAGTTTGCCGGCCGTACGTTTGGCTTGTTGCTTTAGAACAACAGGCACGGCAAGCATCTCACCCACAGGAATGGCCCAATCGCCGTTAAACCAATCAGGAAGGGTCAGAAGGGCTAAATCGCCTAATCGTTCAACTTATGAGGAAGAGCGGGAACGGCCCAAACACCGTTACACAAATCAATGTCAAGAAAGCATGTGCGCGCTTCAGGCTTCAGGCATTACTAGATTAGGCAGTGTTTATCCCAGAGGTGAAGGTCCTAGTCTTACCTCGCATTTCTTCATACCCTGGTAGAGCCTGTGTGCATAGTCACTGGCCACGATGTCCGTGGAGGTCCCGCTGGCGGTGAGTCAAATCCAATCAAAGATCTATTCCATCTAGAAGGCTGTCCACCAACTCAATATATATATGGTGCTTACGTGATAGCGTCGTGGTGTTGCATTAAGGCTACGGCCTCCCCTGAAAAAAATATATTAGCCAACCAGCAACGGATTATTCACGTGAGCTTCAAGCTCACGGTGATGAACAGAACAACCTTTACCATCGTGACAAGCGTCTTAGATGTTAAGGACAAACCGTTAACCGACAGCCAAAATTGCAGATGATGAAATTCGCGAGTAAGATTGAGCAAGGCACTGGGCCTGCTGATTAGATTCCGTGCGATGTCCAGCATTCGGAGTCACTAGCCCTCTGCGCACTGCGCACTCGTGTGCATTAATCGAGGGTCCGGTACATTTGTTCCTTTAGAGTAATGGCGTGGAGTAGGCGATTTTAATGGAATTGGGTCGGTTAGAATACTGGAACCAGCCGTGGGACTTCAGCGCGTCAAAGCTGCTTTATTGCGTCCCACAGCTATTACACTAAGAGCGATCATGGAGTCACTATGTTCGTCACCAAGGTGTTAATTCACCCGCCGCGGTGGCTGAGTGGCTAAGGTGTTTTGCTGCTGAGCGCGAGTACGCGGGTTCGATTCCCGACCGCGGTGTCCGCTTTTCTGGTGGAGGCGTTATTACACTAAGCGCGCTTTTCAAAACACGCAAGAGGTAAATACCGTCCCTAAACTGCTCAATTACACTGCCCATAAATCCGCATTGCACCCCTCTGTCGCCATCTTTACCCGTGTGTTCGAGATTTCGGCGCACGTTAAAGGTCTCCAGGTGGTCGAAATTAGTCCGGAGCCCTCCACTACGGCGTGCTTCATCGCTTTTGAAGCGTCGGCGCGTTAAACCCCACGATCAATCAAAGGTGTAAATTCACGTTTTCAGAAAGAAAGCCTACATTTGAAATCTAACAGACAGGCAGGTGCGAGGTGAGCGTCATTTGAATCGGCTGAGACAGTGACGAAAAAATACGGCTCTTCAACGTGAACCCAACGTCCTTTACTTAGCAGCTGTGAGGCGCCACCGACTAATTAGCCTAGCCGCACGAACTTATTTAAACAGACTGCTCACGCCGCACATTGTTCATTGAGCTAGAACTGTGAGAAATTGGCTCCAATACACGCCGTGAAGGTTATTGGAAAGAATTTTAAACGACACCCACAACAATTGCCCATACACACGTGGCTCTAAAAAGAGTGAGACCAGAGATTCTGCCAGCCGTTACCAGGAATTCGCGGGGTCGGCGTCCCGCACGCAGTACATGACACGAAAATCCACTTAACACTTTGCAGGCGTAAAAAAGTAAATTTTTCACAATTTGTGAAACTAATTTGAATCTTATTTTTAGTTATTCGGCTTACCTAGAGTACTGACGTCTCCTGAAGTGTCTGCCCATCCAAGAACAGACAGCTGCTTGCAGCCCTGCTTAATAAAAAAAGTATTATAATATCAGCAAAGTATGCCACGAACGTAGAGTTTCTGCATTACACGTTAAGGTGGATCTATGAAGGGTCAGTCGAAAAACTAATGAAGCATTCAACGTACACTTCTTAGCTGTTTAAAGGATTCATGAGTTTAGGCTAGTAGCACGTATTTACGCGTACTCGGAGGTTTTTAAGCGTACCTCCAACGTGGAGGTGGGCGCGGACGGCGGACAGTACCCTCCTGGCAACCACTATTGCGCACATACCAAGGATAAGAAACAATGTGGTTGCGCCAACACGTCCGCTTAATCGGGTATCCCTGCGATTAAAACTTCGGCAGTTCTTTTCTGCGCACCTGAGTTCAAAATTAAGCCCTCACTTCTCAATTTGCAACGTAGCCTGAGTCTCATCCTATTCGGTCTGTGCTTTCACTGAGGCTGAAGGTTTATTTGCAATTGTTCTATTTATGAGGGAACGGGCATCTAACGCGTACTTCCTACTATCGTGTTTAGGCTTTAATCTTATGCTAATATAATTCTACAGCGTTCTGGCATGTTGTTTTCGTAATTATGCAGATAACAAGGCTGCCAATTACCTTAATCTCCCTTTCTTACCGCTTTTTCATGACTGCCCTCGTATTTACACTTCCCTGCAGGAAACAGGATTAAGGCTGTTCTACATGCACTACTATTCTAACCGCTACTATCTGTATGACAGTATATTATACTTATTATTTCGTCGAATTTCTTATTGCGCTAGATGCGGCTTATCCGTCGGCTTATCCGTCGCCTTATCCGTCGGCTTATCCGTCGGATGTGGCTTTATAACTGCCGGCTAATCCGCGCATGTTTGTCCCGTACCATGGTATTCATCTTCTGGCTTAAAGGGGCCGTGAAGTCAAAACGCAACTTTGGTTCATTCAAAAGATTGCCTCTTTAGAACCAAACTGACACCACTTTTAACGTAAACTTCGCTCGAACAAGCGATATAATTAGGAAAAAAGGGAATTGCCATGCGACCCACTGGCTCATTTCCCGCAACCGAACCTATGATGTAATACCAGCCAGCTCCACGATTGGCGGAGGCCGGCAAAAGCAAACGCAAATTAGGCAGAGCTTAAAAGCTTGCCGAACGAGCTATTTGCGCTTAAATTTAGGGCACATTCTTTTTATACCAGTAAGAATGGGGGGACAAACAGTGGAAGTTACGAAAGCACACGTAAACATGGAAGTACCGATGCGTACTGCTGTTGGTACTGCGCGCACTATGCTTGGTTTAGCTGCACAGCACTGCGGGGCTTTGAAGTTGTCTCAGACGACACTGGCCGATTGACGCAAGCAGGGTGTCTTACGTGACCATATTTGTCGAGCGAGCACTAAAGAAGAAGAAGAAGAAGTTTATTGACTCTTGTAAAAGAGGAAAGTTACATGTGAAGATATTTCCAGACGAGGGTCCCATAGTTGATACTGCACCGGGACTATGTTTCACTAAACGATTATTTTCTCCCAGAACAAAAACAAGCCACGTTTAAATGCGGCCAAAAACAAACCCCAAGACAGAAAATGTCTCGCACTGGTATGGTGTCGCCATCTAGGTTGACTAACGGTAAACAAGGCTTCGGAATCGGCTGCACAGGGGTCGGTTCCCGTGATGTCATTGCGGACCACGAAAACACACGATTTAGCGGGAAAATCAAACTTTTAGCCTAAATTGATTAATTTCTCAGTGAATAAAGCACCGTTTGTGTCCGGACAAGCGCGGGGGGCACTATAAAACACGATATCTGTTGAATAAAACAAACTTGTATTTTGTCTTCATGGCTCCTTTAAACACTCATCTTGTCTGCTCTACTCATCATGCCTCGTGCACAACCTACACTTTTTCCCGCTTATTTGAGATAACGCTCCCTGCGCGTGAACTTGTTCCTCTGTCCCAAATATCAATTCCTATCCCTGTATTCTACGTACGTATTCCCTGTATTCTACGTACTTCTAGTAATGAGTACTCTTCTAAACCTGAATGCCGTCATATTTACCTGCACTGCGTCACCAATGGTACGGTGCCCTTATTAGGCAGTTTCGGTCAGAACTATTTCTACTATGAGAAGGATAAAAGCAAAACCAGTAGAAATAGCTGCATGATAGTGCATGAAAGTCAACAGAAAATTAAAGTTTTGATTTCTGTTGGCGTCATCTATTTTTCCCAGTGATGCCACTAGGGAATGAAAAGGTAAAGAGGAAGAAAAAAGAAACATTCAAAGCATTTCTACGTTGACTCGTAAGACCCCGACCCGTGGAAATCGCGGTAGCAGCGGTTTGAGGTCAATAGGCGCCTACGGAGGTCAATGGATGCCTTCCATCCTGCACTGGACCTAAAAGGCTGAAGAAAAGGGTAATGACGAGTTAAAGCACAGAGGAGAACCGGTCCTGGTACGGGCCCGGTACAAGGTTCAGCACGACCTACGCATGCGCACAACCGGTTTCGCCATCTCTGCGCACGCGCAGCCACGCCGGTCGCCTACCGGGTACCGCACTGGGACCTGTTGTCTGCTCTGCTGTAACTCTCTAATGATGATGATGAGTGAGGATGAGATCAGTGAACCTTTAAGATGAGGGCATCTTTAAAATCAGGTTGCTAATCTTTCGCCGGCAGCATTTCCCACTTGCATTCATCATGTCTCAAGAGTACGAGTAAGTCTAAAAGTAAAAAAAAAAATTAGCAGTGGCTTAGCTCGGCTATGCCAGGATATACGTAGCGTGAGCTAAGAATCCAACCAGTCCAGTCCAATTCAGTCACTGCTCATCGCGCATGCGCAGCACGGCTCTCCAGGAGCCACGCGAAACGGCTATCAAGGGGCTCCGGCGCAGCGTCAGAGCGTGGGGCACGCACCGGCGCCAGTGCGGCTGCCGCGGCTTGACGTCACTTCTCTGGAATGAGCCAGGACCGGCGAGATGGGCAGACCCAATTCTCTACACAGACACACCCGTACTCCAATTGGATTAGGATTTCCAATCCAATTCATGCAAATGCGATGCCTCCTCGCGCATGCGCAGCACGGCCCTTCAGGGTCCACACGAAACTGCTCAACCTCGGCCAGTGTAGCTTACGCTACAAAAGCGACATTGGTGAATACCGCGCCTTGCACTTGCCTGGAGGAACCCATTGGCGTATCGTGTCATCATTTTTAAGCTAGGCCTTGTTGTGTAGAAGCCCGTCCAGGTGCGGCCGGGTTGGTCGGTGTATGGCATCAGATCTCCCTTGTATCGAGGCCAGCCACGAGCCGCTTCATGCAGGGCCTTGATGGAAAAGCAACAGTGTAGGGGGAAAAGAGTTGCCAGCAAGCTATCACACATCGAAAGTTGACACAGGACTGCGCACAAACGGGACTCACAAAGCACAAGCTGCATTGCGAACGCTCCGTTCATACTAATGACTTTTCTCAGTGCAAATTCGTGGGCTTTTAAAACAATAAATGTGACGGCACTTGCCAGCTAAAATATTGCACTTCGTTGCGCATTCGGAAATGCACATTCCACTCAAATAATTTGTCTCTTTTAGGTGTACTTAGGCGCGAGCTGGGCAGATGTCATTAAAACACGAATTAAAACGCGAAATGTACGGGAAAAAATGCGGGATACGAAGGAGCGCACACAGGCACCAAGTTCGTACGTCTTCCTGCATGCCAATGCGAGCACTGCGATGCTATACCAATTTCAGGACGTAAGACATTCTCTGAAAGATTTCAAGACTTGCTACATGGAAACACTACGCCAAGAGCAATGAAAATTTGCTGGCCAAAGTCCTGAGGATGAGGATGAAAATTTCGTTCCACGGTATCGCATGGTACACGTTTACAAAGATCACTGGATTTCTGCACACTGCACACGCGTATTAATTCTTCCGTACTGTCTTTTGAACGCTTCCAATACATTCTAAATCGCGCGCGGAACACAGCACTTTTGAAAGCTCAGATAGCTCTGCTGAGGCGCGGGGTCACGTGCTGACTTACTGCTTCAAGCAAAACGCTGGGAAATATTAGCGGTCGTCTACCTTATGCGAGTACGCACACAATGCCAGTAGAAAAATCTTACGACAATCTGAAGCAAAATCAAAGCTTCATTGTTTTCATTCGCGTCATTAAAGCGGCTCTAGATGGATCTTGCTTGTTCCCTTTGCGTGTGGGCATCAAGCTCGCCGTAAAGCCCCTGATCACAAAGCGCTGTCCAATACCCCCCTGTGGGCGAGGGCTAATCTCTGGATATGTAATCGAGTGTTAGGCTTCAGAGTGCGCGCACAGATTTGTTGGGGTAGACTAATTATTTGATTGAGTGATTGTTGGGGTGATTTAGTGATTGATTGACTGACTTGCTGATTTATTTATTTATTTATTCATTTATTGATTGATTGATTGATTGATTGATTGATTGATTGATGATTGATTGATTGATTGATTGATTGATTGATTGATTGATTGATTCATTGATTGATTCATGCATGCATTGATTCATTCTTTCGTTACTTTTGATTGAATCTATCGATAGATTGCTTTTTATTTATTTATTTATTCTTTTATTTACGTATTTATTTATACTTTACTGATTGGACGATTGATTGATTGATTGATTGATTGATTGATTGATTGATTGATTGATTGATTGATTGATTGATTGATTGATTGATTGATTGATTGATTGATTGATTGATTGATTGATTGATTGATTGATTGATTGATTGATTGATTGATTGAACGGACGTATTTGGCTTGTAGCCCTGCAGGCACCGCAACCCTTGACCAAAAGCTGCAAGCAGCACACTTTCTCACCTCTACGTAGCACGCGGGGGTGGAATGGAACGCATGAACGGGAGGTCGGCGGTAGTCAAGTACGCGGTTGGCACTCCTTATCAATGTGTCCTGTTTCTGGAAACGCGAGGCGGCGTCGATGAAGCTCATATCTGTGCCGGACATCATTGCGACCGTGTCGTTCGAGTAGACCTTTGCCTGCGTCCAAACACGTCGGGATTGTTACGGGAGAACGGTATGGTACACAAAGGAAGCACTCATGCATTGTGCGTTGTCTTACCTGGCGTCTTGCGTACGTGACGAGAAAGTTCCGGCTCGTACTTTCGTCACTGCTCCTGATGGTCTATCGAAAAGGGAACAGGAAACTAATATACAACTCCAAATCTACGATAGGAAAGAACGTTATGTCAACTATTTCTCCCGCATTATTCTCATTTTTATAGTTCAGGCGTAACTACCAAAACGCTATCGGCCATCCAGGAATAGTTACAAAACGGACCTACAAAAACCACCCTGTCCGCGAACACACTGACCTTGTATATTATGCAGCCTTCGACAGGTTATTCGCGGGAGCAAAACTAATCGTAAATCGTTATAGCCTTGTTTTGAAAGGGCTTTTATCCCTTTTTCAATTATATAGTTACTTTTTACTAGCAAGACATTCTCAATATTGATTTAATGGCTAAGGCGCCAAATGCAGCTTTACAAGTTACGTGGCTAAGCATGCGATTTACTTTTTCCTTATTCTGCTCTCGTTACTGTATGTCAGGTGCTTTGATCTTGACACTTTTTTGCACAAAAAGTATGAAGGGTACCCGTAATTCCTTTCTAAATCTTGGTTACCTTCCCAAGAGCGCCCTGCAGAATGAAGGCCGTAATAGTACTCATTACCACCAATCTACCGAATAACTTTAATTTCATTTCATTTTAGTCGCTGGCTTTACAGTACTTGTCTAAACTGTGGCATCGCTGGTCGCAAATATTTAAACTTCACCCGTTTAATTTTCTAGCATGTGAAATTTCAACAGGGTCATAAAAGTGCATTGTTTTGCTACGCGTGTATCATCTTTAAAGATGATAGTCTTTCATGGGTTTCTTATACCCGGTTACAATAGCGTCCGAATGTCATTTAAACTAAATGTCATTTAAACTTAGAATGCCCTTCAGAGTCCGCCGTGCTCCACTACAATTTCGATGGCATTTGAAAACTTTAACAATCACTCGCCGCGCTGCATGGTGCTGCTGCTGTCTAGTTCTGTTTTTACAAAATAACGCAACAATAACATTTAGCCAGAGTCTTCGGCATTAAAATGATATCAAATTAACAATAACGTAACCTTTGACACGGTTTTTGCTCAATTCTGAATTGCTATGGAGGTTTTTTGTGCTGTATGGCCACACTGGTTTGTCGCTTGCTCGCACTGGTGTTGAGAGTACGGAATCATTACATCGTGATGTCACAATTTAAGTGAACGAGAAGTAAACAAATTCCAACAATTAGGAATGTTTTGTTTGTTTTAAGTACGCCACTGATGTATTTGTTTACGCTGACCTGGAACGCAGTGCGCGAGAGTTCTAGAAATGGCATTTGAGAGCCCCAACGTCTCTCTGGGTGGTCATTTGGTTCAAATGTCATTTGAGCCGAATGGCATTTCAAAACCCAATAGAGCAGAATCTGAGTCAAATCAAATTTGGTTCGAATAACCATCGGGCGGCAGTTGTAGCAGGGGTATTACACAAAAAACATTGGTCTGTCTGTCTGTCTGTCTGTCTGTCTGTCTGTCTGTCTGTCTGTCTGTCTGTCTGTCTGTCTGTCTGTCTGTCCCCCGATACAGTCGCCCGGTCACCAGTCAAAATAGTCTTAAACGAGACGTTTGAGGTACAGACAAAACATTTCCAAAGGGCTCAATCTGTTACCGTACTTCATACCTGTCACAGTGTTCATCAGAAAGAAAACATTAAGAATGTTTAATACAAAAAATTAATATGTAACTGATACTGGCAGTGTTCCTTTATTTAAAAATACACGTGAGCGTGTTTTCGAGACAGCAAGAAAACATGTTAAACACTTTTTAACACCAAAATACGGAATGGGCTCTCGCTCTAGCATCAAGATCGAGCGCGTGGCTCAAGCACCAAGCCAAACAGTAGCAAAAGGTACCGACAGATGGTGCGCCCGCAGTGGGAGCGCGGGAAAATTGAATTGAACTCGGAAAACCTTCATTGCACAGATCATGGGAGGACCGAGACAGGAGGGTAACAGCGTAAGGTTTGGGGGCGAAGATAGGAGAGGCAGTTGCAATTGCAGTGAAGAAGCGAGCATTAGGCGGCAAATTTTTTCGCTTACGTAACCCGCACAGCGTTGGAAGTCTAGACAGAGCTCCGCCGGTGTGTTGTAGTTTTCGTCGGGCACCCAGGCAAATATGTGCCGCCCGTTTCCACCTGCAATGCGAACCACAGGACGTACACCAGTTGTGTTTTGGCACATCATCATGATCATCATCATCCTCGTCGTCAATCGTCGGAATAATCATCACCATCATTATCCGGAGGAGACGGAGGAGCAGGAGGAGTGAAACGCTGGTCTTAGAAACAACTGTCAATCGCATACCAGCCAAGCTAACCAGGGATTTGCGGGAATTAAAAAAAAACGAATAAATGAATAATTAAAACAATAGCGCTAACCATTGAGGGATCCTTATTCCAACTAACAATGACTCCTTACTTGCTTAGTTGCACGCATCATATTTACCATGAAAAGCTCAAATGTACACCATTGTGGCAGCTCCTTTGATACTTTTCCCGTGATAGTTTATTAGTGTAGGAACGAATATGGCATATGAACTAATAAATCATGACGTCTGTCCAATTGGTAGTTCTTCATGTGCAAACAAATTACTGTCAAGTTCGCAATGACAGCGATGCTGAAAATTATATTTACCGTGTTACCGTCCGTAACTGTCTTTGTTACAAGGAAAAGTTAAATCGACGTAATAAAACATTACAGTTCGCGAAATACCCTCCGCCTGTTCGCGGTTTCTAGGTCATTCACCCAAGCGAAGCTAAAGCCTCATTATTACGACAAATGTAGGACGACTTTCCTGGCTATTGCCCGCGTTCCGTAATTAATCCCATTCTTGTCCTGTCTCTTCTAGGCTTCGAAGCAATAAAAAAAAATAATCAAGGCTTCCTTCTTGAGAGAAAGATGGTTGAAACGGGAAGCGTTCTCTCATGCAACCTGAGTCAAAGTCCGAAATCCATACTGCTGGACGTCGGATGGACGTCGGATGGACGTCGGCTTCACAACGCGAGTGACCCAGGTTCGGTTCTTGCCAAGGGAAGCGTTCTTTTCTTCTTGAGGCGCTTGGTGTGCCTTTTTGAAAACCCATTGCGCTAGTTGGCTTTCCTGAAATGCATTATGGGCGTAACGATTTGGATTTTGGGCCTCGACTTTGGACACTGAAGACACTAACTTTCGACCAGGGGAAGCTTCGCGGTCCAGCCCTCTTTCACTTCACCCACGATCATCTTCGAGTCAGCGAAACTTGGCTTTCCTGCAGCGCGTTTCGTGGCAGCTTCGTCATTAGTGGGGCATAGAGAGCTTCGCTTTAAAGAAACTGGTTGATTTCTCTGTCATAGAAATCAGTAAAACACGAAAGTGAAATGTGGAGCGAAATCTGCAGCTGGAGCATGATTTGCGGGTCGGCGGCTGTCCTGTGGGTGTGCTTGGTGAGTGACGTCTTGCTGGCGGGTCGCTTCTGCAAAGGTGTACTGGCGTCATTTCAGTGACGGATATGACGTCAGTGAAATCTTTGTGTATCCCGGCATAAAACACTTTCGTGTTAAAATACAAAACCCGACAACGAACAACCCTAAGTATAACGTACTCTTTAGTACTAAAGGTTGCTTCCCCGCAAGAAGACCCTGAGTGCAGTGGTGCACCCTTTACAGGCCGCTTGCTCCGTTGTACTGGCCTCACTTCCGTGACGGAAATGACGTCACTGAAATCTTTGTGTATCCGGGAATAAAACACTTTCGTGTTAAAAATCTTAGCATTTGTCCAGCGAGTAGGCCCCGCAAGGAGGGTTGTGGGGAAGGTGCAGGCAAGAGTCGAGTGAAGACCTTCCCTCTTGACTGCTGTCCGTCTTCCAGACGAATTCCAGTGTGCGGGCCTGCTGCCACGCATGCTTCTTTTCTATCGACAGTCGTCCCAGCATCACGTTGTCGAAGCCCATCTGCGGCAGAGAGGAACCACAAACCCCATTGCACACGCAATACCTGCAGCAATCGTTCAATGTGATTAAGTTGCACCTCCGGAAGGAAACGTGAGATGGAAAGAAGGCGAAAATTTGCCGAGGATTGCTTGCATCAGTGCAAATCACGTTGTAATGCGATAGCACTGCTTTCGCCCTTCGTCTTGTACACTTCCGCTTCCCCTCTCTCCAGCTATCTTTTCTTCATCCCTTACCCTTCTCACAGTAGTTACTGTTTCTCCCCTTTTCCCTGTCGTTTCTGCTCCACTCCTATTAAGCTCACCCTCTGACTCGTCCATCACCCTCCTCTCACTTAACGGCTCCCTTCCTCAAAGTAACGTAGCCCTCCTGGCGGGTTATATAGTTCGTTCCGGAAGCTGTAGGAAGCACTGCGCATGTTACACGGCTCTTAACAATCCGCCCAACTGTCGCGTCAAATACTGTGGGACATGCTATGTGAGCGGCTAGGCATTGGGCCTTGCCGTTTCACCTGCTCAGTGGGGAACAGAAATGTTCATCCATTGCCCCTTTTCTTTAGCTGCCCATCGTAGAATGTCACGGTGCGTTAGGGGCGCCTATTGGTGGCTTTGTTGGAAGCCGTGTAGAATCCACCTTTTAATTGTAGAGAATGGCCTCAGGCATAAGAAGAAGTCTTCAATGGTGCAGCAATTGCACCCGTTTCACGCAAAAATGCGAGAAGAGACTGGTGCTGGGGCCCCCATATCTAACGCTTAAGATCTGAGGAGGGTCCCAGGATGGAGCCCTGTGCCTCGGAGGTGTTGCATACACGCTGATGCATGAAGCTATAGTTTAATGAGCTACAGTAATACGTTGGTCACCGATCAGCAGGTGAGTCGCCAACCTCGGCTGACCGTAGGGCAGACGACACGTCTGCCCCCATAGCGACGTGATGGCTACCCAGGGGCACCATGAAGGCAGGAAAACCCTTTAAATTCTCACTAAATAGTTCAGGCACTAAAAAGGAGAAAGATTCTGCTGGTGAAAAATAGGAGGTTGGAAGTTTGAAGAGAGGCGTTTGTTCTGCAGTGGACCTTAACAGGGTGTCGCTGACGACGATGATTATGGCAAGTTCAGTTTTGAGCACTAGCTTACAGCACCTCAGAGATGTTTCAGATTAATTTGGTGAGAAGAAAATGTAATCAAGGGAGTGGAACGCACCTCGGCGAAGAGTGCGGCCTGGGCGACGCTGTGTCCGAAGGGATCCGCCTGCCAGGCAACGCTCGGTACACCGCACTCAGGCCCGAAGGTGTCGTTCAGGAAGCGAAGTCCCAGCGTCATCTGGTCGATGATGGCCGTGTAGTGCGTCACCGCCTCGTCGTTCTGCGTCCAGCCGCCGCCCACGAACTGGAGCTGCCCTGTAATGGAGTGGCCTCGTTGCTGTTGCGTCCGGGGATAGAACTGCGTCTACAAGGATCTTTGAATCTTGCTGCAAATCCAAATTTCTTGTGAATTCTCTTTAGCTCTGAATCTAATGTAGTGATCTTTAAAAAGTGGTACCCAAACTGGCCACTACGATGACTCAACTATTACACGAAGTTTTATTTACTTGTCACAATACGGAAGCTACAGAATAACTGTTACGGAATTACCGGCGGCTACAGAATCACAGAACGCTACAGAATTACCGTCTGCTGTCATTACATTGAGTATGGTCACGGAAGAAGACTGTAAGCCTTCTTTAATTAAAACCATCCGAAAATAAATGATAAAACGAGTCTGTAGTTACGCCGAATTTTAGCTGCGTTTGGTAATTACAAAAGTTTGCAATGAAGTTTAAGTATTGTGAAATTCCTGTCTGCTGCCAATACATGTGCCATCATGGCATGGGCTTCTACATGTCTATACCCCCAAGTAAAACTTTATTGCCTGAAAGATTCACTCAGCCAATTAAATACGATGTATGATCCATCGCAATTTAAAGACAGACGTGTTTTCTTTCGTGCGGAGCCGCTGCCACAACTGCGTTGTAACTTGAGACAGACAGTGCGCCTTCGCTTAAGACAGCGCGCCCTAAGCAGCGTTAGTATTAAACCAAGAGTGTAAAACATGGGTATATTAGTCCTTTTTGGTAAGATGACACGCCATCACCCCGCTACAAAGGGGAAACCAATAGCAATCATCATCATCATCATCATCATCATCATCATCGCAGGGAGATCCGAAACATAGCTTACCTGAATGCACTAGGTCAAGCACTTTCATCCTGGTTGTCATGTTTTGCTTCATCCACCAGCGCGAAAAGAAGACATTTTCGGCTGACACGTATCGGCGACTGGGATTATCCAGGAGCGCCTTCGTCGTCGAGTCGTAGATGAGCTGTACATCTGCAGATAAGTAAGATTTATTTAGCCCATAAATGTACAGCAACGTAGTCGTGGGCAAGCCTAAACCTTCAGTAGGCTTCTGTGGAGAGGCCATGCTGAGAGGTGCCTTTCTTTGTATATAAATAAATAAATAAATAATAAATAAAAAGGAATGCCTTATTTATTACCACGATATAATTATGATATACCAACTCACCGTTCACGCGCAATCATATCCTCTCGCCATCACACATTTCAGCCCGTGTTGATCATCCTAACAAAGTTAATTCCATCTTTCCGAGAACAAAAAAATACCAAAACTCGCATTTAGCCATGTCGATAACTGAATGGAATTCCTTGCCAGGTAATATTGCAACTGTAACAGAGTCTTCATTCCTTCTTAAAGCATCAAAAGTGTTCTTAGAAATTCCAATTGATTAATGTAGTTATGCGGTGGTGTTGCTGATGTTAATTATTTGATTGTTTTGTGTGTGTTATTTACGCCTACACTTTGTTACCTGGGGCATATTGTATTGTTGTTAACGTACCTGCTCTTGTGCACAGGTTATATGCATGCCTTTTTCTCTTAGTACTTCTGTTGTGTGTAGTTTTCCTGCGCTTTTACATTTTAAGGTTTATATAAAGATGTCTCGAAACATGTATGTATTCTGTGATTGAATATCTTCCCCAATCCCCCCTATGTAATGCCCTCCCACGTCCTTAGGGTATGAAAATAAATAAATAAAATAAATCATCATCACCAGCCCTGTCTACGCCCACTGCAGGCAAAGGCCTCTCCTATTAATCTCCAATTATCCCGGTCCTGGGCTAACTGCGACCAATTTATCCCCGCAAACTTCTTGATCTCATCTACCTTTCGGCCACCCCCCTGCCACGCTTGCCTGCTCTAGGGGTCCACTCTGTTACCCTTAATGACCAAACGGTTATCTTGCCTTCGCAATACATGCCCTGCCCCCGTCCACTTCTTCTTCTTAATTTCTACCAATATGCCGTTAACACGCGTTAGTTCCCTTACCCACTCCGGCTCTCTGCCCCCCCAAGTTTCTGCCTCGTAGGTGATATGACCGGTATTTGGTAAGATGCAGCTTGTCATTACCCACTTTCTTATTAAGGACAATGGTAGGCATGCCATTTTCTGCCCCTATTCCCTAAGTAGACTCGCCCCCGTCGTTGCAGGTGAGCTGCAGAAACCTCGGAGGAAGATGGCCCCCCCGTACCTTGCGAAGAAGTCGACAATCGATAGGCAAACTTGTTATGGATTTTAACTTTACCTAATGGCTGTTCGGCCAAGCTTGAACCTGTTGATACCTTCCCTCCTATTTTAGCAAATAAATGGCACGAAGCAAATCCCGGAAGCCCTGGTTACGCCACGTTGCGTGCTCGACTTACTTCGGGAGAAAACCACCGTTGTAATGACTAGGAACTTACCTGGAGCTCATTGCGTGTATTTTCTTTTTGCACGCAAAGCGGGATGGACATGATCCTCCGCCAGGTATGATAATCCGGTACTGCTTCATACTACACGCGAGATTATCTCAACGAATTGATTAGGAATTATTTATATTTCTCCAACGTCCAAGACTGAGTGCAGTCGAACCTCGTTATAGCGTAAAGTAGTATCGGTAGCAGCAAGCTAGTTCGTTATAGCCGATATTCGTTATAAGGTTAGAGGTCAAAATCGGCTATAACAAATCGACACTCCTGGCTCGCGCAAAAATACCTTGATACAAAAAAATGCATTTTTTGAGTCTTCAAACCCACTATACACAAGGTAATCCTTACCTTTTACCTTGTTGCACTTCGAGCTCAATGAACCGGAACATGAGTGAAATTACAGCAGAAGAGAGTTCACTTGACAAAACAGGACTAGCGTCCTTGTTTATTTGATGAAGGATGTGATCTTCGTCTGGTGGATACTCACAGCACTGAACAGGATGAAGTTTTCCACAGTGTCCATGAACAAAAGGGCCTTTATACGTCTGCAGTTTAGGACTACGGAGTGTTTTTCGCAATTAGCTTCTCAGCCTCCTGGTCAAATATTTCTTCGTTATATCCGATATACGCACGGCTCTCACGGTTTCAGTTTCGTTGTCAAAGAATAAGTGTCATTGAAACCAAACGTCACCAACTCAATTCTGTATTTACTTCGCTGTAGCCGATAATTCGCTATAACTGTGTTCGTTATAGCGAGGTTCAACTGTACTTTGAAGCACAGATCTCGGTTTATAAACCTTTCAAGGGCTGTGTAGCCAAGTAGATACTCGACCAGGTACATACTTGACAAGCTTAGTTATGCAAAACAAATATATTAATCGAAACCGCGTGATCCACTAGGTAGAACTAACGGATCAAAAACAAAGCCAAGTTCTAACACGCCTCACTGTGAAAATGTTGTCACGATACGCTTTCAAAGTTAATTATTGTGGGGCATCTATGTTGGGGTAGTGTCATATTAACTGAGCTTGACGCAATTTTAGGATAGTACGCGATTCTTCCTGTCAGTATGTATGTAACATTAAACTCAAAGGTAATGGCTGGTGCTAGAAGAACTGTCATGTTCGTCTCGGACTATCTGCATGTTCACAGCAAGTACCTTTACCTGGTTTATTTTTATGCCAATGTCATGTTGCCGGCGATGCGCAACCGCGAGGAAAACTGTCAAGTGAACGAGATCTCTTTTATCTGCTACTCTTAAACCCTACTTTATCTCGGGGATATAGTATTTGCTTTTACGAAGGGTTGAAAACTAGTAAGGTGTGCACGAACAAACTGTCTGTGTGTTGCTGCACGGCAAGAACGTTGCGTTATGTGGTGAAATATCAGCTTAAAGGGACCCTGCAACACTTTTGATAAGCGCCTTCACCCTTTCCATCGCGTCTGGACCTACTGCAAAAGCTACAGTTATCGCCAGCACAGAGCGGCACTGCGTATTTGCTCGTCGCACCGGATCGCATTCCGTTTCTGCCTTGTTTTTGTGGCTTTTTTTAAAGTTGCTATGGAAAAGCGTTCATTGCTGCAAAACTGAAGGAAAAACCGGCCAACAGCCGCTACATGGCCTTAGTGACGTAATTCGGGCCGTCGAAGAACGTCAAGACCGGAAAAGAGAGAAACATCTTTTGACCGAGTTTACCAGTTATCTGAGGGCACGGAGCGGTAATTTTTGGCTGAGGTACTCTGCGACCACCTAATCTAAGTACTGGGTGTGTTGGGTGACTACGTTCTGCAAGCATTTAAGACTTCAAAAAATGTTGAAAAAAGTGTTGCAGGGTCCCTTTAAACCATGATTCGCCTGACACACGCAATTCGGGAACACTACTTTGGCCCACTCGTGCACTTCTGAAATTTGAACAGTTTAAGCTCGAAGCAATTGCTTAAGATTTCTAACCTTTTAAAAATCCTGTGTTCCCCCTTCCCCATTAAAGAAGGGAAAATTAAATTGGGGAACAATACCCTCTTGAGCAAAACTAGGGGAGGTTTAAGTCTTTTAGAACGAAAGTCAATTTACAGGGTAAAAAAAAAAACATTCTACTGCTCATATGTTTCAAATGTTCGGGCAAGAGGCACGTTGTGCATGGTAGGAGCGACGACAAGCTAGAAAATATATAAAAGTAAATAAAAACAGTAAGAACAATGTCCTAATCCCGGACTGCGGTAGGGAAAAGTCCAGTTAAAACAACGGTGAAAAATAAAGTTCAGGCTACGGAACAGACAACAAGCGAAGAATACAAAATGTGTTTCAAAAATAGAGAGAAGTTCGCCCCAAATATCCATCTAACAGTAATGGCTTAGTAATGTCACTTCTCAATGGTTGGTTCCCAGTAGTTCTCAAAAATGAGAGTACTAGGTACCTCATTCGGGCTTGTAGAAGTGATGGGGATCCCAATACGAACCATGTTTTATCGGTGCCATCATGTCAATCAATGTGCACTTGCGTCTAAAATCGCCCACACACGTGTTCAGATTCATGTTTTTTTGTCTCTTACTTTTGGCTGATGCGCGTCCTATTGTCAAATAATTTGCTCTTGTTTCAGCTCAACCTCACCCTAACACCGATGTGCTGCTCTTTGGCGTCTGCCTTTTTCTCAAAGCTGACGCGTTCTACAAAAAGCCGCGTGAAAACTTAAAACATGCGCTACGCGTAGGAATTAAACATACATATCAGGCAGCGAAGTCACCTTCTGGAATTGCGAGCAATGTTTGGAAAAACAGAAAAGAATGCGGGGAGGGAGCGGGGATGGCGTAGAGTTTCGGGGAGGGCTTTGCAGACACCTGAAATACCACGGACTTCCATTTAAGAACCAGTGGCTTAAGCTAGTAGACTTAAGCAGTTCCCCAGTTAAGTCCAGCAGTACAGGATCGGAACTGTCTGCAAATAACAAGTTTTAAATGCTGATATAAAAAAAATCATTCAGTTCTTTGTGTACGTTCACCTTCGAAGATGCGCTATTGGTATGCCGTCGATTTGGGTAGGCTTCCACCCAGTGAGACCTTTTGTTACTCTCGGTCGAGAACAATTGTCTTGAACGGTTTAGAAGAAAGCTAATAATAAAAAGAGGAAGTGTGCTCGGCTTCATTCCTCTTGACATGAGGTCGGAAAACCTCTTTTGTTTCCTATTTTTGCGTAGTTTTGGCTTCTTTCGTGTATTTTGTGGTACGGAAGCTGTTTTTGCTGTTCCACATGTCTGGCACTGAGCACAGGCGGAGAAAACTAAGAGACGTTCAAAACAAAGCAATAAAGGGGAACATCAAGGCCACTTACAGTTTTTGTAGATACTATCCAGTGGCTCGAGCCATCCAGCATCGTTGTGACTGTGGCTTAGAATGTGCATGTTGATGTGGCCTGGCTTGGGAGCGGGGCAACCCTGCCGAAAGATGCGTGCCATCAGGTTTACCCGCCGAAGACATTCGGGCAAGACAACTGGATGAAATTGAATTATGCCCGCTTAAGGCGAATATTTGGTTTTGTTTGAGCGAGACACCGCTTTTGTAATTTACCCTGTGTTCGCAATTTAAGCGTCGCGCTATCATGAGCACCTTCCCCACCTTATCAAATGAAATGTTAAAAATATTCATAGTTTACCGTGGAAAGGATTATAATCTAGGCACCCCTCCACATTGGTTGAGAACAGAATGTCCGCCGCCGTTACGTTAGTGTGTGGTCAGCTTAAATATAACGCTAGAAGAGCTGGCGAAACAGCGCGCTAGTAACGGCCGCTCACCCTCCTTTCGCACCGATTGGCTCCCTGGACGACTTGAATTGGCCGGTACGCTGTCAGCCACAAAAGAAACATCAGCAGCAACCGCTGCTGCGCAGCAGAAACCGTCGACCACGGCGGACGCATATTCCCCAGCGAAAGGCGACGCTGCTCGGCACAGGCTTTTTCCGGCATCGACTACACGGGGCGACGTCGCGTTATATACCTATACAGCTCGAATGCGGGCTGGAGGCGAATATGAGAAACTGCGGATGCGTGAACTCATCCTTCGTCGCCACGAGGGTATGCGTGGCCGCTGTGGGGCGCAGTGTCGGCCGGGTGTAAATGCGGCAGCATTCGTACGACCGCTGTGCATTGAAAAGGTGCTTGTCCGTGCAATCATCGTCAGTAACCTCGTACTATTGCGGCTGGCCATCCGAGCGCAGTCACCGGTGTTGCGAAGTTGCCTTGCTCCGTCCGCTATCGAGGCTGCGCAGAGCAGAGTGATAAAGTTCCCGAGCTGACGAAGAGTTGAAGCAACATTTATATACAGTATGTACAAGGGTAACAAAAGCGTTACATGGCTCGCACAAAGGTGACAGAACGTCTCCAATCGGTGCCTCCGAAAAGTGCCGCGCTCGCTGATGCTTCCGGGCTGTTTTTATACCCCAGGACTCCGTTGTAACCGCGGGCGGTTCGAATCGCTCCAGTCAGGACTCTCGCTGGCAGAAGTTTGAATCCGACAAATGAGGCGAAGTGAGGGAGTGAGTGAGTGGAGTGAGTGGAGTGAGTGAGTGGTGAGTGAGTGAGTGAGTGCGGAGGTGAGTGGTGAGTGAGTGAGTGATGAGTGAGTGAGTGAGTGAGTGAGTGAGGGAGTGAGTGAGTGAGTGAGTGAGTGAGTGAGTGAGTGAGTGAGTGAGTGAGTGAGTGAGTGAGTGAGTGAGTGAGTGGAGTGAGTGAGTGAGTGAGTGAGTGAGAGAGTGAGTGAGTGAGTGAGTGAGTGAGTGAGTGAGTGAGTGAGTGAGTGAGGTGAGTGAGCGAGCGAGCGAGCGAACAGGGGGACCCAGCGTTGCAGGACGTGCCGGCAATTTGTCCGTCTCAGCAGCACGTTTTTATTACAATTTGCGGTCAATCTCCCCGAGTCAAAGCGTCTTTTGTCCTTCAAAACCTCGAGGACCAGTCGCAAGATGCCTCGTTTAGTGATTCGATGTCCATTTGGTAAAACAACGTCCTCCAAAGAAGCGTGCGGGGTGGCTCTCCTTGAAGTTGTTTAAACAAACTTGACCGCTCCATCTCATGTTCCGGACAGTTCATGAAAAAAATGTCCGGTGTCACCTGGTACTCCACAGGTTGAACACACGTTCCATGAGCAGGGGAAAGTATGTGAGCTTATGTCCGGCGAAAAGGGCAAGAAGGAAATCTCAATGGTTAAGCGGTAACAGATGAGGGAAGAAGTCCAGAAAGCGTCCCTCTAGGCCCTCTACCACCAGGTAGACTCCCTTGAGCAGGTATTTCCCATCATTATCATGTCTTGAAAACACTGCCATCACCATCATCACTCCCATCCACACGCAGCGAGGGAGATCCTCCAGGCCCAGCGTCCGCCAGCAGAACTCGGCTGGACGTTCGGAGGCGTGTGGCATCCCCGCGCACAGTGGCTGTGTGCTAGGTGCGCTTGAGCCGCTTGAGCTGCCGGTGCCGCCACGAGCTACCACCGCACTATGAATACATCCAGCCTACACGTACGCTTCCGCCGGTGCCTCTAACGCAAGGCCCATCCTCGCTGCCGCTACGTCTCATGTGGTCATCGTGAGTGAGCGGTTCTTTAGCTCCAAGGAGATTCGTCTTCCACATCCAATGGCCTGTCAACACTCCAGCCTTTTTTGGGTTCGAGGAATGACCCGCTGACCACCTGTGTTCATTTTAAAGGGCTTCGTTTCCGTTATCTTGAAGCCGTCGACAACCTGCAGCCACAACTGCTCCCGGGAAGCTTTTGTCCAGCCATCTACCCTCCTCCCCTTACCGGCGGCGTGTTGAACATGTTGAACGAGTAGTTAGCGCTGCCTTGCTCACCGAGTCATCCCTAGCCATGGCCCCACAGGCAGCTCAGCGCTCGACAAGCCAGCACGGGGAAGCTGACACGCCAACCGCAGAAAGCTGGTGCCACACTCATGCGCGCGTGGTCAGGTCTACCTTCACCTGGACCATCGACAACTTCAGCTTCTGTCTCGAAGGTACAGGGTGCGAACTCTACAGCTCCATATTTCCAGAGCAGGCGAACGGAACGTTCTCATGGTGCTTGTGCCTACACCCTGGTGGGGTGAACGCAGAGCACAAGGACTTCTTGTCGCTGTACCTTCAACTCGTGACCTCCAAGCTAGGCGGAGTTCGCGCAAAGGTAAAGTTATCCATTCTCGACACCAATCTTGCAACAGGTTCACACCAAGAGCAGTTTCGTCCATCGTTTCGATGTGGGGAAGCCGTGGGGCTGCAATACGTTCGCCAGGAGGAAAGTCTTACTGGACGATGCCGAGAATCTTCTGCCTGGCGACCAGCTGACGCTCTATTGCGAAGTAGATGCTCTTGTGGACCGCGCTATTTCGCACGGCCACAAGAGCAAGGTGTCGCTTCAAGTCCCGGAAAATCACTTTGCGGCCGATATGGGCCGCTTGCTGGAGAGCCACTTGTTCAGCGACGTCGTACTGGCTGTGGACGGGAGAGAGTTTCACGCGCACAAATCTGTGCTTGCAGCGCGGTGCCCTGTGTTTGAGGCTATGTTCGAGCATGACATGGAAGAGAAGACGAAAAACCGGGTTGACATCATAGACGTGGCTCAGGATGTATTCCAAGAGTTTCTCTCATTTATCTACACGGACCGGGCTCCAAATCTTGAGAAATTCGCTGAAAATCTACTAGTCGTTGCGGACAAGTATGCTCTGCAGAGGTTGAAAGAGATGTGTGAAGAACGGTTATGTTTCGACCTATCGATCGATACGGCCGCGGAAAGGCTGGCTTTTGCCGATATGCACAATGCTGACCAGCTGAAGACCCGCGCTATCGACTTCATCACCGGTCACATCTTGCCCGTGATGGAGACTGAGGGCTGGAAGAGAGTTTCACAGAAACAGCCCCACCTGATTGTCGAGGTTTTTCAAAATATGGTCCGGAAGCAGATTTTGTGCAACGGCCCTCCACGCAAGCGGATTAAGACGACTTGATAGGGCTTACGTGAGTCCTGCTACACCGCGTCACTGCAGATTTTCTCGAAAAGGGTCACTGCCGCCAACGAACAAAAATTCTAATAAACGTCTTCTCGCGGGACGAAAGCAGTTTCAGTGTACATATTTTTAGCATTAGCCTAATCATGTTTCTCGGAAGCGTGCCGGACTTCCAGCGTTTACATTTTCAAAATGTCACATGCAGACGTAGTAATCCGCAAAAGTGCCGAATAATTCTCCAGTTCCCCAGGTTGCTACGCTACGTGCAAGTCTCAAGATCAAGCCAAGACATTTCAGTTTCAGGGCCACTCACCAGCGTATCTATAGCAGCCGAGTCACCTCAGTGTTTGTTTTCAGGCGTCGTCACTCTTACCAGCATCTTTCATCTTTCACACAGCTTCAACGCCACGATTGCGCTCGTCGAATAGGGCGTTTTGTGACTGCTCACTAGTTTGTTGGCTCTGTAGCCAATCAGCAGCTTATATCAGTTTATCTCTTCCCAAGAACGATTTTACGCATTGTCTAGACTGCCGACCGACGGAACTCCAGCTGAGCGCTACAGCCACGGCTGGAGTGCCATACGACGACATTCAGATATTTAAAGGGTCCATGAAGACAAAATACAACTTCGTTTAACTTTAAAGTGCCAGGCATTAGTACCTCACTCAGCTTCATTCCGGCTACGAAATACGTTTTTTAACCTATTAAAACGCAAGAAATACTTAAGAACTTTCAAATTTCGCGCCACAGTGACGTGTTATCGGCGCGAGTGACGTCATATGGGCCAGCACTAAGAACATAATTTTCAGTGTGTTAACTGCAAGTTAGCATTCAAGTGATTCAATCAAACGGAACTAGCGGCCCCACTACAATCGTCCAGTCATGTGTCGTGGCGATTGATTAGTTCGGCCACCGTCAATCGCCCGAACAAGATTCTGTGACGTCATAGAAAAGTTGCCGGAAACTGGCTAGCGAGTCGCCACTGCTCCACACGTTTTCTTTAATGTCTCTGTTCTTTTTTCAAAGTTTGCGATGAAATCGGTATCACTGCTCTGTCAGCTTGACAAGCGGTTCAACCCACTTTCTGCCAGCGGGTTGAACAGACTCACTCCGGCGGCTTTTCGACTCACACCTTCGGCTTATACCTGGATACGTTGAGAAAGATAACGTTTCTCTCGACTAAATTCGACCTCGTCGGGTCAGTGGAAACGAGGCTATAAACGCGGATGGCCTGAGGTAACCTGAACCCGTCTTTCAACTTAACACTCCCCTTTCGTGCCCATGTACACGGGGCTTATGTTATGCTGGCTACCGGAGTGGGACCACCAGCATAGGACCACAACTTCCAGGAACGAGGAAACCATACAGTTAGGGCTAAAAGGGCAAAGCCTTGTCATACGATTGAGTTTTAAACTTGGACTGTACACGGTATAGGCATTCTCTTTGTATGTAGTGAAGCCATCCACTCTCTCATCACTATTGTACCTGTCACCCTCTACCTACGCTCTTATTAAACCGCAGCCCTTTGGCGACCGCCTCAGGGCTGAGCCGCGTCGCCGTCACAACCGAGTGAACGATGGCAAGACCGAATAGTGAAAGAAAGCAGAGGGAGGAGAGTATCGCAAAATTGTGAGGGGAGGGTGGTTCGCCGTGGCGGCACGAGCGCTCTCCGGAAGTGTGTGGTGGGTTCGGGGGCAGTATGCTGTAAGGAGGAGAGTGTCGCGAAAATGTGAGGAGAGGGTGGTTCGCGGTGGCGGCGCGAGCGCTCTCCGAAAGTGTGTGGTGGGGGAGGGGTGCAGTATGCTGTGCCCGCACGAGACGCTCGAGCGCTTCGCTGGTGAAAACGTGAGGGGAGCGTGCGCACGACCATGGTTGGCGTCCCCTGCCTAAAAGGCGGGTCGGGGTCCCTTCCTGGGGAGCATTCCGCGCTGCCGACACAGAGGCTCGTTATATCTGCCGTCGAGAGAACCCACGAATGGGTGCTGCCTCAGCGCACTGCTGCTCCGCCCAAATGTCGCACTTGGGAGTATCGTAATCGCCAGCCAATTTTTTTTCTTTCCCCTTCCCTCACACGGAGTAGCAGGCTGAGAGCCTATATGCTCAGGTCAATGTTCTGTCTTCTTTCCATTAAATAAAACTACTCCCTCTCTTTCGTCCCTTCCTCACCTGTAGGAAAAAAACTGCACTCGGACCATGCCTACTTTTTCCGCATATTCATTGTAGATATGGTGAAGAAACTATGGACCACTGGGTTGTAGACATTTTTGAAATACTTAATGTGCTAGCTCACGCCAAGGCCCTGCCTGCGAATTGAAGGGCCGTCTATTCCCGGAGGGCCCTCCGGCATCCGAACTGGAAGTTTTCTTCCTACTAATCTATTGCCTGGAGACGACCGGTGGCCTCACGCAGCAGCTGTAGCCCGGACTGCAGTGGCTGAATGATGTGCCCGGACTGTTAGCCCTATCTTTTATTCTTTATCCTCTTTCTATAACCCTCTCTCTCTCTCTCTCTCTCTCTCTCTCTCTCTCTCTCTCTCTCTCTCTCTCTTCTCTCTCTCTCTCTATCTATCTACTTTATCCTTTCACTCCCCCTCTACGTCCCTTCCCCGCACTGGGTTGTATGCAGGTGAGCTCCCTGCCGAGCACAAAAATATCCCCAGTGCACTTCATTTCCCTTTCCTTTCCCTCAAACCACAAACAACGTCGAGTATACGACACTTCTCCGTGCCAACCTATGGAGCGTACCCTCGCGTGGGAATAGCCCAGAATGAACGGAAGCCCCTCACAGCACGCAATGGAATGCTGGCTTCTCTGCTTGCTTGCTTTCTTGTTTTCTAACTTGCGTGCCTGCACAGTCATTCGGTTCGTTTTCGCTTTCCTGGGGAAGAAATCCACGGCAAAGTTCTTATTTCGCTTTTCCGTTTTCATTTGTCTTGTTTCGTTCCTACTTATTTTCCCGGGGAAAACAAATTCCCGGTGTTCACAGTGCTGTCCGAAGGCGTTCTAGCTCAGCGCTACAGGCATGGCTAGAGTGCCGTCCGACGACATTCGAATATTCAGGACTATAGGCTTGCACCGCCCTAAGCGTCTATAGCTGTGGTGTGCAATAAAGAAAAAAAAATGTCGTAGTAGTGTAGCGGTTCCGCCATAGCTTCTTGATGGCAAGAACGGTGGTTCGAGGCCGGCTCCTGCCTCGATCTTTTTTTCACTTTTAAAATGGATTGTAATTATTATCGCTTGGGTTAGTTTTGGGTGTTGGATCATGTTATGTTAAGTTACTTATAGAGCGGTTGCTAGCCACATAAACCCACACGTCGGCACAGCATGGAGCAGCCCGGACAATTTATCCATCATCGGAGCCCAATATCCCCGTGTTGCCAATAATTACTTCAAGGGACACGGTGCTCATCGCTATCCACGATTCTCTCGACTACTTCATGTACGATTACCATCTCCCCATTCCCTCCAACCTTCGCATCCTAACGGATCCATATGAAGCTCTCCAAGAACTTTGTCATCCCAGGTCCACCCCCGCCCCCCCCCCCCCCTCCCTTCTGCCCATCACATTGTTCATCAAATCCCTGTGCTCTAAACATCAGGCTGCCAAGTCCGAATCGACTGGACCCCCGGTCATGAACCAGCCGCTCCTGGGAACCAAGCAGCTCACGTGGCTGCACAGGAGGCCCTTCTCACAATAGCCTCGGATGGACCCCCGGCGCCGCCCTTCTCGGACCACCCCTGGCCCAACTGCCCTGACGATGACCCCACTCTCGCTCCCGCAATAAGGCTCCGTAGATTCAGGCAACTGAAACAACAACGCTTCAAGGCACTCACCCCTTCAGGCCACCTCACCTCCTTCCCCATCCTGACCCGAGCACAAGAAATCTTCTTGAACAAGTCCCTTACCAACACCTGTACGGCACCAGAGGACATTCGACAATGGTATTATCCACAGCACGACCCCCGATGCCCCTACTGCCACCCCTCCATAGCAGCCGATCTCCACCACCTCATTTGACACTGCCCCAAGTTTTCTCCCTTTCATACATTCACTACCCCTCACCACGACACCTCAACGTACGTCGACCCAACATCCATCCCACACGACACACTCTTCGAAATCATCATTTATGCCACAAAAAATCGGGCCCATCTCCCCACGAGGGGGGACTCGAGTAAATGCGTCGCGTAGGGGGTGGGTGTATTGCGTTAACGTTAGTGTTTGGGGGTGGTGGTGGGCTGGTAGTGAATGTGTTAACTATTATTGCTTATTACTATTAATTATTATTATTTCTTTCATATATTAATTATTACGTTCGTGATTTTGCGACTCGAGTCCCCCCTCGTGGAGAGATGGGCCCAATTTTTCTTTTTTTTTTGTGACGCAAGAAGTGAAGGCAAGGAGTAGGTTGTTGTAAGTCGTTATTTATTTATTTGTTGCTGTTTTCGTTGTATTGGACGCTGAGAACGACGGCTTCGTGGTCGCTAAAGTGTACTGTTAAGGGGTCTTTAAGCAGTGGTCGTGCGTTGCAGCAACTGGTGAAGACGAGATCGATGCAACTGCTGCCGTGTATCAGCAGCTTCTTGACGTAGTTTGAATGAGTCAAGGATATAAGGCGCGTTCGTACCCATTGATTGTGTGTCGCTTTTGTGGCGCAGTGAGAAGCCAGGCTGCCGATAACTATTATTTTTTTTTATATAGTGTAGGGTGAGGGGTGCGGACCTGTTGTTGAGAGCGAGGAGGAGTGGGGGAGAGGGCGCACCTGCGCGCTGAGCTGTTGCGGACGGACGGCGGACGCTACATGTGAGTTAAAGAAATGCTCTGCATTTCAAAGCGGCCCAGTACGGGCAATTTAGCAGTGGTCTGCACGACTTCTGAAGAGATCCGTTGAAGATGGCGCAATAAGGACTGTGCTCCGCCCTCCCGATTCCCTCCCCCCCCCCCTGGTTTTTGGCCTTCTTTTCTAATGAAGTTAACAACAACATGGCGTGCGTGCGTGCGGGTCAAGGAAGCGCGAGCATGCTTGCGCCCATTCTTGCTACGCGCGAGGCAATAGCTGCGGGCCATTTTGTCAGGTTACAAATGCATTTATGAGATACCAACTTTCTATCTAGGTAGACGTAAGGTACACGGCGAAGTTTCTGCCACAACTCTCGCGCGCGGTGTAGGAGGACTCGGGAGAGTGAGGAAGGAAAGGGTACAGCTGGAAGAGAAAGGAGAACGCTGGGGGGACCCTGGGGATTCAGAATGACGCATCCGTATGCGGCAGCTCGGCGGGAGCTGAGAAGGAGATTGGGGCGGGAGGGAGAACGCTGGTCATGCGCCGTGCGATCGCGCGAAAACGCCAGTACCCTCCGCAAGGCGGCGAGAAGTGCGCAGTGTTGCCCTATCGATCCGCCTCAACTGTCACGGGGCGCCGCTCGAGTCGACATGGCTTCGTTCGAGTGCGGCTCTGGTTCGGCCGAGCTTTGTTATTCGCACGTTGTAACGTTCTAGCTGTTTAGAACGGTCATTTGTTAACCGCCGACCCATCGCCGCCGACTGGACGAGGCTAATGGCGGGCCCGCCACAGCCCTTCTCGCCGGCCGCGGCCTGCGCACCAGTGACGCTGGTGGAGATCAGCGTGTCCTGTAGGTGGGTGTGCCACCGGTTAACGGGAGTTCATGCACCGCGGCTCTTTGTGTGGTGTTGGCCCGGCACGTCGGGCGTTTGTGCCGTCACCACGCGACTTGGCGTGATCTCCCCCCGTGGAGCGGCCGCTCCTGGATTACGCGTGCCCGTCTCCGACATGAATAGTTAAACGTGGGCGCTACAGGTGCGCCTGCTCACGTTTGGAAAGGTGCTTGTGCCCCTGGTGATGTGGTCACTCCATAAAGTAACGCAATTTTCACCTCCTGACTTTATGAGCGACATGTAAGATGTGAAGAGAAAACAGACCGAACGGTGTGTGTTGGTGAGGCAGCAGAAACTGCTTGTTGAATAGACCAAAGCGAAGGTCGTGATTGAAATTTACTCCAAGTGCTTTCATTGAACATGTTCATGTTAAGGGGTGACTAGCTTTCCGACAGAATAAACGTTCACGATGCAGTTAGATGAGTCCCAACGCAAGATGAACGGTGATAGGGTCGCATTACCCATCGTGACAGCCCATCGCCGCTGCAAGCTTACGTTACAACATACGTGGTTGTTTTCTCTGAAGTCATTATTTTCTTTTGCGCGCGAACTTTGCAAATCTTTACTGAGTGCGTCGACGCGACAATCGTGAAGAGGGGGTAAACAGTAGGATCATGTTTGGCTCGAAGAAATGGCACACACGTATAAAGAGCACGACACATGAATATGAGGCTGCCGCAGGTACATACGAGTTCTATGAGTTAGCCAAGCGGCAATGTTGAACAACTGAACGGGCTTGCTTCTGCGAAAAACGAAATGGCCCATAGCAACGTAACATGCCTCGTTACACAGATGAAAGTGTATATTCTGTTTTAGGAAGTTTTACGCACTGCTTCCGTCGATATAAGCCAATTTTTCAGGCAGTTGTTTTTCTAACTCACGCCTAAGATACGGTTACTGCGCTAATCCATCGCGTATATATGCCGATGAGACGGAGACGCACTCACGCACCTAAAATGCAAATTTTACATACTCTAGAATCGTCGAAGCGAGCCACGTTGCTTAAGAGCGCATAAAAGAATAATTTTACCGGTGTTAAGTACCCACTAAAGGCAGTTAACGCAGGGGTTAAGAAATAAAGCTTTAAACCTAAATTAAATATATGCATCGGATTTGGCTTATCACGTTACACTCGTCTCTAAAATAATAGACAGGAGTCGCAGAACGAATTAGGTAGGACTCTATACCGTAATGAGGAATTAAATATTGAAATTGGGAACGAAGAGAAAACTCGCAAGGCCTGTGAAAGGAGTAGTTGAAAATCTTTGGGAGAGGTCGTCATCTTTATGTGTTCATGAATAGACTGATGAGCTGTGTATGATGAAGATGTTGATGAAAAATCGTTGATTCTCTCACTTATTATGAGCTATTTCCTCGATTTTAGGCTGTACAGGATGCTTGCTTTTTTCCTTGCAAGCAAGACGCCTCCAATTTCGCGCAGGGTCATTATATTTCCGCTGCTGTTTTCACGTGGAAATTATTTCGAAGCGCCGTCCTCGTACGATGCACTGATATTTTTTCCCGTTACCTTACAGGGAACTCAAACATACGGACGTCTTCTCGAAGTCAGATCCAATGTGTGTTTTGTTTATACGAGACCGGGGCACCGACAGGTATCGTGAGGTAAACGCTTTCAATGAAAAGAAGCCATTTTGTTCGTTTTTTTTTTTATTCCAATACGTCAAAAACAGTGGAATGACACAGTGTGCGAGCAGACTTCTTGCCTTACGTTTTGTACAACAGCAATTTATTTATTATTTATTTATTTATTTATTTATTTATTTATTTATTTATTTATTTTTATTTTGTTTTTCTTTTAAATACTGCCATTCTCTTTTGAGACCACAGCAGGTGGTCATACATTAATATACATGGACAATAACATTAAGAATAATTCTGTACATAACACAACAGTGCTGAATAAACGTTAATTAAGCTGATAAGAACGGAAACATGCAGGTTTTGTTTACACAGCCAGATGTTCAATGTCGATAAGAAAATGAAAATTCGCGACTCATATTTCTACAAAATTTGGCGGAACAGAACCGGGAAGTGCAGTTGTCTTTGCATTTACAGGGAAGTGCATTTACATCCAAGTAACAAATATCTAGCTTGCGTGTAGAGCAAGTTGTACAAAATCATAAAAACAACAGAAAAAACACATTGTTACCGAAATCAGGAATAAAGGAGTAATAAACAGTCAAGAGTCGCCGCAAAGCCTACTTTGCAACATGCATACAAAGGCGTAAGTTGCTGTACACTGTGCAGCGAACGTCAATGCGGACTGGGTGAAAAATTTCCGACTGCGAAGTGAAAAATTTCCGACTGCGTTGTTTTCCTGTTAGGGGCTAACACTCACCATTCTTAATAAAAATTCTGATAATGAATCCGTGTTAGTGATAGACTGACCTAAGCAGTTCCGCTCCCTAATGGCGAGCGGAAAAAATGAATACTTAAAGACATTGTTATGACAGGAACATTCAATATTCCTGTCATAACGATGTCTTTAAGTATTGATTTCAAAGCGCGCGTGTGCTTTAAGTATTCATTTTCAAAGTGCGCGGGTGCTTTTGTTTTGTTTACCTGGGTTTCAGAAAGGCGGATGCACTTATACGCGTCGATTTTATAATGATTGCGCAAGAGTTGGTACAGGTACTTTAGTCGCATTTTGGGCCCTCAACCGATAATTAGTTAACATATTATTTGGTGAGTTCCTTGTTGCAATAAAACTGTCGGCTGGCCTCCGATCCCTTATTTTTTTAATGTTGGTGGCAGTAAACGGAAACCAACGGCGTTGGCGTATTCTAGTACTGGGCATATGTACGTGGTGTAAGCTAGGAGTTTAGTTGATTGCGACGGCAGCCGAAAACATCTTCTACTATAAAACAGCTTGCTCAAGGCAGTGGATGTAATGTTTGCGATGCACGAATCTCATTTAAGATCAGATATTTGAATTACCCCAAGTAGTTCTGTTTATTTTGACCAGTTGCGTGCCATTGATGTGTTAATAGAAATCCATGGGTTCTCTGTTGCTTGTTATTGTCATATGCACTGTTTTCTTCAGATTAATACTCATTTGCCATTTGTTGCACCAATTTAGCGGATTTAGTATTGGTGGTCTCTAGGACTGTTGATTTTCTTATACTAATGATGTCACCAAACGCGTGACAGAGATGATGTGTTATCTCTTAAAAAGAAGAAGGAAGCAAGGAGTTGACGGAGGTCTTTTACATAATTAAACTTTAGAAAGAAATAAGAGAGAACAAACCCCCATTTAATTAATCGGCGCGTTACGTCGCCTCATCGCCTGCGTTGCGTCGACGCGTTAAACCATACAGCGAGTCTGGAGGTGCGTCAGGATGAAGTGTCTTTTATTTCGGCATTTATCAACCATCTCATCTTGAACTAAAAAATGAATCCCGACACTTGAAGCTTTCGACAAGTATGCGGTCGAATTCCAACAATGCGTTTTCTTTCAGTTTCCCCGGATGCTGTTTTGGTGTATCTTCTTCCCTTTTCAGGTCGCACGCACAGAAATGATACGGGACTGCCAAGATCCAGATTTTGTGAGGAAATTTTTAGTCGACTATTATTTTGAGGAACGCCAACAGCTCATGTTCAAAGTGTAAGACCCCTTTTTTCTCGTACACGGCATGAAAAAATACGCGACTCATACCGTACCCTTCCTAACACAGGTTCGACATCGACAGCCGAAGCACAAACCTCGCAGATCACGTGAGTGTTTATCACAAAAGATGTTATCCTAGACAAAATTTCCGGATAAAATTACCCTACTATTCGATTTTCGCTTTATTTGCATTTAAAGGCGCCACATGCAAATAGGCCACGCGTGCCCTTGTGCGCCTTTTGGCGCGAAAGAGACGACTTGTTTTTGAAAAAAAAAAAAACATTCCGATTCATTGAAAAAACCTATATTTCAACAATTTAGCTACCTTGTGTACATACATGGCCAAGTTTTTGCGTTCCAGATCCCCTTCTTGTGTTTTATCAAAACAAGCCTCATTTTCGTTTCTTACTCGTCACACTAACGTTTTTCCACCCTGCAGGACTTCCTCGGCCAAGTTAGTTGTGTGTTGGGGGAATTGGTCGCCTACCAAGGCCAACAAGTCAAGTTTCCCCTCACGTATGTGCATCTGGTTGACTTTTCGTTAGTGCCGCATACTTCATACGGCTAGTTCCTGGTTTAATAACTTGGGCACCGTCACTAACAATCGTGAACGCTACACCTCACAAAATACAGAAGGGCATGAAAGTAGCAGAAATGATGCGCAGCTTTTGCGCGCGAACATTTCTAACCATCACTATATGCCTTCTTATTCTCGTTAAGTTCAAGTTGCTGAGGGCTAGTACGGCCATACATTTTCGTGAGGGAATATATTAACATATATTTTTTTTTCTGTGAGTGCGAGTGTGGTGTCACGGGGCGATGGGACACGGGAAACTCGCCACAGCTTTTGTCTGCCAATGTCACATCTAGAACCATTCCAATTAAGACCCTATGTTCAAAAACGGAAGATGAATTTATGGTGGTTTTAGAAGTTCTTCAAACTGTGCGGCAGGGTTATTGCGCCCCGTGCACGTTACAATGTTTTCGTGGCTTTTACTGTATACGGAATAAATGTATGTAAATAAGTAAGGATTTATTAGGCACAGCCATAAAACCGATATTTATGGCGCTTAAAGTCCAGTGCAAACACTGCAAGCACGGCCTTGTGCGACTGAGTGATATGGCCGAATCTGTTCTGAGACAATCGACGACGGGCATACATTATTCGGAGGCTGACTGCTTGGTAGCTGTAGAGGGCGAAGAAACTCCCGCTTTACATGAACTTAATTCTCTACTGGCTGAAACATGCGCCACTAGATCAAAACGATGCAATCAGGCGCTTTTTATAGAGACGTGACGTTCGGGTAATCGACGCACTGCAAAAAACATAAGCAGCCAGGACGTTTTTTACCGCAATATTGTGCGCGGAGTTCTTGCTATTCTGACAAAAACTGTTACCGTGAAAACATGTATAGCCCTGCGGGATCGTGCGTGTAAACATTATTTGATTTTTTTTTTTCTTTCGCGGCAATTGCGGAAAAAAATGCCGCTTGAGTTTCCTTGTTGTAGTTCTGCAGAACACGCCCTCTCACAGCACGCGTAACCTAACAGAAGCTTTACTTCGAGGGATTGCGTGTGCTGTTCGTCAAATGGGAACGGTCGAGAGCTAATCGTCCAGGGCTTCGTTTCATGCGAACCATATTAAAAGGGCACAAATCAATGGACTGGGAATGGGAACACTCGGGTAATGAAAAAGAGACGAAAATAGAGAGGGGCGAACCCTTGCCATGGCCTGAGACCTCCGGTCAAAAGTTGGGAAGCGGGACGGGAAGGAATTGGTGGGGACATTAGGGTAAAAACGACAGCCAACCAAGAGCACACCTCAATGCCGGCTTGCCTGATGAGATACCTGCAAAGCTTCAAACACGTGCTTTACAAGGTGGAGCGCCGAGTGGATAGACCCTTAATTGATATGCTTGCAGTTGTCGAAACAAGTTAATTGTGTCTTGACGCAGCGTTCTTCGTGAACACTGAGTACTCCTCAGTGCCTCCCCCGTACCGCTTTTCTGGCAGTTGGGAGGTCTGGGCAGCTTACCATGCTCAAAAAATGTCTGCATAAATTTAGATAATTTTCTACTAATGCGTAGCATTCTTAAGCCGCTTGTCCAGGGTGTGAGTTCTTTACAGCCATATTTGGCTCTGAGTAGCCAAAGACTTTTGGTCATTTTATTGTTCGTAAGTTTTCTTTTGTTTCATTTCGCCAATAATGTAAGTGTATGCATTATAGCGATAAGTGTCTTTACTTCAGCAATTGCCTATGTATTCTACAGCGGATGGAAAGGGTTGATCCGTTTTCGCTATTTTTTATTCGTATTTTTTATTAGAGCATTGTTTTGCAGGCCTGTGTTGTTTAATGTTCGGTTTTGGAGGACGTGTATAAAATGCGTATTTTTGATTTCTTCAAATAAGTTTCGTGATTTTTTTATTATTTCTATTTTTCATTTTTTTTTATTCTTCCAAATGTCGTTTGACCAATTATCTTCAAGTACGCTATTATGACGACTGAACGTGACACTTCCGCAGTTCTGCATTTTGGTGCCGATGCAGGGCGTTACGTGTTACCCAGGGCGTTACCCACCCCCGCACCCACACCTCTCTCCGGAGGCGGGCCACATGCTGCGCATCCTACAAACACACACCTTCCCACACAGAACATAATCCGCCTTTTTCAAGACGCCACTGCGCATGCGCGAAGCCCTAGCGGTGAACGCGAGAAACTGTTTGGAGTGCCACTGCACCATCCGTCTGCAGCGTCCACCGATACGCGGCTGAGGCCATGCATCGTCGGCAACGTGAACTGCAAATATCTAGCCACTTTTGTTTTGTTTGAATGCAATGACGCTTTCGTTCGTGTGCTGCTTACAATTGCACATCTCGGGCCAAGGGTGACAAGAAGGAGCATTTTTTTTTTTTTTGCTTCCCGTCAGCTACGCGCGACAGGCAACGCCGAGAAGCCTGGATTAGGGCTGTGAGACGCCAGTCCGAAAATGGGAAGCAGAAGTAACCGCCGTTAAGTTTAACGTGGTGACGAAACTTGAACCGCGGTTATCACAAACTGCGGTTCTGCCTGTTACACACGAAATTCCGATTGTGGTGACCGCGGTCACTTGGTTGTGAGCGTAACAAAAATAAATTACCACACTTTTAACTTAACGTGAAATATCGAAATATCGAAATATCGACAAAACGAAATATCGTTAAAGCAGTCGCTTCTGACCCAAACGCAACGCAGTCGCTCGCGGCGAGGAGCGGGGCTTCCCCAACTGCTCGCAACCGGCTTGGTTTGCTCAGGTCAAGCTCCGGTCTGCTCGGTGTAGGGAACTTTAGGCTTAGCATCGCGGTAGATATTTGACCGCCGCTTTCTCTACAACTGCGAATTATAATCCATAGCACAATTTTTCACCGCACTAACATCAATTTCCTCGCATGTGGAAGTTCTTTTCCAAGATCACTTCGAAGAGCGGCGATAAGCTGTTGCTGCCGCGGTCTGGGCCGGTTCGAGCCGCTTGCAGTTCGTTGCGGGCAGGCGCGCCGGCGTGTTCACAGGCACGGCCGACGTGCGCGCCGTTCGTTTCCAAGTGCTGAAAACGCTTCATGATTGCCTGGTTTATCCTTTTTTTTTTTTTTTTTGGCGGACGACGCGCGGAATTTAAAAATTTAGCACGGCTTTTGTCGTAGTTGATCGGGTGGATCGGGAAACGAGCCGCTGCTGACGGGCAGTCGCGCTGCTTGCGAGAGCAACGCAAAGAACGCCAGCGCCTCTTGGGGGCAGCGTTGGGGCGCCCGCTATTTGAGAACCTTCGTCTCCTCCGAACGCCAGGTGATTTTTTTTTTTTTTTTTTGCCTCCGCTGATGCGCCGCCACTTGCGTCCGAACTGACTTGCGTGATTTTGAGCACTGCGGGAACTGCGGTTAGCGTGACTGAACTGAGGTGGCCAAGCTCAGTTTGCGTTAACCATGGTTAGCGGGGTAACCGCAGTTTCGTCTGCCGTGTAACGCAGCAAACTGCGGTTTTGTCTAACCGCGGTTCGCTTAACCGTGCTTAACTGCGCCCGTGTAACTAGGGTATTATGGCTAGTCGACCGGGCCAAGTCCGTCCAGCCGTTAGTAACGGCAAGAAAGCCTCCCGGAATGAATTGTTCCCTCTGGCGATTGCATGCTGATTCAGTTGCAGTCGTCAGGGGAAATATAAGATTAAAAAAAGCGACTAGGTGAGACGGAAAGATACCTTCTCTTCGAGCGTCGAAAAACAACGCGCTCACGCCTAAGGCAACAACCACGACGCACCGCGCTACCCTTGACCTCCGATCTGCTTTCCGTCGCGACCTCAAGAGGGCGCCACACCGCAGCGAAAAAGGCGGATTGATACACAGTCATCCACACCTCTTTACTGACCCTACCTGTCCAGCCTGCGCGGCACTCGAAACTCACTACCATTCCCTCAGCGAATGCCCCGCAGACCCGTACCCCCCGTTCCCTCCCCTCACCACTTGGAGCAGATGTTGCGTGACCCGGGGGAGTCAGGCGAAGTCCTGGCCACCTCCCGGGCCCTGGCGGTCGCGGCGGCCCTGTGGGCATCCTCCACCCCTAATAACTGATCCCGATGGACGAAAAAACGTATTCTTTCATTCCTTCCTTCCTTCCTTCCTTACGTGGTCCTGGATGAGGGAAGGGGAGGGGGGGGGGGGGGTCGGCAAAGAATGCTACTCATTAATAGTATCCCGTGGTACTAGGCGCAAAGGCCTTATGCAGAACGTGGCCTTACAGCGCCGTGGTGTTGTTCCCTTTCATTTGCCCGTCTCGTTGGCACTGTTTTACACTCATCGTCATGTTTCAGCAGCTATCCCAAGCTTACACGTTAGCCTTATACGACTTAGCCTCAATGTCACCCACGAGGATAATCCGTTCGTCTGGCCCGTAGTAGAACAGCATTCTGCTGGGAGCCGATGCGACACTGTGCTGTGTTCTCTCTCTCTCTCTCTCTCTCTCTCTCTCTCTCTCTCTCCTCTCTCTCTCTCTCTCTCTCTCTCTCTCTCTCTCTCTCTCTCTCTCTGTCCCTCTCTCTCTTGCTCTCTCTCTCTCTCTCCATCTGTTTCCCTCTTTCCCTCTCCCTCTGTCTCGGTCTCTCTCTCTCTCCCCCTCTGTCTCGGTCTCTCTCTCTCTCTCTCTCTTCCTGCGAATACTAGCAATTAATGTCGCTAGTTGGCGCTGTTACCTGCTACTCATAAACGTCTGCCTGTTGTCCCTTCGTTCTGTTGCTTGCAGGGGACTAGCGAAGAACTCTGGCTACATTTTGCGTGAGTGTCCGTGGAAAAGCCACTCAGCTGTGGCTATATTCAATTTTACAAATCTTGCTTTCAGTCACCACTGAGGAAGTCCTCGACTGCAAGGTAAGCACTCGGTTTGCCTAAAGAATATGTGGTCTTGGCATGTTATAACGGTCACGGTTGAATGCAATAATTCTCCATTTCAACAGCAAGATGGGATTTAGGTTGGGTTTTACAGAGGTGTATTACTGGTTTAAATGCCAACATAGAGAAATTCGCTTTCTCTCTCTATTCTTCCATGCACGATTGGCAAAGCCAAAAGTATTGCCTCTGTAAGCTGAAACTCTGGTAGAGTGGGTTGAAGATACAGAAACACGCGAAAAGAAGGCTGATTTATTTTTTGGTGAACTGAAGAAATTTCTCAATTAGCTTCGCGTGCTTGTTAACGGTGTGCTCAGTCTATCTCGATAACACCTCACGAATCATCAGAAAATTTCAATACGATTGCTCTTTCTTCTACACAAATCACATCAACCTAAATTCAATCTCCGCACGCGTTATAATCAGATGACAAATGTTTGAACAATTTTTCAATTTTTGGACGTCAAATATTCAATTGGAATTTTTGTTAAGTTTTAAAATATTGGGAGACTCAAAGTGATGGCCATTGAAATTGATAATCAGGATGATGAACGATGATGCCGTGGTTGATGATATTGGTGATCAACCTTTTCGAATCTTGCAGCGTACAGTGGAGATGCAGTGGAATGGGAAGAACTTGGACAGGAAAGACTGGTTCGGCAAGTCCGACCCTTACCTCGAGTTCTACCGCATCAGTGAAGACAACAGTTACACGGCGGTGTTTCGCACCGAGGTAATCAAAACGACACTGAACCCCACGTGGAAGCCCTTCAAAATACAGATGCGGCAACTGAGTGGCGGCGACGACGATCGGAGCATCCGGGTGGCTTGCTACGACTGGGACTTCGGCGGAGGGTAAGGTTAATTTTCGTCTCACGGGCTTAACCTGATGATATGCGCAAAACGACACAAAATCAGGAACGACAGGTAGCAGTACACCATACAGAGAACATTGTACCCACTACAAGTGTGTTGTGTGTTAATGAAGTTATTCACTTTGGTATATATGAGCCCGTAATGGGGTAGTGGCAGACAGTATCCCATCGTGTCGAGCATGTACAGAACTTTAACAGTTCATATTAGTGGAAGGACTCTGTAATTCACTGTTCCTATTGTTGCTGTGTACAGTTGTTGACCTTCTCACCCCCAAGACACCCCTCCCCTCGCAGCGCCCGATAGCGTCTTCACAGCTGGCTTCCACTATTAAAAATTTCAACTGAGTTATAGTGTTGTCCACAGCTTCCGTGCACTTTCTGTGCACCCTCACCTCCACCCGCTAGCACTGAGAACATCGTTGCCCACTCGCTGTCCACTGCCCTGGTATTCGCCGGCACTGTATAGTCTTGAACAAATGCCAGGTTGTCCTCCGGAACCCGTTCTTACATGTCTACTCTCATCCACGATGTAAAAATATACCCGTCCTCTGATCTAATCATCTTGTGTCAGCTTTTAACTGTACTACGATTAAACAAAATTATTAGTCGTGAAAAGGTTCGCCACGATTTATGCTAAAAACGTATAAAACAGCGCGAACCAACAGAACGCAGTGTAGAAGACACAAGTGTGTGTGTCTTCTACTCCGCGTCCGGTTGATTCGCGCTGTTTTCTACGTTTTTAACATGCACCAACTTGCCCACTTGCTTCCCGTTCTACGATTCATGCGCACGGAATGACTTTTGTTTCGCAGTCACGAGCTGATCGGGGAGTTCCACACCAACGTTCGTACGCTGTGTCAGGGACCCGGCCCAGATAACGAGTATGAGGTGAGAAACCCTGCTCCTGGCGTGCACGTTACCCCATACTACCGTGAAGCGCAGTTTTCCTGTCATCCTTTTGACCAAGCTCATGCGGCAGGACCGAGCTTCGACGCCGGTCACGGAAAATTTTATTACCACAGAAGAGGCTACATAAATGCCGAGGCCAAACCTAGGGCGGTAGGATAGTAGTGCTTTGCTACTAAAAACATAGGCTCTGAATAAAATGGCGTTGAAAACATGAAATAATAAAAAACACACGTCACCAGGCTTCATCATTGTGTGTTCGTGATAGTATGCTGTACTGCCAGAGCAGTCTCTCCCATTACTTAGCCATTGTGTTTTACTGTTCCTATTCCTAGTGATGGGGAGTTATCTACTACCCTAAAGTAGTATCCGTTCCCGTCTAATTCGAGCAACCACTTAGGACCACGCAGCTCATATGTCTAGAGGGTGCGTTGTTTCACATTACTGCGACTTCTTGTGTCAACTGGGCACTGAGTCTAGACTAAATATTGTAGCCGCGCCTTGTAAATGTGTAAAGAGTATTCATATGGGAAACCGTGGCTCAGGATGATTGCTAAAGTTCTCACTGTTTACTTGTTATAAAAATGTCACTTGTCTTAACGCATGTCGAGCCTTCATTAAAAAAAAGCCTTGGTCGTCGAAGCGCTTATGTCCCAAAGTGGAACATAATGTTAGGCCTTCAGAAAACTAAATGAGCACGCAAAGCATGGTTATTGCATGCCCAATAAAACTGGAGAGGTGTAAAGATTATTGATATTGGAAAACGTGGCTCAGGATGACTGCTAAAGTTCTCACATTTTACTTGTTATAAAAATGTCACTTGCCTTAACGCATATCGAGCCTTCATTAAAAAAAAAAACCTTGGTCATCGAAGCGCTTATGTCCCCAAAGTGGAACATAACGTTGGGCCTTCAGAAAACTAAATGAGCACGCAACGCGTGGTTCTAGCATGCCCAATAAAACTGAAGAGGTCCCGCATGAAGACAACGTGCATTCTTGTATCTTGTGACGTCCGTTTTCATAAAGTGCCACTTAACCAATAATACCGCCACTTGCAGCTCATTAATGCACAGAAGAAGGCCGCTAAGAAGAAATATAAAAACTCTGGCGTGGTGAGTTGTTTATACTATTTCATTGATCAACTGCTCAACACTCAACAAATGTATATTTCTCAACTGCAGGTGAAGCTCATGTCCTTTTTAATTAGGGAAGAACCCACCTTTCTGGACTACATCCGCGGAGGGTAAGTTTCGTTTTTGGGGTAACAGCGCGTTAAAAGCATCTGTCACCTAGTTTGCGCGCCAAATGCAGTAGCTCACATACGACGCACGTATTCATTCTAGCAGATGCATAGATATAGCAGAATAAAGTATTACAAGATGGTTAATTACTCAAACTCAGTGTCTAGAATGCCGTCCGACAGCACTGTAGCTCAGCGCTGCAAGCGCGGCTTGAGTGCCGTTCGACGACATTCCAATATTTAAGACTAATCTAGCATGATCCAAGGCGTCTGTCGTTATAGTGTAAAGGATTCATCTTAGCTCCTTATTGCCGAGGGCGGGGTTCTATACCATCTCTCGCCTCGGTTGTTTTTGTTTTATTTTTCATCTTAAAATTGAACTCTAATTTTCATTGGTTATTTTAGTTTTTGGTTGCTTTGTGTTCGTTACATCATCTTATGAACGTTTAGGTTAGGTTATCTTGCTTGACGTTGTCTAGTTCGATGCACTGCAGACACATCAAACTTTTTTTACAAAACGCTGGTGGACGTTGCTATAGTGGAGTGCTTATAATACCGTCGGACCCTTATTATCGGACGGCGCTGTGTACGCAACCTTCTTTAAGTAGAGACCCATTTCTATGTAAACTGAACAAGGAAACCGAGGAAACCTGTGCCTGTCTGTCTGTCTGTCTGTCTGTCTGTCTGTCTGTCTGTCTGTCTGTCTGTCTGGTCTGTCTGTCTGTCTGTAAAGCTTGATGTGTCACATTTCCGCCGCATACGAAAACGTTACTGTAAAACCCGCTAGGACTTCCGTTTACATACAAGTAGAAAAGTCGAATTTGAAGGGGCTTTGTGTATAGCATAACGGCTTAATAATTTATTCGACAATTCAAACTCAACCGTTTCTGCATTTTGCTTTCCCCTCGCAAGGACAGAATGCAGATGCACTTCACTGTGGCCATAGACTTCACGGCCTCCAACGGAGATCCGAGGAATAGGGATTCCTTACACTACCTGGACCCAGTGAAGCCCAACCCGTACGCCATGGCCATCCAGGCGGTCGGCGAGGTGATACAGGACTACGACTCGAACAAGATGTTCCCCGCCCTCGGCTTCGGGGCTCGTCTGCCTCCGGACGGCAGGGTGTCGCACGAGTTCGTCCTGAACGGCAATCCGAACAACCCGTACTGCGCCGGTATCCAGGGTGTCCTGGAGGCGTACCAGAAGACCCTCCAGTCTGTGCAGCTGTTCGGACCGACCAACTTCGCACCGGTTATACACCACGTGGCGAAGTAAGCCGTGCTTTTAGTCATCGTCGCATAACCGGCTATCACAGGTAGTGGGTATATTTTGCCTTCCATTTCGGTGGCACATTGCACTGAGGTGAGAAAGTGCATTCTAATAAGCGATACGTCTTTCGCAGATATGTACAGCGCGAACAATTCTGGTTCGGTGCAGGACTCGATTAAGACTTGCTTTTTAGCCATGGAACATCCCTAAACCGCCCTAAACGATACAAAACCACCCTTACTTACACAGAACGCGTATAAGGAATCTAGGAGAACATTTAGCGCACACACGCACGCACGTACACACACGCACGCGAACATGCACGCACGCAAGCACGCAAATTACTGGTCTTTGCAAAAAAGATTAGCACCGCAGGGGCTGGAACCTCAGCTGTTCGCGGCAATACCCGAGATTCTACGCGTACGCTACTGGGATCTAACAGCGGAGTTGGTGTAGCAGTTGGCAGAGAGAATAGAAAGAGTGTTTAAGGGAAACCAGTAAACCGCGCTGGTTGCGTGCAGGAAATGCCGGCCTTGCACCTATCTGCGAAGAGAATGTCACGTCTAGGAGTGTAAGATTATGCACGAGTACACGTACAGCAAAGAAGCAGACTGCTAAGCGACAAGAAAAAGCATACTCCCAACGCATATATTTATGTGACAGCCAAGCGGCAACACCAAGTTATTATTAGCGGCTACGCTGCTGGCCGACCATCAAATGTACTTGTCTCAAGTCTGGCGGTACGTAGTGCAGTAAGTGCGAATGCACTCTTACGTGCAAGCGTCCGCGCCGTCCGCATTCGCCGCCGTCCGCTGACACAGCGGCCAACTTTGTTATATATGCCGCTGACATCCTGCAACAATCGGCAACGGTTATTGGCCAGGAATCGGTATGTTTGGCAACGGGGGAGAGGCGGCACATGGCCGCTGACGGCGAATGGCCACGAATCGGAGCGTGAGAAGGGCTAATGCACCCGCTTAAAGAGTACTGACACGAAATTTGAGATCCGCTCTAGCAATCAAGTACAACGACAACACAAATATGTGTCTGTTGAATAAATGCATCTTCTTTCTTTGTAGTTGTCTGTGTGTGTGCGATCTCTCTTCGCGAACATTACCGAACCGCGCCAAATTCAACTTTCCCGTGCATTCGACACTTTCACATTCTTTCCCCTCGGGGGAAATGCGGGGATTTTTTTTTTATGTGAGGACCTGCGTCGTACGAGAACGCAGGAATACTAGTGGCTCGCTTTTCCCTCTTGATGGCATGCTCGGTGACGAGCGGAATACCCGCTTTAATTAGCAATTTATAAACAAGCTTCCCCTCGGCAGGCTGTTCTCAGTTGGCCGATCTGAACGGACTGAATGTGCCGAATTCAGTGCCTGGGTAGACGAGCACGTAAAAACAATGAATAAAAAGGACAAGATGCACGTTTTTAACTTCCAATCCCCCTTCATTTTTGAGAAAGTGTGAGCTATAATTTACGCACGATTTTGAACCAGAAGTAATCGCCACAAATAAGGATTCCATTCATTACAGGTTTGCCAGAAAGTACTGTGATGGCACAAGCTACTTCGTTCTTCTCATCATCACGGACGGCGTTATCAGCGACATGCCCCAGACCAAGAAGGCCATAGTACAGGCGTCATCCTTGCCTATGTCTATCATCATCGTCGGCGTCGGCAACGCCGACTTCTCGGGTATGGGCTACGACCTCTATCTTTTTGTTGTTTATACTTCTGAAACGGGTTACAGGCAGAATGTAGTGAGTAATCTGTTATCTAGCTTTCGCTTAAAGTACTAAGAATTTGCTCACTATCAGCCGTACCCCGCTCCCCCATTGAGGCTGGGATCAGCTTGCCAAGCTTACGTACACATAATTTGAACTCCAATACCTTACTGCCGCCCAACAGCCCTCCCAGAACAGTATTGCACGCCCTGCTGTAGCATTTCACTGAAACCTCTGGTATCATAAGTGCCCCTCGTCCTGCAGTAGCCTATAGGCTGATGAATGAATGAATGAATGAATGAATGAATGAATGAATGAATGAATGAATGAATGACCTTCAGCTTGTCTGCACCCTCAATCTCACCTCGAACTAGTCCTGCCCATCGAGGTGGAGGTTATTACGCGAAAGTTAGTCAACCTCCCTTGAACTGCAATTTCCTTCCTTAACCTTCACCTCATCCTCAACATCACCAACGTGATTGAGTTTTGTCTGCTAATCTCAATTAATTTATAGGCTTTCATATGAGTGATGAGGCAAGGGAAATTGACATTCTCCCTACGTGGAATTAAATGCTACGCTTTACCTCAAAAACTTAACAGTCAAGGGCCACAGTAAGTAACACACCTCCCATCGAAGCAAGGCACTTTTTTGCCGCACTCAGGCAGAAGGTCTTTAGGAGCATCGACTCTGTCGTTAAAAACTCATGATTTAAACCGTGAACAGTCCTGAATTTCCTCTGTCATGATGCTTCTGCTCACTAGCTGTCGCGCGTCATACGCTATGTCGAAACGTCCATGGTCACTCGCTTCATTGTTCATAATTGTAACTATGTCCAGGTTGCATATTATGTTACAAAACTTTACAAGTTTCGTCATCGCAACAAATACTTATCATCATCTGCTTCTTCGTGTTCCCTGCAGGAAGAAGGCCTCTTCCAAAAATCTCCAGCCACATCTATTCTGTGCTAGACGAGTCTATCCCCCCCCCCCTCATTTGTCAAAGTTCATCCCTCCATCGAGTCCTTGGCCGACCCCTATTGCGTTTGTGTTCTATTGGCAGCCACTCCGTTAAACGGATGGTCCATCTGTTGTCCCTCATGTGCATGATGTGTCCCACCCATGTCCACTTCCTTCGTTCATTTTAACAACGATGTCATCCACACGAGTCTGTGCCCTAATCTACGCAGCTGTTTTCCTGTCTCAGGGAGTGACCCTTATCATTCTTCTTTCAATAGCCCGTTGTACCGATATAAGCTTCCTTTTAAATAGCTTTGTGAGACCCCAGGCGAGACCGGTTATTTCTCCCCTCCCCCTTGCTGCAGCCATGGAGGTGCTGGATGGTGACACTGTACGCTGCAGCTCCGGAGGTCGAGAAGCCGAGCGGGACATCGTGCAGTTTGTGCCCTTCAACAAGTTCCTCCAGGGCGGGTCGTGGCAGATGAACCAGGCGCATCTCGCAAAGGAAGTGCTCGCCGAGATCCCTGCCCAGGTCACGGGCTTCATGGCCAAGAATAACATCAAGCCGGGGCCGGGCGTGGTGCCCACGGCCCCGATATAAGCATGCCCGATCGAACTCTCCTTGTCGATGCGTTACCCGTTTGTGTGACCTGCAGTCTTTCGCGCCGTCCCTTCACGACACCTGTTTCCTCCAATGCACTACGTCATCTGTCATCTCCATGAGCGGCAGCAGGAGTTTGCAAAGGGGGGAGGGGCGCATACAGTTGCCCCTGCCCCGTTAAGAATTATTGGCTGTGTTGCAAATGACCTTAGTTGTTCGAGTGAACCCTGCAATTAATGGTACATTTGCTTTTCTTATAAAGGCGGTAGGACTTGTGGTTCCCTGCTATATTTATTACTTACCTCAAGAAATACATTTTGGTTGCGGCTCCAATTATGCTCGCACTGCTTAAGGATTAGGTTTTCGCCTTTTTCGCAAAGTCGTGCGGATGCAAATAATCATAGATATGTTCGACCTCAAGACTTTGTGGTTCTCCACAACTTCATTTGTACCACATGGTACGTAATGTTACTTGGCAGTTTACTGCATTGCACCTGTTCTGGCTTAGCTGCTGTAATGCACTTTTTTATCGAAATATTTTGCAGTGTACGGGTTACGGCTGTTTTGTACGCAACAAGCTACATTGGAATGTAATGATGACTCTTAGCCGACTGTCCCGCCTTTTATGGTTAGCTGCTTTTCAAACCAAGCACAAAGGTATTCCGTTCTAAATGAATGCCTTCGTACGCCAAAAGAACAATGCTTCCCTCCACATGGAACTGCACGTAGAGTATATATATATATATATATATATATATATATATATAATATATATAATGTGCAGTTTTACGGGTAAAGAAGGCTCGACTGAGATCGAATCTTGCACAATGATTGCTTCGGATCTTTTTTTTAAGTTCTGCGACATTACACAGGTAGTCTATTCCTGACATTTCTTCGTTGCGTGAAGCAAATGTTATCCTGCAAATGGTCAACCTGTTTTCTTGTTAAAGTTGAGAAGCTTCCTCATCAGGAAGCGTCTGTTCTCGTCTGAAGCTAACTCGAAAAGCTGTAAACGTCCAATCGCAGCAGGTAGCTGCACACGACCCTAAATAGGAAAAAAGCAAATCCCAGGCTGATAGATGCAAATCTAATCTTGAAAGCTTCGCTTTGATACAGTGCAATATTTCATCGTATCTGTAATTCTGCTTCGAGTTATATTGAAAACGGTGACAATTTCGAACTTCGTGAGGTTCCGGAAATGGGTTTGTGGCGTCTGCTACATATAGTCGGGATAAATGCTTAGGTGTGTGCCCTTTCGAACAACGCGACAGGTCTTTCTCCAGATTTCTTTTTCGGTGAAAGGTTTTACGGTAGATTAGGTGTTCCCATCATTAACATTACAAGCGTCAGAACAACCTTAACATTACATTTACGGTGCTACCAAAACACTCTACTTACGAACAAAGCAGTGCGCACGTCAAGGGTAAGTCATTATAACAGTCCGTTAGGCTAAAAACGGGGAGCTGTCACCGATATGTTTGGTAAGAGTGAGTCCGTCAAATTTTCCTTGTGCGTAATGCTAAGGCGCTATACTGACGGAAAAATCGCAGTCAGCATGCGTAGCAGTAGAGAAGACTGGTCTTCTGTCTAGCGTGAGTGCTAAAAAGATGCCAAACATAACAAAAAGGTTGTGAGAAGGTTAATCCCGTGTTTGTTCGCACTTCGCAGCAGATTGCGTGCGAGAAGGAATTGTTAAAACACAGGTATTTCTCTCCTAATGTTGGCAGTCACAACATACTTGTTGAAGGTTGAGCAGTATCTACAATTTCAGTACAAAAGAAGCAAATTTTGTAAGGCAGAATTTATGCGAATCTTGCGGCAGTTGCATGCGCCCCTTCATAATCACATGCAACAAAAAAACCGTGTTTTTTTACGCGCACATGCAGCCTATTCTGCTTTTTTGAGTAATTTTTACAACAAAGCGAGTTCACAAAATTTAGCATAGCTTTCTTAGTGTATAGCTCTTTGAACACGTCATTTGCGCCTGCATAAATAGTGAAAATTGAACAAATGCAAATTATATTACAATTGTGCTATTGAAGATACGATGGTGCGACAATAAAGCTATTATGTCGCATTAAAAAACTTTTTAGAATCTTCACACATGGCGCACCAGAAGGGACCAGAAAATACATCTCCGCAATTTTCAAGGGGCTCCATTTGCTGAATTTAGTTTCCACAAATGTCCTATTAACAAAAATCGAAAAACTTTACCAGGCAATTTCATTCATGGGACTTTCATGTATTGAGATACCAATGTAATAATGTAATTATAGCAAGATCTAACATGGGGCAGGGTTAGCAAAAACGAATACATCGCGAACAAATTGTTGTTTTCCTTCAAAATAAGTGCAGAACAAAATATTTTTTTTTTTGCTAAAGAGACGCGATACTCTCTAGGCTGACTATATTGTCTCTAAAACACGCTTTTAGTTTTACAACTTTTTACCATTTGAAAGATTTCAGCAAAGCAGCTACAGGGCGTTACTAGCTGTAGTTTCGAACACTTGCTTAATGCTATTTTTTACCATTGCGTAATGAGACATTTTACCCCGCCAAGCGATGTTTTTAATTCTTTTTTATTGTTGCTTAAAAATGACAAGACATTTTCGAGTAAACAAACTGTCATAAATCCTGTAGCCTTAAAGGAGCCATGAAGACAAAATACAAGTTTGCTTTATTCGAAAGATTTCGTGTTTTATAGCGTCCCCAGCGCTTGCGCGGTAGCAAATGATGTCGTATTCACTGAGAAATTAATCAATTTAGGGTTGAAATTTTGATTCTACCCGCCAAATCTTGTGTTTTGGTGACGTCTACAATGAAGCCATAACGGCGCATATACAAAGTTCCACTGCGCCATTCGGCTCTGCAGCCTTGCTCATCGTCAAACGTCCCAGTGGCGCTAGCATACTCAGCACTCCGCTGTTGCTGTGTTTTTGACCGTATTTACACCTGGCTTGTTTTTGTTACGGTAGAAAGTAATCGCATCGTGAAACATGGGGTATGCTTGACAAAGAGGGTCACGTAATGCAACTTCGCTGACGCCAATCAGGCCAGCGTCGTATAAGACAACTCCAAAGCGTCGGACTGCTGTGCAGCTAAAACAAGCATAGTGCGCCCAGTACCAACAGCAGTGCGCATCGGTACTTCTATGTTTACGTGTATTTTCGTAACTTCTGTTGTTTACCGCACCATTCTTACTGGTGTAAAATGGATATGCATTGCATTTAGGCGCAAATAGCTCGTTCGGCAAGCTTATAAGCTCTGCCTAAATTGCGTTTGCTTTTGCCGGCTTCAGCCAATCGCACAGCTGTGCTCATATGACATCATAGGTTCTGTTGCGGGAAATGAGCTAGTGGGTCGCATGGCCATTCCATTTTCCCTAATTATATAGCTGATTTGAGCGAAGAGTACGTTAAAAGTTAAAAGTGGTGTCATTATGATTCTAACGAGGCAACCTTTCGAATGAACCAACTGTGTTTTGTCTTCGTGGCTTCTTTAAATACCTTGTCAGCTCGATTCGAATGAGTCATGTCTTGCTCAGGCCACATGTTTTCCCTTCGTCTTTTTTTAATTAATTCCATTGATTACTGTTTTCATCGTGTGCTGTTCACATATTCTTTGAGACAGGGACGTTTTGTGGCCTCAATGGGAGCACTGTGCATGGCTTAATCCGAGGGATGTTTGATTTTTTGCCTGCTGTTGTCACTGCTCATCCACCCGGCAGACTATGTCGGTCCCGTGTGCCTCCTCCAACCAAAGCCAAAGTGGGTGAAGTAATTGCCTCACGTGTTTTTCACTGTTCTTCATCGTTGGCACGGCTTCTTGTCTGCCCTTTTTGACACATACCTCGTGCTCTGGATGCTACGTGCATAATTTTGTACAATGTAGCTTGAAGCTCGGAACAAATAAAAACATACGTATAAAAGTTTATGAGACTTTGTATTTTTCCAAATTAGTAAATCTGGAAACACACTTCATAATTGTCAACATGGCTGAGGAAAAAGAAAACATTAGGCATATTCGAAAGAAAATGCTCACTACATGGATGTTATTTAAAATGCAGTATTCTTTTAATTAAATATACGGGTCTACTTGATTTCTGCGATATAAAAAAAAATTACGCGGAACGTTTTCACCCGATGTTTTTTGGCTCTGTTTTTTCCACACCACACTTGGCTCCAGCAAAAGTGGACCAGTGGCAACTCTGTAACTTGCATACACCCAAATTTAAATTCCACCTTTGTGTTTGGCCACCACAAGTTCGTAGATAAAGATGCTATCCAACCAAACCGAAAACCACTACTGCGACATCCCATAGTAATTTTAGAATTCGTGCGGAAGGGGCGTGATGCTGAGGGCGAGAAATAGACTGAGGTCGTACTCTCACTATAAATAAAAAAGCGACAAATTTGCTTTCCTAGTGGAACTACAAAATGCCCACCAGTAAACAGGGTTCAACAAATTCACATCACTGTCGCTTCATAAGCTGGTAGTGTTCCGCAGTCCACTAGAAACAGAGCTCAAATGCCCAAGCGGTATGCACGAAAGCTATACTTGAGTGGGCTTTGAATGCAGACTCTTTCGACTAGAGGTTATTGGCCGACAGTCCTTTACCACTATTCTGTTTGTGCATGTCATTTTATTTCAGCAGTTGACAAGTCTGATGGAGGGGCCTCAAAGTATAAACGGCAAGATGCACTATTATTAGCAATATTATCAGCATGGTGAAAGTAAGAACAGCAGTACAATGACACATCAGATTGTTCTTGAAGAGAAAAAAGCAAGCTAATATAGACGCTCTCAGCTGTATGTTATATTATCCATACCTCTGAGTAAGACAATGGATAAGCATACCACTCCGCGGTTTGTGCAGGGCATCTGTACTTTTTGGTCGGGCCGAAGTAGGGCTTGCGCCCAGCAACAAAGTATTTATTAAGCGTTTGGGAATGTACAAAGTATATTTGCATTCACTGGGTCACTGTTAAGTCCAGTTGGAGGCTACATATCCAAGGTTTTTCACCCTTCCGACCCTCCCAATTTAACCAACATACGTTGTCGAGGTCAGCAGTGCATTCCTATTTGGAAACTTTGTGGGCGTAAACAGCCCTTCAAAACCCAAATCGATTCTCCGTGATGTTCATGCATTATTTGAACTCCATTGTTGTTAAGTTTTAAATCAAGCCTGCGAAGTTTTAAACAAAGACGGTCGCCATCCCGCCCTACGAAATTGGATGCCCAGCAAAGCTATTGTAGACCACAACAAATGGTGGTGGAGGAGGGTATGAAATATTTCTCCTCGTCTCGGCGGGCTTGTCGCTTGCGCTCGGCGAGTGTCACTAGATCCTGCCTAGCCTTCAAAGATAATCTGCAAACATAATCTTTACCAGGAACACATGGTGGGGGTCCCACTGTTCTCAGAGCTCAGCGCTCGGCGTCTTAGGCCTTGCCCCTTGGCGTTTTTGCCCACGGAGATGAAACCGTTTGGGGTAGAGGTATACAGCTTTGCTGTAAAATCTCGTGTCTTTGAAGCACGAAGCGTTCTAGCGCGAGACGTTGGAAAACGAGTGTCCCGGCGTCATCTTTTAGTACGCGTTACGTTCTAGCGTGAGGCGTTGGAAAATGAGTGCACCGGTGTTTTAGTTCGCATTTTTGCCCACGGAGATAAAACCGTTGGGGTAGAGGTATAAAGCTGTGCTCTAAAATTGTCTCCCACGGGTCACAGAATTTTGAATGCTACTCCGCCGTGGTGCACAGTTCGCCGTTTTTTTTTCTTGTAAATAATTGTGAGTTTCATCAAGCACCTAAAATGCTTTGTTAAGAAAACTTAATTGCAGAGACAGAGTGAGATCATTAAACATAAATAAACCTTAAAGTTCACCTACAAGTTAAAAATAATGCCTCTTAGCCACTTGTATTGCATGATGAGGAGCCTTATTACACTTCACGTGAAAAAAAATCAGGTAGGTTCCTTATTGGCACTGTTGCACGATGGGTTAGCTTTTATAGCATGTGCAAGGAGTTCGTTAGAATCACCTGCATTCAGCTTAAAACGACTTCATTTCTCGGGTATTTGGAGGCAACAAATAATGTGATTTCACCACACAGTTGCGAGCTTTTTACAAGAAACATGGAAGGAACAAGTTCGGCTCCACGTATTAGGTAGTTCGTATTACAATATACTGTTTTGTTGCCTAAGAGGCCTACTCTCAAATAAAAAACCATACAGACTTGATATGAGATTTTGGTTAAGTCAGTCTAGTTTGGCAAAATTCTACTGCCTGCCACATTTTAATGCATTACTTGGGTACTTGTCCCAAAGTCTGTGCCAGCCAGAGCTCGTCCGGTCGATAAGTCCCCGCCACATCATTAACGGCTGCGCACTCCAGTAACTCCACAACCACCCCTCACCAATGCTACCATGATGCTCGTTCCTTGCAGCTCTCCTTTAAGGGAGGATGGAATGTCGAGACAGCCTCAAATGATGAAGCTCCCCATTTGTGAAGATACGACTAGTGTTCCTTATCAGAAACCCGGCACAGACACACCATTTCTCATATCAGTGAGCAGCGTCGCCTCACTTTTTTTAAAGCGAAAGCTTTCTTAGTGGGGCCGGTGGCGTCCCGTCAAAAAAACAAGCGCATTCCCCACAGACTTCTTGGTCGCCCGAAAAGCTCTGATAAGATCTGTGGACACACGGCGCGTGCTGAAACTGGCTTCCATTGTGTCGCAGGGTTACTTAAAATCGCGAAAACGAACTGTTCTAGATAACAATGCACGCATCGATCACGAAGAAGGAGTACAATAGTATCATTTAGATAATTCGTAGTGCGTTAACTTAGTGCGGAAAAATCGTCGTATGGGTTCGTTCTTCGTTCACGATTTGGTTCTTTGAAAATTTCAAGTTGATTGGACACACTTTTGGCAAAGGTTGGACGCACTTTTAGCGAAGGTTCGCCGCACTTGACGCAGTTTTGATTTGAGAAAGCTCTCGCTCTTCTTTCAGTTTTCTTTAGGAAAGGATGGTAAAGTGTTTTTATTATTGCGCTATTTCCCACAGGGCATCAAAAAAACATGGGGAATCTATATGTGCAGGACAATCCAAATTCTTATTTAGATGTCCAAGCCAGTGCGGGGAGGTTTCAAAAAATTAACGACGCTCGCACTAACGCTTATGACCTGAAGCAGCGAAGCTGTACGCAACCTTCATGACCATCACGAAGGTTTATTCCACGATTGCAGCCGATTTTTGCTTTTTCGCTGCCGCTCTCCATCTTTGTTGCTATAATCAAGGTCTTATTCAAAGAGGGGATTCTTGTTATGGGGGCCTGAAAGTCTTCACCAGGGTCGGCCCCAGTTAGACTACTCGCGCCAGACCACTCTTAACTGCAAAAGCGGCAATTGTTCGTAATAAAGATGCGTCTAATCCAGTATGTGCTTCATGTTGTAGGGGTTGTGTCGGAATGTTTGTTAACTCTCTGGGCGATGTTTGGCAAAGTGTGGGCACGTCCACACTAGGTGGTGGAGATCTGATTTGACGTCAGTGTTGCAGTAGGGGCATCGTGGGTGTGTGTTCGGGCATCTTGTCCATTTCTGGGTAATGTGAGGAGTGTAGGCGGCATCTGCGCATAGCTTGTTGATGAATACTTCCTCGGATCTGCTGCAGGAGACAATGTTGGCAAGATACCCAGGGGGTGTAACCTGTTGGTAACGTTGTCTTTTACGTTTCTTTAGTCGGAGAAGTAAGAGGGCTGGAGGAGTGGGTGTGGAGGCTGAAAGGGGAACCAGTGGAGGCGTAAAGTTCAAACACTCCTGTGCCACCTCGTGGGCGGACTGGTTCTCTGGGCCGGTCTCCTCGTGACCTGGAATCCAGTCAATTCTGATGTGTACGTTGTGGCTTTTGAGGATTCTTTGTGTAAGATTATTGAGTGCCGAGCGGGTTCAGGGAGAGTGGCTTGCGAAGTTCTTGAATTGCTTCGAACGAGTCCGTTAAAATCCGTATTTTGGCTGGTGGTCGGGTATTGAGGTCGTAGCAAATATGATTAAGACACCATTGATGGCATGGAGTTCGGCTTCCAGTGCAGTTGCACCATCGTGTCTGAGGGAGAGTTGACCTCCAAGGGATGGGTTTTCAGGGCAGGTCCATGCTACGCCAATATGCGAAGTTGCTACACTGGCGTCGGTATAGATGTCGATCTCGTGGGAAAGTTTGGACTTCTCCAAGTGAAGGCTACGTTTAGATCTTGTTGCCGTTCTAGAGTGGGGGATAGGTTTGGTGAGATTGCTGGTGATGTTTTCCGAGATTGTCCAGGGTGCTAAAGGGATGGGAAGGTCGATGACCGGGATAGGCTTCTGCTCGTCCCATGCTGCGAGAAGGAGCCCTTGTCGGGTGAGCCGCCGTTTGGTGTCTGCCTGTTCACGAGTTTCTTTCATGATTATGTCTATAGGAGGGAGCGCAACTGCTCGCTCAAGAGCTTCCGTTTTTGTATGTTTTGGGAGGCCTGTGATGGTACGCAATGTGGCTGTATTGAAAAGAATAAACGCTAACAGGGCTGGCGCCTAATCTCAGATACGTATCCAGGCTTCTGCGTGCGCTTGTGCCACGTGAGGGGCTCGCAAAAAAGTAAAAATACCCACGTGGGGGTTGGCAGGAATCGGGTGTAAGGAGGACTAATGCGCCGCTACACAACTCCCAAAATATAAACTTAAGCATTTGAATGAATGAATGAATATGAATGAATGAATGAATGAATGAATGAAGAATGAATGATGAATGGAATGAATGAATGAATAGCAATCACACGCGAAAATCGGTAAGAATTCGGAAGCAGAAGTTGGAACAAAGAATTAGATTTTCCAACTGGAGAAAAAGTAAAAGCTAAAAGAGCAGTGCCTAGTCTCAGATATGAATTCAGGCTTGCGCGTGGCCTTGCGCTACGTGAGGGGCTCGCAAAAAGGAAAGAGAAATACGAGAGCATGTGCCAGTCAGCGTTTAAGCAAACAGCGTCGTCGGCAAAACTGCTGTCGTCTTCTCTGACATTGGGTAGCGTGGCTAGGGGCACCATCTGAGCTCATAAAACTCTTTCTGACTCTGTGCTGCGCATGGTGGATGGGGCGACCAAAAAAGATCCGGTTGCCCGAAAAAGAAGTGGCTGACTGCCAGGCGTGGATGCAATTACCCAGAAGAACAAGAAGTAGTAGTAGTTCAGTGTGTTCAATGGCGAGGGACCGCTCGACGAAGACTTTGCGGCGGAGGACGATGAAGTACACGAAGACTAAGTACTGTACAAATAAAGCACTTATATACTTTACTTTGCTTTTGATTTGGTCTTCTGTTGACGACCGCCATATATATACACAGGAAAATGGTTCTCCACTTATATGGCACTCGTCGAGTTCGGGTTTGTGAGACGAACACAGCTCTGTGTGACAATGGGCTTGCAGCGTTGTGCAAGCTATCTTTTTTTTTTTTTTGCTTCGTACACGTGTATAATTCACTTCATTGTTCAGTGATAATAATATAGCGTTGCCTGCCAGCTAGCAAAAAAACAAAAGAAAACAACAGCACGCAGCTCTACAGAGAGAGAATAAAAGTTTATTGTTAACAGAGGATATGTGCGGAAGCTTCAAAGAAGTGTCCTCAGTCCAAGATGCCTTGAGCGCGGGCAGCATCGACAGCCCTTTGAGCCAGCCGAAGCTGGTCGTCCAGGCCGGTGCTCGCCAAGGCGCTCTCCCAAAGCTCGGCAGTAGAAAGTTGCAGGTTGGGAGAATCAGTGGGGATTGGTCACACCCTCCGACCATATGGCGTAGCGTTCCGGGTTCTCCGCAAAATCGGCAAAGCGGGGAGTTCTGGCGGTTAAAAAGGTGAAGCCGGATAGGATGGGGAATGTATTCGTCTGGAGAGCACGTAAATGACGTTCGTGCTCTCTGGGTAGAGATTTGTGGGGGTGGGGGGCGGAGTGTCTGAACGCGACAGCCTGTAGTGCTGCGTGATCTCTGCGTAAGAGGTCAAGGGCTGCATGCGCTTGGGTTCGGCAACGCTGCTCTCGGCGCCCGCTCGGTGGGTCAATTCTCGAGCGATGGCATCAGCCTGCCTCGTTTCCAGGGATACCGGGATGTGCCGGAGCCCATACAATCCTGATTAGCCTCTTCGGGGGCTGCTGGCTGATGTGCGTAGCGTTGTTGTGTGCAGGCGTCCCTAGCGAAATTCCGACAAGCCTGCTGCGAGTCAGTGACAATGACCGCTGCATTAGTTTGTACGACGGTAGGGCGATGACCACTTCCTCCGCCTGTGTAGTATTGTCGCCGGAAAGAGAGAGGCTGCAATGGTGCTTGTTTTTGACGACTACGGTGGATACCGTTGTGGACCTACCCGGATAAGACGCCGCGTCCGTATACGCCGTTGTTGGTTGATTGCCATAGATCTTTCAATGGCTTTTGCTCTGGCTTCTCTCCTGCAGTCTGGGACGTGCTAAACGTGGTGCATGGGGGGCATATTACGGGCAGGGGGTGTACCGTGATGTTTTTACGGACTTCGGTGCGGGCGGGGCCCGGGAGGGCAGGCGGGTGGTCGAGTGGAGCCGAGAGCCTCAGGCGTGAGAGGATCGCCCTCCCCGTTTCCGTTACCCCCAGCCTCGCTCTTTGGTTAGAGAGATGAGCCTCAATTAGCTCCTCGGCAGTGTTGTGAATGCCGAGCCGAAGAAGTCTTTAAGTGGAGGTAGAGACCGGAAGTCCGAGTGCTTGTTTATATGCCTTGCGGATCATCGTGTTGACCTTCTGTGTCTCGGTGATGCTGAGCAGAGCGTATGGCAACACGTATATAATCCTCGACATGACAAAGGCCTGGACGAACCGGAGCAGGTCCACCTCTCCCATGCCACGGGTTTTCACGGCGATCCGGCGTATCATGTGCGTCACCTGATCGGTCATTGTCTTGAGTTGGGCAATGAGTAGTGAGTTGGTCTTGTTTGCTTGAAAGGTCATTCCGAGAATCTTAATATGCTGAGATGTAGTGATGGTGTGGCCATCCAACTTGAGGCAGATGGTGGGTGTGCCTGGGACATGTTTCTTGCGGGGAGAAACGACTAGCAACTCCGTTTTTTGCGGAGCGCAGCAGAGGCCGCACGACTTCGCATATTCGCTTACCACATACTCTGCTTCTTGCAAGCGATCCCGCATTGCCCCAATTGACCCCGTAGACGCTCTAGACATGGGTGCTCTCAAAGACGCCCCGAAATACATGTCGAAATGTCAGCTCCACTTACTGCGGGATTTGTTGAAAAAGCACGTTATGCTCGTCCCTTCTTAGAGCTTTTTGCTAACGGGCTGCCCTCATTGCCTGATTATCTGAATTCATGATTGTCCACGGGGCAATATGTGCGAGTGAGGGCATTTAAACAACACCCATAATTTGTGAAATTATTTATAATGCCTACTCGTTTGGTTACGGGATATGCTGATGCTGTGACATCTGGGTGATTTGCTCTTAGTTGCGTTGTCAATTTTAAATACGTAGCGAAAGTATTTTTCATACTTTGTCGGAATGCTCATATTGGAGTACATAAAGCTTTTATTACGATAGACGCTTGAGTGCACTTGACGAGATGATCTTCACTCGTGCGCAGCTATTTTTAGTATTCCTTCCGTGCTGCGCACGCTAGAGAGTGGAATTTTCTGGCACCACAAGTTCTACTAACATCTCAAGAGTCTCGGAGCATCTGCATCGATCGCGGTGCTGTAACAACGTCGTCGACCTCAGCGCTGGAATACAGCGCCGGCGCGCGGCATTGCTGTGCGTCCAGGGCAGCATGCGGCGCCCTGAGACTGGACTACAGACTACAGCGAGGACGCATGCTCCATCCCGTGTGCTCTCGCTGGTCCCTAGTCTTACGGCGCGTCATGTCTCCGTGGTATTCAGTGCTTTCCAGCGACCTTCCCGCGTTTCTGTCGGCCCGCCCGGCATTTTTTAGCGTTTTCCATTCTCTCCAACGTATTCCATCGCTAAGCTCCGCTAAGCTGGAAAGCGCTGGGTTTTCCCACGGGGTAGTTTCTACTTTCCGGAGTGCGGCCGTAGCAATTGTCACCGTTTCTATTCTAATCTGTAGATTACTCCCCTTTGGATTTCGCCGTCACTGGGCATCCTCATCCGTGCTGCTGAATACATTCTTTCAATATCACCAATGGTTTTCAACACTACCCGGTGGAAATACCACTTAGCTATTTTTCATTAATTCATTCATTCATTCATTCATTCATTCATTCATTCATTCATTCATTCATTCATTCATTCATTCATTCATTCATTCAGTCAAGGTAACGGCAGCGACTGCATGCTGCTTTTCTAAAGTTTTCTGAATATCACCCACCCATCTCAAAAGTTCTGCCCCATTTCCAGCCGCGCGGAGCCCAATCGCCACGAATCCCCGCTTTCTCTTCAGCCCCAGCGTAGTAGCAGCGCGGAAAGCGTCTGATATCATGTGGGCACGTGAGAGAGAAGAGAACATCCGTGTTTTCTCATTTTGCAGCCATGGCTGCTGGGGCTAGGGACTGTTGTAACAGAGCGCCCGGCGTGCAGGTATTGAAATGACGCCCTGAAGTGCCCGCGTTGTCTTTCCACGATAGAAGACGGAAGATGACAGCAACCGGATTCCGACCTCTTCTACAGCTGCTTCTGCTGCTGCTGTTCGAACTGCAACGAAATCTGTTCGTACTCGCGCCCAACCCGTGTGAACTCAAGGTGAGCAAGTCAGAGACGAACGCCGTATTGAATCCAGCTGCAAACAAAGCCGCTTGGGCGTGTTGTTGATGTGCAGCGGGTTTGGAGGATTTCTTTC
>CM023457.1:29952910-29985410 GCA_013339765.2 Haemaphysalis longicornis
CTAACACCTGCAGACCAGGAGAGCGGTCTCGTTTGATTTTTTGGGTGGCGTGTGGGGATCGTCTGCGAGATCGTCAGAAGTATCATCTGCTCGCGTATTGTTACCCCAGCAGATTTGCCAGCGTATTTTTACGCGAGCAGACGACACTTCTGACGATCTCGCAGACGATCACCCCACGGCACCTATGGATCAAACGAGACCGCTCTCCTGGTCTGCGGATGTTAGTAAATGTCCATTAAGCTCGCGCATATGATATTTTGCACGTAAATCATCAAGGAACACCACGTTTTATTACACCACGCGCATCAAAGCCCGCAAAGCTCGCCTAATTCCGCACAAAACACCCCTGAACAACCTCCTGAACAACCTCACATTTGGCCTCATGTTAGCTCCTTCTGCACAGGCAGGCTTAGTGAAACTATGTATGAACTCGTTCCACATTGGCTCCAGGGTACCATTTTCGGTCGAATAGCCTGCTGAAAAATACCGAACACTTTCAAATATCAACTTCAGGTTAGTTTTAGTGCAGTGGGAAAGTTTGCCGTGCACTCAGAAGCCATAATGTTTTTCATGGTTAAAGCTATGGCTATGTGATAAATCCAATATGTATAACATGAGTTGTTAGACCAGCGACCGTCCTTACGTTTCTTCCCCTCTATTCGTTTCTGTTGCACCGATTCCATCCAAACAACACCCTCTAAATGTCTGCACAGTTTCACCTAAAAACTAGACCATAAGCTACAGTTGAGGCTAACATCAACCACCCGGACTTATCGTCTGTGGGTGAAAAGGTGAGGAGCATGATCCAGAAAAAAATGAAACCAATATGATGCTGTTTGGGCAAAAGCTTTATTGTGCTCAATTTCTTTCGAAAAAAAGTTAATAGCGAGTGAAAGTGGATTTCAAATTAGTTTATCTTCAGCATTTCTTTCAGTAAAGTTTTACTGACGCTGCTTTCATTTCACAAGCTGACATCACAAGCACGGTGAGTTAGGCAACAGCACTGCCTCGACATTAAAATTGTATCATGTAAGGTGTTTCAACTGTGGTGATTCCGGCACTCAATAAAATGCAACAATAATGTGTTTAACAATCACGCATATCACTCCACATTACTACTTCTCCCTTTGCATAATACCACCAGAAGCTACTGCATTCTACCTGCCCTTGACATGAATGAACACAATTTCCGGGCACCTTTCTGTGGCACTGATGTCAGCTATTTTCCTTTTCATTACAAAATTATGAACCAGGTAATGGTCCTTTTATAGCAACCTGAAACGAAGTTTTGTGTTTACTTTTTCCTTTGTGCTGAGTGAAGAGTGGCGTTACTAAGTCACCTATGTCGAAAGCAGCCATGTTCTCATCTTTCTTGCCCCTGTGAAGAATAAAGGCGATTTAAAGGGCTACTGACATGAAATTTCCAATTTCAGCAACTATGCAAATAGCTTCTTGTGTATGTTATCTTTCAGAAGTTGGAACTTTACTGTTCAATAAAACAATTTCAAGCTTCGCACGTATTCAAAAGGCAAAACGGTGCAAAAAAAAAAGGCAGAACACCAGCCCAAGAAAAAGAAATTGATAAACACCACAACACGAGCGAATACATATCTTGAAACACTTGCACTGCCTATGGTCTAAAAATATTTGTCCGGTTCAGTCTCGTAGAAAGAACTGAACATTGTGAGTGACTACTTTTTTAATATGTGTGCCATCTCATGCACTCATAATACAAAAGATTAACGGATACATCCTCTCTGGAAAGAACTTTCAAAGGCACACAGTGTGATGACTGTGATATAATTCCCCTTCTCAAGAGTGAATGTACACACTGGTGGCACAGGTTGGAATTATCAGCTTTTGAAGTGTTTGCTTTTGGCTCTAGCTCCTCCATTACCATATAGAGTACAGTCGAACACGGATATATCGAACACGGGTATATCGAATTAATGTCTATATCGAACTCATAAATTATGCCCTTGAAAATTCTGTGTAAAAGTATAGGAATTCGTACGCTTATATCAAACCATATTTTTCGCGACATTGGGTATATCGAACGCCACGCGAGCTGGACGGTGCACTTCGGCGGTCGCTGCACCCCGATTGAGGTTGAGGAGGATGTGTAGGTATGTGCGGGCATGGCGAAGACAGGCTCGCGGAACTAATCCCCCCTACCGGAACGTTAGCGGACGGAGCCCGGTATGCTAAATCTCTCTAGGCACACAAGCCCGAACGCTCGGAAAATGTGACAGTGCGAGGTAGGGATGCCCCGACTGCGCACGTCCTTTTTTTTTTTGCGGCTGCGTACGTTCCCCGGCTTGCCGAAAAAGTTTTTTTTCCTCTCTCTCTGGGTCTGTCTTCCCCCGATGTCGTCTCGAGAAAGGGAAGAGGGAACGAAGGTGCTGGCGGCCTCCTCCTTCTTTTGCATGTTGCTGCTGTTGCTGCTGTTTGGCGAGTTGTCTCGCACCTTTCGGAGATCACTGTTTCTCTCGGAGATGACCATCGCGAGCGCTTTGTTGGAGTCCGTTCAGAGAGCCTTGGAATTGTTATCTTTAAAGTTCTTGTGCGTGCGTGCGCGCTGTTCTTCTTGTGCGTGCGTGTTGTGCATGGTGTGCGAAGGCGCAGCGTACTGCTGGAATTTTCTACTTGTGCAGCCTCGAGAAGATCGAGAGCAGCGTCTTCAATTTTATTTCCAGGATGAAGAAGCATGCCAAGATCAGCGAGTTTTTTTTTCACCGAAATAAAGCGTCCTGTTGCGTCGTGAGTGCGGAATTAGTTGTCATTCTTGAATGCGACGATCGGTATGTGATCGTCTGCCATGGGTGAGGTGTCAGAGCCCATACTTTTTATATCGAATTTTTCATATATCGAACTATTTCGCGATCCCCTTGGAGTTCAATATATCAGTGTTCGACTGTATATTGAACAGAAAATTGTTGACCGACACATGATGCACGAACACAGAATTTTTGGCTAGGGGTCAACACATATCGCATCATGTGATAAAATATACAACAGTGGCAGTGTGTTGGTCCTGCACAACAGGAAAAAATTACACCATCTTCCCGTAGGGGAACCCTGAGTAGTCTGCAAAGCAGCCATGGGGTCGATTGAAGTGCCCATCAGTTTTGAGTTCGTCATTTCCGTTAGGTCGAGTTACGTAGCTACCGTTATATTTACAGTTTGGTTTCCATGGTAACTACCACGCTTTCCATTTACCGGAACTACGAAATGGGAAATTGCGTTGAGCCAATGGCTGTTTCGCATACTACTCAAGGTTCCCCTACGGGAAGATGGTGTAATTTTATGAGATGCGACGGGGCTGTCCCTCCCTTGTCGTTGTTGCGCCGTCCATACCCCCACAGCGCATGCTCGGCTTGCTGAACGCCCGGTGGTGTCTTACCCTTTAATGGCTCCTGGAGCGACAGTGTTACCGGTGTCTTCCTGGGCCGACCCTAGATGAGCCGAGCATGCGCAGAGGGGGTGTTAACGGCGCCGCAACAAGGGAGGGACATAGCCCCGACCATGAGATGCTGGAGCGACAGTGTTGCCGGTGTCTTCCTGGGCCGGGACGAGACGAGCACGCTTCCCCTTAAAGGGCTCCTGGAGCGGCAGGGTGGCCGGTGTCTTCCTGGGCCGGCGGATCGACGGACGACGGACGACGGACGACGGAGGCGAGAGCAAGAGATGCTTTGCATCTAAAAACAGCATGGCTGGAACAATGACAAAAGAAAGACGTGACACACCCAGAACTCATGTGTGATGAAATGCTTGCCAGTGCCTTCTTTGGCATCATAGCAGATCCTGAGTTGTGTACAGTTTTGCTGAGAAGCTTTGTATATCCAAGCCCACATATTGCACATGTGCTAGAACCAGTAGGCAGTCTTTCCCGGTCCCCCACCTCACCCTGTCTCGTGAAGCTGCATATATGGTCCGAAATGCACAAACCCCTTCCCTTCTTGCCCAGCCTCGTGTCCACTAACTGCCCTTCCAACCCCACCAGTACTATCCCTCTGCTGGGGGTGCCATCCACTATACCTGCCGCCACACGCTTAATGGGAAGACTGGCTGAGCGCGGATCATGGTGTGGACGTGAAGTCGATGCAAGAACTTTGGTGGTAATGGCATTCGGGTTAGTGAAGAACTCTGGGAGATTTTCAGACTGGCCGTCTTCTAATGAAGATTAGGAGACTGCCAGGCAACCTGGACTGTGGCTGCCTATATAGTACAGATTTCTCTCTCTAGGCATGAATACCACATATATAATGCTTTACGCGCTCATAATAGCAGTGCATACAATGTGCCGCTACCTAGAAAGAATGTGGCAATGATGTGTGTTGTTTAAATGCATCCGACTCGCTACACAACAGCAGTTTACAGGAGAGCGAGTGCTTTAAAATGAAGCGCTTGTAATTTCGAACTAAATTTTTATAGGCAAGAAGTCGACTGATTTTTCATACGCAGTGTTTTCAAAGGGTCTTTGACGTCTCATCACATCTAGCACAGCTAGGACATGAGGGGGCCAGCTAGTGGGTAAATCCTAATGCTCACAATAGAAAAAAACGGGCAGATTAAAGGACAGCAAACAGCGCTAGTTTGTTTTCCTTTTCCATTAGTTGTTTTTATTTTGTGCTGTGAGCGTTATTCTACGTACCCTCGTGTTTTCAAAACCAATGCATGGACACTTGATTCAGTACCGCTTTGGAACTATGCCTGTTCCTCTAGCCCGAAACCTAATAGGCGCAGTAGCAAGCAAGCACCCGCACTCAAGGTCTGCACAGAATATACCACACACGCATGTTCAGGTTATCAGTTCCGTGCGACAATCGCGTTTTTTCCCCTTCAATGTTACGCGGTGTTGCGACCGGGCGGGGGCACCCGATCCTTCCTCCGTGGCCTCCAACATACGATGGGTAGCGTGAATGATGCGAGCGGCCAGCCGCTGTTGCAGCCGTGAAGAAGTCCAGAGCAGTAGGATAACGTAACTGTTTACTTCATAGCGAGAGGTGAGCCGAAGCCAAAAAAACATACAATGCCCCGACGGGCGAGGTTACAATACAGGACACGAGCAAAGCGACCGCATGGATTCGCTGCTCAGACAGGAATGAATATCAGCGTTTGTGCTGCTTCTTTTATACCCAAAAAACGCCCCCAAGAGTAACACGCCACGAACATCACAAACGCCCACACGCTCTGTCCATAGTTCGTGAGTCACCCATGGCTTCGTCCCACATGGCATCCGAGAGGGGGGGAGAGAGTGTCCTTGAAAGGAGCCGGGGTCGCGCTATCAGCTGCTGATCGTGCCGATAGCGAAACGTCTGAGCCGGGAAGGTCAAGGCGGGACTCTCCGACGCGCAGGTGCCTGAAGGGTGTGGCGCTGGCAGCCGCCGGAGACACGTTGCAAAGCGAGGTGACTGACCCGGCATGGCGAGACACGAAAGTACGATTCACCGACACGCGGGCGCACATGGTCGATTCCCATGTGGTCGCTGATGCGGGAAAACACGTGTTGCTGGCCGATTCGTAACAGCGGGTAGCAGCTACGTTGAAAGAAAGAGCCTCGGGCGCTAAACAAACGCCAAGGCGATCGTGGCTGACTAGTGCAACCGCGCATTGCTCGCAACGGCTGCCTGCAACAATCGCTGCCCGTGCAAGCGTCGCACTCAGCCGCCGAATGCGCCGACATGAAGGGCGATAGCGCAGAGAGCACACCTTGCACTCGGCCCCACCTCATTTGCACATTTACCATATGCTACACCGTCACCGCAATCACAAGCCGAATGTGGTAGTACGGCGAGCTCTACGCCCCGATGCACACAATCATCTTCACCTCACAGTATTCGTCATATCGCAGCACGGCATTTGTTCGTGTGGTGATCTCTGGCACATTGTTGCAACGTGGCTTGTAGGATAGAAAGTGCAGAACTAGCGATGGCAAACTTTGTCCTCGATTCTTCAGGAGATCGGTCGGTGTCGTCGTGGTCGCCGTTTCTGCGACGAGGGCTTAGCACGCCGGCTTCACCCGTGAGCTGGCTGGCTCAGGACAGCACACAGCGCGAATCCGAGCGTTAGCAGACCGATGCTGCACTTGGTTTAAGTAAGGAAATCATCGTACTAGCGAACACTAAAGTAACCAGCCACGACAACGTAACACGCGGATAGCATCCAAGTTGAGAGCGGAAGAAACTGGGGCGTCCATAATAACACCCGGAAAAATAAACTTGGCACACGGTGCTGCATTGGCTGCATTCGGGCTCGAGGCGTGCGGACAATTTTAAAAGTTATCCACGCGAGGCCTGCGGAAGATTTTAAAAATTATCCGCGCGAGGCGTGCGGACAGTTTTAAAAGTTATCCGCGGAGGCGTGCGGACAGTTTTAAAAATTATCCGCGCGAGGCGCGCGGATAGGGCCAGCCCTTCCTAGCCGTTAGCGATGAGGGGCGCCCCCGCCGTAAGCTGCGGCCGCAACTGGAAACTCCGCAATCACGCGCACCCGCCGCGGTGGCTGAGTGGCTAAGGCGTTGCGCTGCTGAGCACGATGTCGCGGGTTCGATTCCCGGCCCTGCGGCCGCTTTTCTGATGAAGGCGACAAGCAAGATTTCGGCGCACGTTAAAGATCCCCAGGTGGTCAAAATTAATCCGGAGCCCTCCACTACGGCGCGCCTCATCGCCTGCGTTGCGTTGGCGAGTTAAACCCTACATTAAATCAATCAATCAATCACGCGTTCGCCCGTTGCCGACGCGCGATCCGGCAGGCCGGACCTTGTTTCAACCGAGCGGCCGTGCCCCAGACAACGTAACCGTCAGCATGAGCGTGCGTCCGGGATCAATGGCAAACCTTTTGCCGGTATGCCTTGTCCATTGCTAGTGCAATAAACACACGCAACGAAGGGTGCGAACGTGACCCAACTGCGCATGTACCGCTAAATCTTGTGCCTTCCAAGGGAAACCACGGACGCAAGTCACTCGAAAGTTTCAAGGTGACGCCACAGCAACGTGCACAGCCAGCAACCGATCACGGGGACATCGGCAGCCGTCAAGACGCGGCACGTGTAGCACGAAGGCAAAACGGGAGCAAAAGATTATAGAACGAGAATCTCACCACTTCTTCAGCCTGGTCGCAACAACTGTCATCTGCCGCGTCGGTTACCTTTCAGGGACGTTTACTATGTAGCTATAAAGGTTGGTTGAAAATTATCCAGCGTGTTGTCAAGCGTTGTTAATCGGTAAAAGAGCGCAGCTACTGAGTGGCGGTGTTCCCAGTAGCTTTGGTGGGCATCGAATTCAAGGGAACTGGATGACTGAATTCTTTAGCCCAAGTTTTAGAACTTTACTGTGCTTTATATATGAGATTCATCGGTGTTTCGATACTGTATGTTTAAGATTCATCCGTGTTATCAACAGGGAGCAGTTAGATTGTGCTTCGTCCACCAGAGCCTGCTGGTACCCCTGGGAACGTCGTTAAGGTTGCAAGATTTCTACAACGAACACTCCGGAATTATTCACAGCTTCGAAGCAGGCAATAGCGTCGCAGCCCGGACTTTTCTCAACCACGCTACACTTGAACGTAACATGGCACATCGTGTGCTTATTTCGCATTCTGAGCAGAAAGCATCTAGCAGTGGAAAACTTCGGCACCACTCATACCAGAACGATGAACTCATTTCGAAGGTGAGGGACATATTTGCCGCATTTCCAAAGGAACAGTTGCTGACACAGCCATCCCAGGGCGTCCAATCGGTCTTGGAAACATCACATGGAGTTCCCCGATACTCTGTGCGTAAAGAGCGTCCAAACAATCTGAGCGGCAAATAAATATTCCACATGGAACTAGATCATAGAGCGTTCCAAAATACTAATACGGTCAGCCAACTTCAGTGAACATTAAGTGTTGTTTTTTTGCGCATAAAATTCAGCTGAAAGGAGGCACAACTTCATGCCGCAAAATAATTTTCACGGCTAGATTTGCATGGCGTCCATCTAAAGTTTCAATTTCAATCTTCGCAACACCTGCAGTTCCCCTCCGAGAAACTGCAGGTTCTAGCTTCCCGCCACCTTGGTTGCGGGAAACTAGAACCTTCTCGAAACTGGAACCGGGAAACTAGAATTCTAGAACTAGAACGGGCCGAAGAGGGGACGAAGAACGGCGATACGGTGATGGAGATCGGCGTCGCCCCACTCGAGAGTCGCTGACAACGGTTGGTTGGCCAGGGTGAGGGGCCATTGGCCGATAGGGGGCGTAAAGGATCGAGGGTGAATGCCATAACCAGGACGAACGTCATCCGACTCGTAGGTGTCGTAGCCACGTCTTTCTTCTCGCTGGTGCCGCCTGCAGAAACGGTAGATTTGGCCACGAATTCCACAGTAATAGCACGCAGGTCTACCTGTGCGAAGGTCTTCGGATAGTAGGTCTGTGGGCTCAGAGCCGGAGGAACGGCTGCCACAAAGCGAGAGTTAGGCAGATTCGTCACTGGGGCCAACGACAGGGGTGGGTGGGCTGCAACATCGGAATAGGACGGGGAGGGCACAGATGCTGGCGGGTCGGGCGGCGAAACAGCGTACTTAGAGGCCAACTCCTCCTGAACCATTTCGCGAAGCCCACGGGTAGTGGCTTGGTGACTAACACTGGCACTACATTGTGAGGGCTGGTGGCCGATATCTTCTCGAATTATGGCCCGAACCCTCCTGCGGAGATCTTCATTGCCGAGATAGGGAGGGGCCAGGGGGTCATTCTGGATGCGGACAGATTGAAGCTCCTCCAGACATTGACACGTCGCCACCACATCCGCGACTGTAGCTGGGTTCTCCACAGCAAGGGCTGAAAGTGCAAACTGGCCGACCCCTTTCATAATGCCTCGCACCCGATCTGCCTCCTGCATATTGTTGACGCGACGGCACAGCGCAAGAACATCATCTATATACGCCGCATACGTCTCCTGGGCATGTTGCACGCGACCGTCGAGCTTTTTCTTCAGGCCGTCAGAACGCGGAGCGGTTGAGCCATATATCCGGCGTATCTGCCCGGTGAAATCGGACGAGTCAGCGATGCGGTGCTCGTTGTTGAGAAACCACGTCTTCGCTACTTCATTCCGGGACCACGAGACGTTTCGGAGTTTCGCGTGGTCGCCCCAGGTGTTAAAGGCGCTGACGCGTGCGTAGGCATCAAGCCACTCCTCAAGGTCCTCACCACGAAGGCCAGCGAGCGATGGCGGATCTCGCTGGCGGGCCGTAACCATACACTGTGGCGGTACCGGGGTGGCCGCAGTGTTAGCCGGTTCTTGTGTCATGGGCATGCTTTCGTCAGGCAAACCGCAACCGCAACGCAGCTCCAGAAGTGGGACCGAAAAGGCACGAAGCGGGGCCAAGACGCACCGTCCACCACTTGAGAGGCGACCGTATTTTCTTGTTGTTGTTGTTCCTCGTCTAGTGGCACATACCCACATAGGGGATTGGCCAAGAAAGGGGGTGGCTTTTTGGGGCTAAAAGGCCCACCTCATAGCCCACCTCAATGATCTGTAGGAATTGGCGAGACGGTTACCGAATTATACAATAGATCTAGAGAAGAACGTTTATTAGGAAGCTCGAGTGAGGAACCAACGCGAACACCCCATGATGATGAGCATCTACAGTGGATGAGGACGAAGTGCTGGGTCATCAGCTACGGATGATGATAATGTACAGATCAAGAGGGAGAGCATTGTAATAACTTCAGAGTCCTCACACAAGAATGGCTCCGCCACACCTTCGATATATATATATATATATATATATATAATATATATATATAATATACTAAATATATAGATATATAATATATATAATTTAATTATCGTAATTTATATCTTCTAGAGGCACGTCGAGGACATTATCCCAACGAACCCCTTTATAGGTTCTAACTACCGCTCCAGCAAAGGCCGCTTATCCCTGTCAAGACATACAGTCTCGCTCATGATCATCTAAAGCAACATTTACGGAAGGCCGCCAAAGCCGACCGGAGTTCGGGTTATCATTTGTTTGGGTACGCACTTGGTATGAAGAGTTGGGAAAACTAACCTTATCCCCAATAAACTAGCGCTATATTTCAGAACAGTTCTTCCTCCCTACGAGTTGCCATCAGAATTGAGAAATCTCGGATACAGCAGCTATTGTTAGCTTATGACGGTAAATGCCTCATCTTGTCCGGGGAAGGAGGCCGTCCCACCACGTGTAGAATGTCGCTTTGTGATCTTTTGTTTCTTTTGGCCCACCTTTTCCGTTCATGTGACCTGTGAAATGTCTTGGCCCTCTAAGATTCTTTTCCGCGGCGAGCTCCAATCTTGCTACCCACCAGTCTCCCAGCCACGAAACCGGCTGACTCTTCCCTTGCTCACCCGGTGACATTTTCCCCATCTGACTTGAGCGAACGCATGCTCGATCGTCTAGGTATCTTGAACTCATGTAACTCGACCCCCTATGTGTTCTGTTATGGCTTACTTTTTTTTGTTGTTGTTTGTTGATTTGTCAGCGTACTGATTATGAGATCTATTGCGATAAATTTTATCTCTTACAGTGTTTATGCAACCTATATAGAAATCTGTTCATTGTTGCGACTCTCAAATCAACTTGGTACTCCGATCGCAGCCGCCGCTACGAAGACATGTTTGCTGCGCGTGAGCTCGGGGTGGGAAATACTAGTGTTTGATATATGTATATAATATAGACTTATATATATATATATATATATATATAATATATATATATATATATATATATATATATATATATATATATCAATATATATATTACTATATATAGTGCGAGGTTTATTGGCAGAGAAGGCAAAACAAGGCCTCCCTGATCGGGGTCCAAAGCGCGTCAAGCGATTGCCCTGCTCGGGATCGGGGCACTCGGTGTTCTCGCGTCACTTGCCCATCTCGATCGCGGCGCTGTCTTATTACCAATGTTATTTTAAGCCATCTCTCACTTGTGTGTTGCTCCCATGATCCATTATGTACAAATACATCGTCTGTACCTTGCCCTGCCGCTACATTTCGATTTACAACCATTTTTCTAAGAAAGGGGCTCCCATGAAATCGTAATTTCATTTTTTCAATTCCCCGTTGTCCTGGCTACAACGAGGCGAGCCAGCCGGCGACTCGGAAGGCGTGTCGACCGACGGGGGGCATACGTAGGGCTTATTACGACTAAAAGATTCTCACTTTTCGACGCTTACACATCTCGGTCGAGCGGATTCCAACTCGATTTGTGTATTCAATCGGCTCATTACTATAATATAACAGGGGATATATATACTCAAGATACTTTAGGTCATATATTAGTGTGGAGCTTTCGGAAACCGGAGCGTTCCCCCGCGGACCGGTATCCAAAAGCCACACTCAGAGACCCGGGGCCATAGGTAGGGGGAGGTGGGGGTTGAAGCGTTTGTTGACGAGATTTTTCCCCTTGCCTTACCGGAAAAAGATTTGTCCTTACGGCCCCCAATGGCAAAGCTAGCTAAACTTGGAAAGGGCCTCACTTTTTTGGAGGCGTCGGGTCGGGACGGGCAGTATTGTCAGGGGGCCGGAAGGCCCACGCCCATTTAATAGAAAGAAGGCGAAATCTCGTCCTCGTTTTTTGTCTCGCCCCGGTTTTTTATTTCGATACGTTTACAATTTGGCAGGGAATAAGTCCCAGGGGTTTTCCCTGTGCTCCGCTCTGAACATACATTGAAACAATGCCCGCCGCAGCCCGGGGCTGCAAATCTTTCTGAGCGCGATTTGGGTGGCGGGTGGGAAAAACGAGTGTAGTTTTTCTTAATATATTGGCACTGTCAGCAGGGCTTGTATTACGTCCGACAAAAAGACGCGTCCTCTGTCGCTCAAAAGCTCCCTGGGCGCACCGTGGCGTAAAACAAACCTCTGAAGGAGGAATTGTGACACGCCATGGGCTGTAACGGTGGGGAGTGCGGCTGTTTCCGCATACCTAGTCAGGTGATCCCCTGCAACAATAATCCAACGGTTGCCTGCAGTTGTGGTGGGAGGGGCCCCTAGATGTATTCCAAAGCGATGAAAGGGGGGGGGGGCTTGGGGTGGCTGCAGAGGCCTGTGGTGTTGCGGCGGAGACGCGGCGCTGGCATTCGGGACACGAGCGGGGTGTACTTCGTAACAAACGTGTACATCCCGCGCCAATAGTACGGATGGCAGGCGCTGATATGTTTTTAGGACCCATTTGGGGGCATTGCGCATCAGCTGGTGGACGAACAGATGGCAGAACCAAATGACGGGGAATAACTACAGCCATTTGCGGCCCTCGGCGATATAGTTGCGCCGATACAGGAGGTCGTCACGAACAACACAGTGTGAGGCCTGGCGACGCAGTGCACGGGACCCAAAAAGGTGGACGGACTCGACAGGTAGTGCAGTATGGACGTGATCCAGGGGTCTTTTCGCTGCTCTGCGGCCATGTCGTGTATGTCAAGTGACGCCAGGGCGCAGTCCGTCGAGGAAATGCAGTCATTTTCCGACTCGACGGGACATCGAGAAAGGGCATCAGCGTCCGTGTGTCTGCGGCCGGACCGATACACAAAGCGAATGTCGTACTCTTGGATGCGAAGAGCCCAACGACCAAGTCTGCCGGACGGGTCTTTCAGTGACGAAAGCCAAAAACAGGGCGTGATGGTCCGTGCAACATTAAACGGGCGTCCATAAAGGTAGGGGCGGAATTTGTGAATCGCCCAAATGATCGCCAAACATTCTTTTTCCCTCACTGGTAATTTTCTCCGCCCTTTTTGAGAGTACGGCTGGCATAAGCAATTACGTACTCCTGGGCGCCGAGACCGACACCGCTGGCTGTGTGTTCTTATTGCAGAGTTATTTTCCCGCTCTCTCTTCATCTTTTGCTACCCACCAACCATGATCCATTTTAAAACTCTCCTCCTCTTACCTTGCCCTCGCCCTTGTCTTTCTGTATATATAACTTTGAAACGAACTTATTTTGTACTCTGAAGAAAGGGAGTCCTCTCCCTGAAACGTCAGTAAACTTTTATTTTTTTTTTAATGTCCTTCTCGTGTGTCTCTGTCTTTACTAACCTGATTTTTTGCGCGAGCACTAGACCGGTATTCTGGAGGTCGTGGTCGGATCCCACCGCGGGCATTTTTTCACCACGGCTTTTCGACTAAAAAATTCTTCCATCTCTTTCTATGACCGTACCACATCCTCCCCTTTGCTTTCGAGGTTTTCTGGACTTCCAACTCTTATTTCTGTGTTATTTCAACGAGCCCTCATTTCCTATATATATATATATATATATATATATATATATATAATATATATATATATATATATATATATATATTGTGGGGATCGGGACTTTCACGCGAACCCCTTCCTGCCTAGCTTCCCATCGCGGCCAGCATTGCACAACACGCCTCGCTCACGCGACGGGAGCCATACGGAAGGGCGCCAGCGACCGGAGGGTTTGTTGTCGCTTGGTTGAGGTTACCCTTTTCCCCTCTGCCTTACCCGAGAACCAGTTCTTCCTCCCTACTAGTGCCATCAAATGGAAAGGTCTGGTGAGATGTTGCATGACGAGAGGACGCCTCTCTTGTCTTGGGGACGCGGTAGTGCGCGGACGTTTCGGCACGCTTGTCAGGACCGGCGCCCCGCTGCTCCGGTATTCCATCGGTGAGTCGAACCATCTCGATCCTAGCGTTCTTTAATGTCTCGCCCCCAGTGTTACTGTTATGGCCTACGATTAGTCTGTATGCAGCGTATTTGATTTGGACATTGGATAAATACTGCCAGTGGTGTTTTGCCCTTGTCGCCTCCTGCCTCTGTCTGCCTCTGCAAACAACGGACCCGTCCGCAGCCGGCGCTCGCAAGGCATGTTTGCGAGCCACGGCTGGCTGTGGGGTGGGAAATGCGTAGTGTGTGAAATGTTAGAAACCGTATATATGATATAGATATATACTATATAATATCTATATATCATTCGGACGTCTATATTATTCCTGCGAATGTGTTTTCACCACCGGCTGGTCTGCCTTTGACTGAGCAACTCCACACTGCCTTGGTTCGGTCACCGTGTGTCCACCGGCGGTATAACGGAGCATGCGCGCTGCTACTCTACAAAACAGGGAAAAATACCTCCGGATCACGCCTGTTTTTATTTAGTGAGTCGCTTCGCATAGCACAAAAATAAATAACATATATGCAGTTACACGAAGCAGGTACGAGCGGTTGTGTCCTTGTTTTTTGTGCTGTGACAAAGTATCGCCGTCAATAACTATCCCCAGGCCACACTATTCTAAGCTTTATTTACTTTTTCCAGGGGCGGGCATTTTATTGTCGGGGTAACCACAGCAATGGTTTTCCCCAAAATGCGGTAGTTGAGGCTTTCGCCTTGAGAAGCCTTCGTCGTGGTTGCAGCCCGCGCGAATGCATTGCTAACGTACGGCCACCCGATGAAAGCTCTTTCATCCAACGGCCGTGAATAAAACCACGGGCACACGTCTCTTTCATTGTGCGCCCTTGGTAACAGTATCCTCTCAACCGGATAGAAACACTACAGGTGGCCACGCGCAAGAAAATGATACCAGTAAGCAACCTTACCCGTGAATTCAACTGTTGTGTTTTGTTTTTGGGCGACTGATGACATTTAGGTGTCACATATTCAGTTCATTCTTGCGGAAGAACACAAAATAAAACACAAATATACACCGCAGTTTTTTGGAAACAAGATGCATTTATGAAATTTAAGAACGAGAGCCGATAGACTTTCGGGCCATTTCATTTTCGAAGGCAGCGGTAATTGGTTTCTTGCCAGCTGGAGCAAACGACTAGTCGGCTGACTAGATGCATGCATGCACTTTTCAAGAACAAGCACGAAACTAGAGATAGAGCGCACACCTCATGCTCCTGCCTTCGAACACTTGCTCGCATGAAAAGCGGCTGCACAGCTCTGCCGGCATTCAGTGCTTGACACTGCAGTCCTTGTTGTCAGAAGGACTTTCGCCCGTAGAAAATCGTTCGACTTTCGTGCCCGCACTTAAAAATACATAGACAATGCCGAGCGCACTTTAGCGCGTGCCATTTGGCGACAGCCCAGCGTCCCCGGCACAGGTTTGTCTAGCCAAACATACCCACTTAGAGAGATTGGCTACGATTGGCCAAAAAAAAAAACTCAAGCATTCGCCGTAATCGTGGCAACATTTTCGCTATCGCAATCACACTGTCCACGTCATTCGCTAGTAATGGCTCCGCCCACGATAAAGGTCTGTGTGTTCGTCATTCACACGCGCTAGCAGTTAGTATAATAGTCCATCTTGTAAGTGCGCCCGTTCAGTCGCAGGGATGGGTCCCCCACGGGTCGTCCACACGGCCGACGAGGAGGCCGCTCGCGGTATGTATGGAGAACGGAAACGAGTACAGAGAGCCGTCGTGATGGTCGTGCAGGTTGCGTACAGCTTGGCTATCATGAAGCCTTAGGCGTTAGTGTGAGCTTCCGTCATTTTTTAGGTGCGGAGTATCTTAGGACCGCACAATGCCCAATGTACGTCCGCGTCCGTGCGCATAGCATTTACAATCGCAAAAAATCATCCGAACACCGGCGGGATTCGAGCTTGTGTCTGGTAGACCAGAGTTAGTGTCAGTCGTCTTACCGATTGGGCTACGACCGTGAGTTAGCACGAGAGAGTGAAACGGCTTGCTCCCTCGCCTGTAACGGTGCGGAGTACCTTAGCACCTCGCAATGTCCGTCTGCATCGATCCGTGCGCACACCACCATCAAGCGAAAATAAAGCGAAATTCGATTTGAGCCGTGAGTTGCAGTTTCATTTAGAGAATAATCAAGGTGCAACTGACGGCTCAAATTGAATGGCGGTCGGGGCGCAAATCAGATGTCACTCGGGGCGCAACTTGGATGTCATTTCGAGTCCCCGTACTTTGTAACCTCGCCATCATCCACGGAGTGGAGATGCTGCCATTTTCCCCCCGAAGTTTGTAGCAACGACGCCAGTGCGACGCTAGAGACGATTGCGAGTGAGATGCTGTGGAGACTGGAAAAGAGAACATCCTCCGAAATTTGGAACTTCTCACAACGTACTTGCACGTTTAGCGGGAACTTCTGCGCGGCTGAGAGCCTGAAAACAACAAGCAGAACCTGTTACACATACGGACCCGATTTTGCTCGCACACGTGGTGAATTGACTGTGTACATCTTACCATTCTGGGGACACTGCACAGCGATGAAGATGAAGAGGCTCAGCGATGAAGAGGCTCAGGTTTATGCGAAGGCACCGTAGGAGCAGGTATTTGAAAGTGGCCACGGAGTTGGGTTAAGAGGGTCAGGTGCTACATCTACGAGTTTATTTGAAGTGGGGTGAGAACTTTCCAAAACTCTTTTCCTGCGTCACACACCGTACATGTGATCTTAGCCCGTCACCTATGCACTGAACAAAATGTGTCCCCACGACTATGTCCAGTGCGCACTTTAAATCTGTATCCGGGGTCTACAGATTCCACGATGAATATTACACGGAACTAGACAATCCCATAAAGTCAGGGTTTGTTAAATACAAGAGGCTGATATTTCTTGTCTCGTTTGCCGCATAGACTGCTTAGTATTGAACCTCAAGTAGAACCACAGATTTTGAACCAGTGCGGGCGCTTTTCTTTGCACACTAGATACAAAAACGGGCACTGTCAATTCAGTATATCCAGTACAGTTAAACCTGGATGTAACGAACCTCTATGTTACGAGTTCCTGCATTGAACAAAGTTTCTCAATTCCATATTTCCAGCCCCATTGAAACCCATGTGTTTGCGACTTCTATGTAACGAAGGCGTTGGGACGGTTTACCTTGATGCAACGAATTGTCTACGCCGATGAGCCTCCTTTTTGCACTTTCTTTACATATCGGCTAAAGAAACGCATACGTTTTGCGAATTTCGCCCGACCCGCAAAATACCGTGCGTTTCCACGTGTGAACGCGGTGTCAGTCTTTTGAGGTGCTAGGCCGGCCTGTCGGCGTGTATAGTCGCCCGTCTCCACTAGTACCTGCCTGTGGTTTCGGCCGGCGAGAAAGAAGAACTTCGCCGCCGGGTACAGTCACCAATTTTGAGTGCGGAAAAGGACATGAAGTTCGCGAAAGGACACCCTCTCCGCACAAGTTTAGTTCCTGAAAATAGTTAAGACACAGAAAAGTGTCAAAAGGCCGAAGTAATACTTAGGTTACTTTGTGATTGAGGGGGGCTGGGGACCTCGCTTCTTAGAGCACTGTATAGGCCCTAAGCCCGTGCGACAGCAGCAGGTGCAAATCACGCAGTTTTTCACTGTAAAATAAATCCCTGAATGGTGAGTTCACCTTCCCTGATGCCCACCATTTTGGTTTTGCTTCTGCTTCGTTCACGCTATCCTTAACTCGAAACCCGCATGTAACGAAAACGTGGATATAACGAAACATTGGGAATTTTTGTCAATTTTGTTATATCAGGTGTAACAATATCATTCTCAGTATACTAGGGAGTGCCGCCCATTTCAAACAAATACAGAAATTTTGGTGTGAGTAGCCTGGCTTTATTTTGGTTGTCGCGGATTGGTCCATACAAAAATCAACAAGGAAATTTTCGTGCCGTTGGTGATGCAGTTAAGGTACTGCACTTAGACACTCTTACTATATTATAGATTTCATAGAAAACCGCGTTTCCACAACCCTAATTGTGTTGCGCTTTGTTTCGCTGGTTAGGTGGAGTTAAGGGGAGTTTTTAAGCTGTAAAACTGTTTACTTTTCGTTCCATTGAAGAATGTGTACTTGCAGTGGTCGAGTTCAAATGTTTCATCAAATGATCCACCACTAACTTGCGCTAGCTTCCCCCAACACGCACTTTTGGCTTCATATCATGCATAAAGTCATCGATTCAGTTCTTCTTACGCGTGAGCATTGTTAGGCTCATTGAGCATACTTTACCAACCACCCCCACAGCCTAAAGGCAACCGTCCTACAATTGAACAAGAATGCATGAATGGCGGGGTAAAGAGTTTATTCGTTATAATAGCGTAAACGCAGGTAATTGGTCTAACAGGTACAATGATAAAAATACGACAAATAATGTGATTATAAAAGTGAACTGACCAAACCAAGAACATCCGTATTATATCCCTCCGCCAAAAACGAACACGAAAATACAAAACCCCGTAAAACAACAGAAACACAGCTAAAACAGTCAATAAAACAAATGAACTGTGCACCCGCCGCCGTGTCTCAGTGGCTATGGCGTTGTGCTGCTTAGCCCAAGGACGCGGATTCGATTCCCAGCCGCGGAGGCCGCTTTTCTGGTGGAGGAAAAAACCGAAAACGCCAGTAAGTTCGAGATTTCGGCAGCACGTTAAAGATCCCCAGGTCGACAAAATTAATCCATTGAAGCCTTCCACTACGGCGCGCCTCATCGCCTGTGTAGCGTCGGCGCGTTAAGCTTCACAATCAAACAAATGAACTGTGCAGATTTTGCTTTTGCACAAATTGCATGATCCAAATTGCCTTATTGTCGGAATTAATTCATGGAATCTGGTTACCTGCGTACATGGAGATAACTGGGGGAAGAAATATTTGAAGAACAGAAGGACAGAAAAAAATGAAAGTGAACATAAAAGTGAACTTACGAAATCACAAATATGCACCTTATATATACAAGGCGAAGCCAAAAACACGTAGTTTCAGGAACGAACAAGAACGCGAATGAAAAAAAAAGGGAAACGGGTCCATCGAAGACGGTGATTGAATCCCAGTAAAAAAGGCAGAATCGTGATAAGTTGATGTGGGCCTGTGGTTGCTGCATAGCCTGGCGCTTTGTGCAGCAGCGAGATGATGAATATGATGACGCTTGTTGCTGCCTTTACTCTGGTTGCTCAACTTCTGTGTCCTACAAGGCAGTAACCGCCCTATTTTCCGGATGTAGAGGGGAACAAAAAATAGCACGAATAAAAGATCAGCCCGAAAAATCCGTGAGCCATTACTCCTAGGGAAATTCCGAAATATCCGGCAGTTCCTAGGCGGTTCCTAAGGAAAGTCTGAAATATCCAGCAAGTCCGAATTTTCGGAGTCCAAAATAGCGGTCAGCTTCTCTACAGGCTGCTCCAAAATTAAACGGAGCACGAGTGCGGTGGTCGGAGCGGGCAAAAATAGGGTGCCTAGATGGGAGAACCGCCCCTACAGAGTGGAGACACCTTTTGAATGGTCCCGTGCCGGTACTGTTAGGTCGAAGTTGTCAAAGCGCTCTTCTTTCTGTTTTCCACGAGACCCAGCGGCGCGAAAGAGATCAGATTATTCAAATTTCGCCAGTAAACCACGTTGCGGCGACAATGTTAGTGCGGTTTGATACAATGAGTTGCGGCGGTGCCGGAGAGCGAATGACCCAAAATGGCGGCGCCAGCGTATACCTGTCTCCACCCTGTAGGGCGGACGCGTGAATCGAGGCACCCTAGGCAAAACTGCATGCATCTCTACGGCGTGATCTATGAATAGATGCGGCGCAGATAGCGAGAGTGCGTGGGCACATCCGTCTCGCCCATTTGGACATTCCGACGCTCGCTTTATTGCCGGCTCAAGCGAAGCTGCGCCGCTGCCATTCCAGCTTGCCAGGCGCGATTCCTATATATACACGAATCTGTATGCCCGCGTAGGAAAGAGAACTGGTTCGCCACTGCCGTATGGATTCCGTTTTGTTAGGAAGGCCACCAGTTTGTCCATGTCTCTGCCGTGGTTCGCGATTCCCTCGGCGGCAAGTCTGATGTGCCATGAGGTTTAAACGCTCGGGAACCCTTCAGTAGCTGCGGCGATAACCATGCTTGGCTGTAGGTAAGCATAAAAAATCAATGAAACAAACAGTTCGTGCGTGTATTGGCTGCATTGCTTCTATGGTTTGAATAGGCGCTCAAGAAAATTGAGGAAGCGAGCCAATCGGAGACCACCTGCTTGAAAACAAATCGTTTTTGTTACACGAACTTCAGGGAATTATGCTGGAAAATACGGGTATCCCAGCTTGAAAAGCAATTGAAGTGCCCCTGGCGAGCAAGAATGGCAGCCGCGAAGCTGCGCTTGAGCCGGCGATAAGGGGCGTCCATAGAGTTTCTTAGTAAGTATACTAGAGAGGAAACTGCGCCTTGTAAGCCATGTCGTCGTGGGGGTTCAGGGAAGACACCCTTTTTGGCTTGGGCTTGGCATGACAATTTGATTCTTAAGCGGTTTTTGGGATTTGCTTTCTTCACTATGCATTTACACGTTTACGAGCTACAAGGAAGCCCAAATCCTCCCTGTTCTGTGGTAGCCGTGTTCGGTGAAACAGCATGCGGTGCGTAATCGCACGTGACGAATTGCTCTTGCCGCAGTCGAAGGACGCATGACTGAGCGGATAATATGCCGCCGCAAAATGTGTAGCCGACGAAAAGAAGAAACGAAACGTACTTCGACGAAGACAAGATACGACAGATACGGGCGCTTGTATGCGTCCTATCTTGTCATCGTGCACGATTGTTTAACGCCACGTTTCCTTCGTCGATGGTTACTGAACTCACGGCCCTGCGTGCTGCATTGGAACACATTTTAACTGCTCCAGTTCAGGCATGGGCAATCTTCACCGACTCTCGAGCAGCCCTTCAGCACCTAATGGTGCTGCCACAAGAGCAGCTTGCTCAAGAAATTAATGGCCTGCACACGCAGGCAATAAACAACCACCACGTCGTTGCTCTGCGGTGGCTTCCATCTCACTGCGGTGTGGCTGGCAACGACGAAGCCGACAGAGCTGCTGCATCAGCGCATTCCAGCCCAATTATTACGCCAGTGCCTTTCACAAGGCGAGACGGAGCGACTCTGGCGTCATCGCTTGCCTAAGAGTTCTCAGCGATTGCTGTGGACCGACCCAAATAATACCTACGATCCGTTGCACACAATAGACCCAGAGTGTCGATTTCGGATGCCAAGCGGTCTGTGCAAGCGAGATGAAGCTGTCCTGCATCGAATACGACTGAATGTGGCGTCGAGTTTCGTCGAGTTTCCTCACCTCTGTGCCCTACCTGTACAGTTCGCGAGGACCTGAAACACGTTCTCTGCGCATGTCCTCGCTACGAACTTGAGCGTACAACGGCAAAGCTTTCTCTGGGCCTGCCCGCGTCCGCCCAGATCTCTTCGAGTCACCTCCTTGGGCCCTGGCTTACAACCGGCATGGCAAGTCGCGCAACAACAGTGCTCCTAACGTTCCTCCAGAGCACTGGACTTGTCAGTCAGCTATGAACTCTCAGACAAATGACTATATCGCCTGATTGTGTGTGTGCTTTTTGTGTGCGTCTGTGTGTTTGAGTATTCATGTGTAAGTGAGAGTTTTCATTAATCTTCATCACACCTTCACCCCCATTTGGTGTAGCAAGTCGGGCGCCCCACCTGGCTGACCTCACCTGTTCATTAAAGATGTTTCTCTCTCTCTCTCCTTTTTTCTTGTTACTAGTTGGCGGTCGGTGCACCGGTTCATAATGAAGGCAACGTTTTAATAGGCACGCTCAAAAAACTTTCCAAATTCTTCAAGCAACTTATTATTTGCAATATTGGTAAAAGTAATAAAATCAGAGTCTCTAATAAGTTTTTTCCCCAAATATTAACCCTTGGCCTGCGGAATAGCAGGCACAACCGTTCCGGCAAAAATACGCTTTACTTCCTTTTTTATTAGTTTTAAAACAGCCTGTTTTTATTGTCCAATTACATAATTGCACACTATTCTTTGCGTTTTTGTGGCACTTTGTTTAAATTTGCGGTCGCTAACACGTCTCAATCCAAGCCAATGATGAAACTAAGGCGAGCGCGATGTATAATGGCGGTCCATGACGACACAGACGGCCTTGATGTTAGCCGCATAGACGCTAGCGCCAGATTCCTCACTAGTGTATACTGTAAGAAACTCTATGGGGGCGTCCGTATATCGAGATGGACCAACCGGATGTGCCCACGCACTCTCGCTATCGGAGGCGCATGTATTCATAGATAACTCTGGCGTGCAGTTTTGCCCGCTCCAGCCACCGCTCTCGTGCTCCGTGTAACTTTGGAGAACCTGCAAATATGTTATTACAGCCTCCCCCGGTAGCCTACCTGGTATGGCTTTGTTCCGGGTACTCCGAAGGTCATGGGTTCGCATCCCCTTTCCGGGGGGCACATCTTTCTCCTCCTGCCTTCGTTTAAAGATATCAATGTACTTCAACACAACACAAGGAACGGTTAAAATTTTCCCTCATCTTTTTGACTTCCGGCATTATTTCTTTGGTCGTTCGACTGACCCGCCCATTAGCAATTCTGAATCTTCCTAATTTTATTTCATTCTGCTGTAAACTCTTTTTGAGTGCACTGCCTTTATAGCTCAATATCGCAAACCTCGGGCCGGTGACTTTTTACCCAACTTTGTGGTGTATGTATGTTTTTTTTCATAGTACCGAAAAAAAGACGGCGTACGCAGTGTTGGTGAGGCTGTCTTCGAACAACGGCCAGCTTTAAAATCTAGTTCGGCAGCGACGCTTTTCTATCTTAGCCTTTCTATTGTAGCAAGTGCTTTCGGCAATCTCTCCACTATCGTGTGCCTGCGACACCGTCAGCGCCGATCAAGTACCGGTGTTTTAATGGCCGGAGCACGACTCGTGCAAAGGTTATCTATGCTGTTATCGCTCGGGGGGCGTTTCGTCAACCCTGCGGTGCTTGTCAGTACCTCTTTTCACATCCACCCATGTAGTGAGCACTGCTTTAGGGTGCACTGCTTCGGCAAGAAGCGTCGCGGACTGAGCCACGAAGCCAAGAACGGTCGCTACGATGCCCGATCAAGACACGCCGCTTCACCGAGTACAAGGCCTCCTTAGTGGAGTGAACTGGCGACCCACCAAGTTCGCTGCACCAGTGCCTTCTCACGTAACGTGCGGACTGTGCCACGTGATTCCGCGGAGGACTGTTGTACTGCCTTGTCTCCACACCCTGTGCGAGACGTGCGAGAGTCACAGCGTGGAGGACGGAAACATCGTGTGTCCGCTTGACCAAGAGTCCTTCGCGGTGGGCGACTGTCAAAAACTTCAGTTGCCTCCAGCAACTGCTGATAGGCTGAAGGTGAGTGCTGACTTGCTTAGTTTAAACACACCACCGTTTAGTTTAAACATGCCAGCGGTAGTTCGCTGGCTAAGGTTTTGTACTCCTGAGCCAAAGGACGCAGGTTCTATCCCAGCCTCAGTGGCTGCTTTTCAGATGTAGAAGAAAATTCAAAACGCCCTTGTGTCGAAATTTCGGCCCACGTTAAAGAACCACAAGTTGGGAAAATAATTCGGAGATTTATGCTACGGTACTCTTCATAGTCCAAGTGCAGATTGGGCATGGTAAACACCATAGTTATTTATCAGTATAGATTAACATTCACATACAACCATTAAAACAACACACATTAAAATCAATTAGAAACAGTAAAATATAGTTATAGGTGGCTTCAACCCGAGCATTCAGGAAACACCATTAAACAGATCTAGAGACTCCCCTGCATTTGACCCACCGGGCGCCTCACCCAGGCTCTTACGTCTCGGAGATTAGGAAACCGCTTCTACGGTTTAGTTAAATACGCAACTGCAACTACTTCTGCGACAACCGCCGGCTTTTGCCAGCCTCTGCAAAGTGTCTGAACACAGCCGATGAATGGATAATACGGCGCCTGTAGACACACTTTTATGTACCCTACAGTAGCAAAGCGTTTCGACATTAAAGGGACCCTGCAACACTTTCGATAAACGCTTTCACTCTTTCCTTCGCGTCTGGCAGCACTGAGGAAGCTACAGTTATCGCTAGTACGGAGCGGCACTGCGTGATCTGCTCGTCGCACCAGATACGCCTTCCGTTTCTGCATTGTTTTTGTGGCTTTTTTTTAAAGGTGCCATCGAAAAGCCTTTCATTGCTGCAACTGAAGGAAAACCGGCCAACAGCTGCTACATGGCCCCAGGGACGTAATTCGGGCCGTCGAAGAACGTCAAAGCCGGGAAAGAGAGAAAAATATTTTAAGCAAGTTTATTAGTTATCTGATTGGCGTAGAGTAGTAATTTTTGTCTAAGGTACTGTGTGACCCCCTAATCTAAGTACTGGGTGTGTTGGGTGACTACGTTCTGCAAGCATTTAAGATTTCAAAAAAAAAAAAAAACGTTGAAAGAAGTGCTGCAGGGTCCCTTTAAAACATATGGGTGGTATCTGCCCTGAGGGAGGTGTCCGATAGGTTCCACATGGTGTGAGTGTCTCAGAAAAGTCCTGCCTTACCCCCAGCCATTCCCCTACCAGATAAGCGTGGGAGGCGGTCCCGGGCGGGAGTCCCGGGACCGACTCCCGGAGCTGGAGTCCGGAAGGGCTGTAGCTCAACGAGCGAGAGCGGCGGCCTCGACCAATGGTTTCCTGGGATAGGGCTTGCACCTGGGCGAAGGGCCACGGTCCCTAACTCTGTTTTGTTTTTATCATATAAGGTTGCATTCCACCTTATCTTCCGAGTTGTGCTTTTGGGCAGCGGATTAGGATATCATCCGCCAGTGGGCAAAAATATTCTGTAAAGACACTTAGATATTGCCACGAAGGGGTTGGGAAGTTACTGCTACTTCTTCTGTTTTAAAGCCGACAGTCTTTCTTGGGCTACTTAAACACAAAAATTTTGTTCTGTCTGTCTCTGACTTGATTCAGCTACCCAGCCAAAGTGAAAGAAAATATGCTCAATAGTCTTATATACTTACAGCCAAATCTAAACGTCTAAGTCCGGTGTCAATGTTCATACTTGTCAACACGTCGAACAAGAACAGGACATTACGCAAATGTAAGACATAAAATTAATACATGAGTGATATTTACAGTTTTCCTGTATAGAAAAAAATGTATATATGCTTGATTTTCGCGAAAATAAATACTACATCTATTGCGAAAAAAAAATTCACTCCGTCGCATGTTATTTCCCGCGCAACTATAGCTTCTGGCGGCATTTTAAGAAATCAAGCTGCAACCGTTACAAAAGGTACTACAAGATCGGTTCCCCGTTCTACTTGGACCGCAGGAGGAGTAGGGCAACGTGGTTCTATAAACGTTGAAGTTTGGCGCCTCGATTCACGCGCGTCTCCGCCGTACTGCAGCGCTGGCATCGAGGCACCAGGCCTGCAGCAGTGGAACGTAAATTTCAATTGACTTGTGCAAACCTTTCGCGTGTTTACCTTGGGAGGAGCGAGACGGAAGAAGAACAGCATGAGAGGCGAGCGGGAAAGCGAAGGGAGACATTGACTTTTGGTACGAAATGAGCAGATACGTGGCCACTTTTATTTCCTAAGTTGAAGTTTGCGACCAATTTGGTATCATTGTTATCGGTGGAAAGAAGTCTTTATAGAAACCAAAGTTGTTTGTACTAATCATCTATCTAATCTTCCCACAATCGGCACAATGTTCCACGACTTTCTCGAATGTTGCTTTGAGGCTCTCGATCCATTCGAAGCAAGTGCTTCGAAGACGACAGGTCATCACAGCTTTCCGCGCAGTAATGCATACATTGTAGTCTAGGAACATCATTGTGAAATTGAGGATTGTGCCTGCAAATGTTGTTTTTCATTTTGAGTCCAGATAGGTTTGAAATACTTTGAACCGCTACAAACGGCATCTCTACGTTCATTCGCCAACGGGACGGCTGCAGTTATCAATTGCGCCAGGAATGATGCGTCGGAATAAAGATGATACAAATGGTTTAAAACGCGACTGTATATTAGTTGCCTCAAAATGTTCCCTTGAGACGACCACAAGTGGTCCCACACCGAACGTTTGGTAGTACTTTCAAGTAAGAATGGAAGGCAAATCAAAGACAGTGCTTGGAAATATACAGTGCGCGATTAGCAAAATGTACTCCATATCTAATACTACTACTAAATAGGAACCACACAGGTTATAAATCGGGGCCCGGGTGGTCGGATTAATCTGAAAAAAAAAAAACGAAAAAAATTCTCCGGTGAAATTTTGGACCATTCACGGTAAGAAAAAATTACGATCTCAGTTCAGACTTCGGAATATCCGGTAAATTATCGGCATCAATGGCCGTTGACACTTTTCGGTGATAAAATATACGAATGGGCACCGGTCCCACAAGGAGGCTCCTTTGTCCTCTTTCAACACCGGTGCACTTCTGTTGACAGAGGGCAAAGTGCACGAGGGTTAGTTATGTGCATTGATATAAGCCAGCTTATGAAAGATTTTGCCAACTTCCACAGCTAGGAAATAAGTAACATTTTTGAAACCGTCTCATTTTGGAGAGTACACAATTAGCACTGGCCAGTGCTTTGTAGCTGCGCTCTGAGGCTTCTAGCTCCACCTGTTTCTTGCGAAAACGTTGAAAGGGCATTTTTTTATGCTGGAATCATAAATTGAAACCAGCGCATTTCCATCAGCGACAAACATCTCGTAAAATATGCTAGCGTTTATATTGCAACACGCTTTACGGTTGTAATAGGAAAAACGTACATGTTTTGTCTTTAACTATTCGTTCTCGTGTATGCATATGTGTCTCTGCCATTCGAACCTTCGATACAAAAATTTGCCCCGAACGTTCTTAGGTGTTATTGATTGACAATGAGGTTAAACTCGCCGACGCCAACAGGCGATGAAGCACGCCGTAGTGGAGGACTCTGGAATAACTTTGACCTCCCTGGAATGTTTAACGTGCGCCAAAATCGCGAACAAACCGGCGTTTTCGCTTTCCGCCTCCATCAGAAAAGCGACCACTGCAGCCGGGAATCGAACACGTGGCCTCTGGCTCGACAGCACGACGCCTTAGCTCATGAGCCACCACGCCGGGTCTCTGAGGTGTTCGTGTTCAGATATAGTTTCACCTTATGATTTGTAGTACCTGAATTGGGATGGAATAAAATACGAATTTCCGGTAATTGAAAACACCCTCCCAATTTTACCAGAAATGAACTGCGAAATCAGGGAGCCCTAGTTATAAAACATTTTCGAACGTGAATTTTTTCGGTTCCTCTTGTACGAAGCTTTAATCAAAGAACACCTAGAGTACAATAGGGGTGGGAGAAGGAGCATAGGATTAAATAATGGCCGTTTTTGTTTCAACTTCTTCGAATTATTCCCATCCCGAATATTCGGCGGCTCTTTTGAAATAAACGCAGAAGTTTTAATTTTTCACGTTTACTAATTAAAGTTATTTTTAGCCGATCGTTAAGCATTGCTTCTGTAATATTGTTAAAAAAAAGAACACAAAATCGAGTCTCCAGTCTACAGAGCATTCCCCTGCGTTTGTTCACTTCTAAAGGGTGTCAGTTATACGTGTTTAGTTTGTTTTGCTCTTTTTTTCTTCTAGGCTTGCTGCTGGAACGAATCTCAGGGCTGCACATTCGTCGGCACCCTTCAAGCCGTACTGGTGCATTACGAGAAGCACTGCACTTTCCACACGGTCTCCTGTCCGCGCTGCAAGGTCTCTCTACTACGTCAAGATCCTTCCAAGACACTACAGGGCTGGATGCCAAGGCGACGGCATTACGAATACAACCGATCAACCAACGTTGCGTCAAGGGCATACGCCTAGCCCTGACGAGATCGCAGCCAGCCTCGATGAGTTGAAGGCTCTCATGAGGTACCCTTACCAGGATTCTTTACCGGCACTCCAAAGCAACATAAATGAAGTTTTGGAAGAGGCTACAAGCATCCGAACCCGAATCGAGGCACTCACGAGGGCTTCCAGTGAAAGTGAGCAGATGCTCTCACAGGCCTTAGGGGAGCATTCAAGGTCGTTTGCCCTCAAACTTCAATCGCTAGAAGCCGAACTGCGGGATAACCAGAGTGATGCCATCGCCAGGGTATTGAACGAATTTGACCACCGGCTGAGTGAACAACTTTCCCAATCCAGGCGGGAGCTCGCGACAACCTTTGGCGAAGAGCTTCGATCTCAGCTGTGTGAGATTTCCGCTATCCTGACAAAAAATTTCAAACTTTTGAACAGCAACGGCACAGAGGCAGAGACGACGTTTGGGAGTGAGATGCCGTGGAAATTGGAAAAGAGGCACATCCTTCTAAAGTTGGAACTTATGGCCACGGAATCACACGCTTGCCTGGAATTGCTGCGTCACAGGGCCGATAAGCAACAGAAACAACTGCACACAGAACACGAAGGTTTTTTTGCTGGTCATCTTGAAGGTATGAGCGTAGGGATGTCACCTTTCATCAGCCAACTAGAAAGCAAAGAAGAAGGTTATGTTGTGACCGTTATCAACCTACGCAACCTAATGAAGTCCAATAAGGTTGTGGGCCTGTTCACACGATGGTACCGTCGGTATAAGTATTTGCAAGTGGCCTCGGATGGAATCTTTGCTGATACCTTCAGGGTCTATTTAAAGTGGGGTGGAGCTTTGCAAGGCTCTTGTTCCCCACCAGGTAAGGTGGACGTGTCCATAAGGCATCCGGATTACCCAAAAAAGGAGGATGTCTCCTTGTGTGAGCACCCCTTAGTTTTAAACCCGGCAGCTGCGTTGGGATTTCAATGCGAATTTTCTGCGGGCATATCCTGGCTCCGTGACTCAGGATTTATGAGACGTGATAGTCTGACAATGGTTATCTCTTTTGACAAATAGCTCTGCAAGGTTGTGAGCTTCTAGAAGGGGTGCGTAATCGGAACAATGAGTATGCCATTTGCATTTGTTTGTTAGATATCATAGCGGGCGTGCTTGAAGCGCGGGACTCGCCTGGAGCAAACATTATAATAAAGTCATGAAACTGGGTACTTTTGATGTAGGCCCGCTTATTGGACAATTTATGGCTCGTACACACATTTTATTTCCCTTCACACACACTACGTAGCGCCGGAAGTTCGATACATGGCAGTATGACACCGTTGGATTGTTTTTGTTGTAGGCAAAGCCTCAATTCATATTTCAACAACCGTAATCATACGTTTTACAAACAATACTTTTCTTCCCTTGGTGATACAGTTAAAACTTAGCTGTAACCCCGTCAAAGCATCGAGTACATAAGTGCTTTGTCGGAGTCTGCATGACGAAATTGCATGATGCCGATTAGGTCCGATCCAATCAACGAGCATTTTAAGGGTGTTTAAATTCTCTTATTTTCAGCTCTTTTGAAGCGAATTCCGGCGATGTATGGCACCAAAAGTTTCCGTATGAAAGGAAAGCCCTCCACTTACCGTATATATCAAAACTCACGAAAGGACAGGGGACAAACCACTATCAAATTCCACCGAGGAAATTTCCAAGACCACGAAGACATAGTATACGCCGAAGCCGGAACGTGGGAGAGTAGAAAAGCAACAATTGTCGTCGTGGACTATCGTGACAATCGCTGTGAGGGCATTACTCGAATACACACAGAAACTTGAAAAAGTGGAAGACTGAGACATCCTTTTGGCGATCCGCACAGCGGAACTATAGAATAGTTACTTAACCATCATTACAAACGCTCAAAAGACCATTAGTGTTTTGGCTGCGGGCAGAGTACCTCAACAAGTACCTCAACAGAGTACCGACAAGGATTCTTCCACCAAAAACGATGACATTTAATTAACTTCACATTGTATACACACACAAGCGTCTGAAAAAGAAAGACGCACCTGAAGAAGTTATGCGCCAACTCGCATACCGTGCTTCGTGTTGACCACGACTACCACAGTCTCCTCCTGGAAAAAGAATAAAAACGGCCCCTCATCCTGTACATATACGTACAGCATCATTCCACGTGCCACACGGGGATCTCAACGCCGAATAATCGCGAACTCTGCACCGGATACACACCAACACGTATATCCACAAATCCCCATACACGAAGATGTTTGGTATAAAATGTCTGACATCAACTTAAAACTGCTAAACTCGGGGAAACACCTAGTCCCTTCTGTACAACCTCGTCCTACCCAAGGATATACTCAGGGGTGAACAATTAAAACATTACGTATTCCAGTTATGTCAAACCATGTCACGATTCTCTGGCCAGCTTGTCGATTCGAGATCAGCGTGAGCTAATCCTGGGGACCTGGACTTCGAGTTCAACACTTCAGGGCTACCTTCTCTCTATTCCCAATTTTACAAATTTCCACTAAATCGCAATCGACAAACGCCTTTCACTGTGTCTGTCTTATATAAAACCAAAGCGTTCCGTCAGGCGAGGACAATTCAAAATAAAAACTTCTCAACGCTGACACCCTCGCCTTCCCGCTCAAACTGACCAAAACTCCGCAGCCGGTACGGTAGCGTAGATGTTTGCTGCCTCTCCTGTGGCGCGGTGATTAAAAACAGCTGCGCCTAGCCTAGATCTCGTCCCTGAATTTCAGTTTTTTGAAAGAATCTATGGTAAATGCCGAAACACCTTTCCAGAACGTTCCCTCGGCACGTAAGTACGGTATCGCATCACGCATCTTAAGATTTAAATGCAGATGTCACCAGGAACTATATCTAGAAAAGCTACAAATAAGCGGCATACGAAGCTATTCATCACCGACACCAACTATAGCCCGGATTCGCATTCCACTAAGCTTTATTTACTCTTCAGTTCTTTGCAGCAGGAGAGAGTGAGAAAGATCGGCTGTGCTAATCGTCGGAAGACGACGGCGATCTCCTTTCTTCTGTTGGTACCGAAGGGCTCTGTTCGTGTTGTCTTGCGGGTACTACAGCGCTACAAGTGGGCACTTCTCGACTGTTTCTGCAGGCTGGTACCGGCAGTGCACATAACGAGAAAATTCATCGTAGCACCAGTCGTCCACCCGTGTACTTCTCTACGCACTTGTTTATGCGGATGTGCAAATGTTTGTGGTGGTCCTAGTAATCGTTTGACTACACGAAAACAGGTTTGCATAACATGTGTGGCGCAATTTGTCCTTCGGCATTGATTTAAATGCAGAGTCAGGGGCGAAGCCGATTTGGGGCGGGGGGGGGGGGGTGACGGAGGGGGGTTTCGGTGTCAGAACACCCCCCGAAATTTGCGGCGGGGTACGTTCCCCCTCTGTCCTTTCACTATTTCGGCATTTTTTATTCGTCCCCGATGTTCGCACTCCGCATCGGGATATCATTATACGTTATAAAAGGAAGCAACATAGGTTAAAAAAAATAAAAATGGAATGGTGTTTGCACGCAGGCTGCCTTTCCTTTGAGGGTTTTTTTTTCTTTTTTTTTTTTTTTGCTGGTGGGGTATAACACCCCCGTAAAACATTCGTGGCTGTGCCGCTGTGCAAAGTGTTTGCACAGATAGAAGTCAGGAATAAAGCCGGGCAGTGCCGTGTAATTTTTCATTTGCGCCCGAACCTTCAGCGAGGTTCGGGCACAAATGAAAAAAAACAAAGGCGAGGATCTCCCCGCCATTTCGCTTTGCTTTGTACGACTCTTTGATGCAGTGCTCTCCCGCTTTCTTCGTCCACGTGGTTTTCTTATAAACAGCAGGCTGGTCGCGTGCGAAAGTGCGTGGTTCACAAGGTTGAGAATGTAATTGAGTAAGTTCCTTAAAATATTGGTACGTGGCGGCAGATGACACGAACCATCTGATGAGGAAGCGATATATTTACATGAAGCGAACAACTATTTACATGCAGCCATAACTGAGTCCGGGCTGGGTGCACCCCGCACCGAGCTTCATCCTTGTCGTCTTTTGTTGGGAGGATCATGGCGGTGCGGAAATTGTCCTCTCCCATCACAATATTCATACTCCCTGCTGAAGAACGTTGAGAGCAACGCGAAAGCGAAAACTGCGCCCAACCTTCGCTGAAACTGCGTCTAATCGAACGTCAAACCTGCAAATGCCCAAATCGCAAACGAGCAACGAACCACTACGACAATTTTTCGCGCACTAAGTAAACACATCTACGAACGATCTAGGTGAATGGTCAGCAACGCGGGCTGCATGCGATCCGCGTGACGGTATTATTACGGTTATATGGACCGTAGTATTATGCGGCTCCTGGCTCGACGTCAGACTGCACCCCTCTCCCACCCCCACCCCTATTCTTGTCACTTCCTGCATGGAAGACTACATGACACTTTTGGCATTCCAGTGTCTATTTCATCATTCCAATTCCAATTGCGTTATATTCCGCTTTGGTACGTTACTTTAAAGTTGCAGACACCCCCCCCCCCCCTCTATTTGTCGGCTTCACGCAACCTTAGCCTCCGTATCGAAACGTTTCCGACCCCCGATCTAGATGGTTATGAGATAAAGGTATAATATTAGACTACGTCTTCTTAGTGATCGATGCGTGTACTGTCTTATGCAGAACCGCTCCTCTTTAGCGATTTGGAAGTAACCGTTTTGACACAACGAAAGCCCTTTTTAACCCACACGCCGTGTATCCAGAGATCCTATCATAGCTTTCCGGCTGACCAGTCGGTCAATGGGGCAATTCATTAGTTTTTAAACAGAAAGCCATCGGGCCCCAAAAGAAACCTTTTGCTTTAAAAGTGAAAAAGAAGAAGCAGCGCGAGTGAGACGAACATGAGATGAACATATCAAACG